>VWZG01009901.1:417168-461603 GCA_013396735.1 Grallaria varia | reverse complement strand
AAAAAAAAAATTAGCAACATTTTCCCTACCACAGTATTAAAAAAAAATATATATATATCTATATATATATCTATATATATATATAACTGAAAGAAAAGGAGGGAAAAACCTATGGGCAAATGAGGGAAGGCTTTCCCCCCTCTGGAAGGTTGCATGCTTGATGTGGATCTTTTGTTTGCCCTGTGAACTCAGTGAATACAGTGGCAAAGAGATGCTGTGGCTCATGAGGCTTGTGCACTTTAAGGGAATTGGGCTAGAGGCTCTTTCTGGGGCTCTGGAGTCGCAGCTGGAGCTCTTGCTTTCTCCCTCCTTCCCTTCCCTGTTCAAGGCTGAGTGGCTTTATGGGACCTGCCAGCTCACATCAGAGAGACTGGGGACTATTAATGAAGGCACCTGGGGATCTTCTTCAAGTTTCCGGTTTTTCTCGGCAGTTTTAACCCCCTCCCAAAACACAAGTTGAGAATCCCTCCAATGTTAACCCCTCCGAAACACAACGCGGTTACCAAGTAACTGAGTTTGCTTTAGCCCGGACCCTTACGCTTGGCTTTAGCAGAGTCCTCGCAGATGGGAGAGGATGTTGCATTATTCAGTGCTTTACTCACTTCCTATGTATGAAAGGAACTATAGTGTGACACAGATTTCAGGGAAACAGCCTCTTTGGCCCTCTTTGGGAGATCTGCCATGTGATTTGTAGGAGCAGGTTGTGGTCTTCCCAGTTGCCAAGGTAGTCAAAGAGAGGTTTATTTTCATGTCTTGGTTTCAACTTCTGCAGGGTAAATCTTTAAACCATGCAGCTACGTTTGAGGCAGGAGGATGGTTGGCTTTTTTTGTTTGTTTTTGGTTTTATATACTGTAACTCAGATACTTGAGTGGGTGTTTATTTAGTAGACTGAAAAAGTCAACAGGCCATGGATGCTCTTTTCAGTCTAAGGCTTTTCTGCACCACTGTGGCAGTAAAATGTGTTTTAAAAATTATTGTAATTTTCTCTCAGGTCATGTTAACATAAGAAGATACAAAACTCAATAAACATGAATTGTCCAAAATTGACAACTACTCAAAAAGCCTAATCGGGCTAAAAATTGATCTGGACCTCAAATTTTGAATTCAGCTTCCATATATTTCTGGCTGTGTCTGGTTGGTCTGAACCTCTTTTCCTACATTATATATTACTGCCTCAAAATATATTGCCACAATATCCTGATGCAGTGCTACTGCTGCTGTTTCCTTAACAGAAGTTGGCATTTAGAGGCTTAATCTTTTTTGTAAACTTTAGTCTGGGAATGAAAGCAAAGAGGAGAGCAATCACCAGTATAAATACACTGATAGCAAGATCTTGCCTTTCTGATGGCAGCTGTAAACTTCTATTAAGGTCATAAATTGTTTGCAACAGAAACGAGCCTTTTGTTCTACACTTCTCATTGAGCACTGTGAGACCTCGGGATTAGTTTCAGTCACTCTGATATAGGATTTGTCAAGTGACCAAAAGACAAATTAAAAAACAGTCCTGGGCCTAATCTACTTTTAATGATGTAGAGAGAAAGACGGTAGTTTGGAAATACGGATTTCATGAAGGACTGCAAGTCAAGAGAAGACAGGTTTCAATTTGCTTCCCTTTTCATCTGCAAAACATGACTCGGGTTCTAGTTGGTCTTGCAATAAAAAATAATAAATCATTTTAATGATTAGCCATTCAAACCAATTCCATGTTAAAATGTCATGCTCCAAGGTCAACTGAGACAACATAGCTTGTGCTTCATGCTAAAAATATCTGAACAGCCATGGAAGGCGGCCAGGAAAATACTCAACCAACATGACAAATCCCGTATCTCCTGCCCCAAATATTAAATCCATTACTCCCACTTCAGGCATGGCCACCAGCACTCCAGATTGCTCCTCCTTCACTGTTCCCCTCCAAACGACTTGTGCCCGGCACAGCTGGCAGTGGCGCCCGGGCTGCTCCGGACCAGTGTCGCGCCCATGAGACCGGTGTGGGAGAAGAAACAAATACCAGAGCAGGGCACAGAACACCCAGCTGAATGGGAAGTGTCAAGCAGACTGATGAACTGCTACAGTTTTCAAAAAATATGGCAAGGATCAGCGTCTTAAGACACTACCAGCTGAGGAAACAAAGCTTTCTTTTCAGGCTGGAGCAGAATGGCTCACACAGAGCCCTTTGGTGGGGAATCAATGGCCTTCTGTTGGGCGGCTCCACACAGTTGCAAGTTCTTGATCATTTCTGTGCTTAGTAAGAAGGAGAAGCAGCGACAATAGGAAATAAAGTGAAGGACTCATCTACAGCCAAAGGAATAAGTTTTAAAAAAAAAATAAAAGAAAAAAAGAAAATATAATCCACAAAGTGGTAACATAGACAGACAAAAAGAACCTACGCTTTCTATCACACATAATGAAACGTCTGACAGCACAACATCTGCAGAGGGATCACAGCTGCTGAGGATGAGAGGGAATATGAGTATTATTTTTCAATTGTAAGATGTACTGAGCAGGAGTGCCTTTAAAATAATATGGCTGAAGGGAAGATTAAACCAGATGCACAGGGCTATCTGCCTTCTTTCAGGATGAAAGTCCAGCTGTGGAGTTTAAATTCAACATTTAACGTGAAAATTGATTGTAGATTCATAACTGATATGCATGTATTACAGAATGTTCTACACAAATTACATACAGTGAAAATTTAAAAGTTCCGTTGCCTTGTATTTAATGGAAACCCAAGCCTTCCATGTATGGCCTATGAGTTTGCTAAACTAGTTATGTGATGCTGCAAATCCTTCAAAGGCCACAAGAATACCAATCATTTACACAGGCAAAGTGGTCAAAATTTCAGAGGCAAACCAGTAACAACAACTAATTTATACCAATTAAAAATGTGTCTTCTGCTGTCTACTTCTGGTTCAAATTATTCTTTGACCATTGTATTTGCTTACAATATTTTAAAAGTATTTAGAAGGCCAAAGTACAGTGGCATTTTGCTACACTGAAAAAAACACCAAAACTACCTTTCATGACAGAGAAATGGTGGACAAGACTCCAGGACAATGGACCAAAAATCATGAGTGCAATCATGAGAGGAATAGAAAGCCTTGATTATTTCTCCATTTCACCAGATCTTATGCAAGCCTCTTGCTCACATCTCCATCTTTAAGATGAAAATAATAATAAACTCCAGAGCAGTATGACAATAACACAGAACACTGTAAGATGTATAAACCAGTGTATTATTATTGCACAAACATTTAAAATAAACCTTCTTCTCACAAGAGGCGCTTACAGTCTAAGTCAGTTATCTGCTGTTCTGTGCAGTTATTTAGGCTCAAATCACATTTGTTTTGTATAGGTGTGAAAAGCTACACTTTAATCTGATAGCATTTTACTGTTGTAGGTGACTAAATCCCACCTTTGAAGCTGAGCAATTAGACTAAGCTAGTCATCTGTTGTTCCTCTGTTGTCACTGAGGGGAGATTAGTTATACTAAAAAGCATTACCATGTCTCTCCATTGACTACAAAGGGATTAGATCCCTAACTTTTAGATACATATATTAGGCAAGAGGAATCCCACCTGCGTGCCTGAGCCAAAGGTGAGAATCCCCACGGTTCTGTTTCGGCATCACCAGCGTCTGTCCCTGTGCTCCACGGCACTGCCACCACCCTGGGCACCCTGTGACTGCTGTGCAAGGGCAGCTCAGACACCTCGAGCCTGTCTGGCACTTCCAGATAGCTGCAACCTGCCTGCAGGACATCTGCAGCAAGCAAGGTGTAGCTGGGACAAGACTGCCAGGTCTGAAATAGACCTATCCAGAGGAGGGGCATGAAGATGCTCAGAGGGCTGGAGCACCTCTCCTGTGAATACAGGCTGAGAGAGCCAGCGTTGTTCCATCTGGGAGACGAGGAGGTTCCAGGGAGACTTCAGAGCACCTTCAGGTCCTGAGGTGGGTCTACAAGAGGGCTGGAGAGCAACGTGTCACCAGGACATGTAGTGATGCAGTAAGGGTTAATGGCTTTACACTGAAAGAAGGGAGGTTTAGATTAGACATTAGGAGAAATTCTTTACTGTGAGGGTGGTGAAGCACTGGAACAGGTTGCCCAGGGAAGGTGTGGATGCCCCATCCCTGGAAATGTTCAGGGCCAGGTTGGATTGGGGTCTGAACAACCTGGTCTAGAATGAGATGATCTTTAAGGTCTCTTTCAAGCTGAACTAGTCTGTGATTCTATGACCTGTATGTTACACCTATGCAAAGTTTGAAGTAGAAAGGAAATTGGCCTCAGCTTCAGAAGTGGAGCACGTGGAGTCTTCCAACCATGCTTCGAGAAAGCAGACAGTTCATTTAGGTATCTCCTCCTAAAATCTAGAAAAATTAGTAACTCGTTGCCTGCAGCTTTTATGTTATTGGAACCAGTGGAACACAAGACCAGGTATTATTTCTAGAATGAGATTACTCTGGACCATTTCCCTAGTGAATGTGAATAGCAAGAAGCTGGCTGTCACTCAAAAGGCTGCATGTCATCAGACTTTACCTCTGCTCTTATTGAAATTTTTGTTCATTTTTACCTAGAACAAATTATCACTTTTTTGTGTGTGTGTGTTTCCTCTGTTAATTTTTGGTTTTATTTATACAGCCTTTAAGATAGTTGCAGATGGGAGATCAGTTGTGGTCCTGAACTCCAGCAATCTGACATTTAAGATACTACTTTTATCAGGAGTGCAGAAGCCCTGTGATGTTAACCAGTCCTGCATTGCTATTTGTATCATGCATATACAGCTGGAGGAGCTTCTTTGCTGTTACAAGCTGTGGAAATGGAAGAAACAGGCTCAGTTCAGCCCTCCTATGCATCTTAGTACAATTTCATGGTAAAACTTTATCAATCTGCTTTAGTGGCAGTTCCACATGTGCAGAGCACACTGTCTTCGGGACAGGTGCCACCTCTGTTTGCGTTAAACATACTCACAGTATCTTTGTGTGCAGGAAAAGGAAAATTATTTTCAAGCTCCTGGAGTAGAGGTGCAATAAACACATGTGCTTGGGGTTTTTTTCCATTGAAGCAGGCAACAAAACCAACAAAACCAGTCTAACGTTTGACCCATCTCTGTTTGTCAGTTTTGGTGGATATTTTAGATTATGCCTAGATTTTCTATGAGAGTCATAGTGGTGGCAATTACTTACAGATTGTTGGTCTTCCTGATCCTAAAGGTCTTTTCTAGCCTTTTTCACTTGGGAGCATACAAGGAGAATCATGAACATTAAAAAGCACAGACAGAAAACACGGAAGTACAAAGTGTTGTGGTAGATGCTGAAGATTAATCCTTGGACAGCAGAGGAATAAAAAGTTTTGTATTTAAAGCATAAAAAGTGACTGGTATCCACTACTTCTCTCTGACAGAAAAGGTGTGAGCTATCTCCCTCAGCTCTCAACAGCAGTGACTCTGCATCTCAGCATCTGGAAGACAGAGACACCAGAGGGGACAACCCCATCCTATGCACCCAAACAATGTGCTCCAGTTCTTCCCCAGCCCTCGAGAGGGAACGCAGCAAAAATCACAGCTTGTGCAGCTCACAAATTTTAGCACAGAAATGCACAGCAGTGTGTTTCTTAAAGACAATACATCACTCGAAACAACTTACAACTGGCCAGACTGTGGTTGCAGACGTGGCTACTCTACAAAGCACATAAAGTATTTGGAAAGATCTACATGTCATAAGAACATCTGGCCTGCAACTAAAGGGAAGGAGGGGAAAGCTGATCAAAAGAGCAAAGAGTAACAGAGGAGGCATCAGAGCACCAGATTTGAGAGAAAGAGAGAGAAAAGGCAGAGAGAGAGAACAAACACATCTGGTTACAGAACCATTTATTTTCTGCTTTAATTTAAAGGCTGTTTAAGGCACAAGTAGAACCTGCTCTGTCTAAGCAGGAATATCTTTATTTCACACTTTATTTTGCCAAGATCATCACTTTAAGACGTGTTATGTAGGATATCAAAGACCTTTCTTTCTTGGGAGCACAGTCTAAAGAAATTGAACGTGCACATATACAAATGTATAAGCTGTGTGTATTAACTCATATAAATGAACATGAAAAACGTTAATAATTACAGATGAGAATTTAATGGCTACTTATCCTCTGAAGCTAAAATTAGAAATAGAACCACATTTCACAGTTCTATTGAACCTATTTTAAAATGATCTTATGGTGCTCTTCACAGAAGGTTCATTTCACACATCAATAAAGTGTATCCAACAGTAGGGATGAACGGGGGTATTTAAAAACAAGCTCTCACCAGAGAAAGTGATGCTCAACAGAAACTCATGTGCAAGTGAAACAGAGGAAGGAGTTTAATTTCTTGGATCTGGCATCTAGACGAGTGGACACATCCACCAAGAGAATTTTTAGCAAGGAATGTGTGTGATAACTGGACCTTACTCCTACACTATCCAACACGAAATACAGGATTGGCGGAAAAACTCATCATCCATCAAGTTTCCTGAAAAGGTAGGTAATATGGCATTGTCCTATATGGAAGGGAAACAAACTGAAAGTTGAATAATTCAAATCAGATGAAGTGATCTTTGATGATCTTGGTGAGAACTCGATTCATTACCTGATAATAGTCAGACTTTCCATTTGCAAATGCTCTGAAGAGAAGGAAATATATCAGTTTCTATAGAGTTGACATGAAAATAAAACTAATAACTACCAAATAGTTTTTATTATTTTATAACTGCATTGACACAGACACTTGATTCATCAGCTCATATCTTCCCTAATTAGTTTTATTGCGTGACTGAAAAAAAAAATCACCATCATTTTATATATTTAAACTTCCTACCTCACATTTTTTGTACAAAGGATACTCTTCCTTCCTCTCTTCCTTTTTTGTCCTTAAAAATCTATTAGCATTGATTAAAATGAAAGAGCTGGGATATAAATCTTCAGTTTGATTTACAACACATTTTTCTTTGACCTTTCTCATGTCATCCGACTCTTGACAGTTTTGTGCAAGATGTTAAAAAATGACTAGTGATTTTTGGTGATCCTAAGTGTCCAAATTCAGAGTTTTGTAGGGCTAGTAATTCAGAGTTAGGATGGTGATTTGGGGGAAGGAAGAAATAAATCAAACACTGTGAAAACACCCAGAAGATGGATGCGTTGGAAAAGCCTTGACGAAAATTCTGCCAAAAGTGAGATTCTAGGCTAAGGAATTCCTGAGAATGCCACAGCACAAATTTTTGAGGGAAAAGATATCTTTATCTAAGATCTTTATGAAGGGATCTAGGGCACCCTCACTAAGTTCGCAGATGACACGAAGTTGGATGGGGGTGTTGATCTGCTGGAGGGCAGGAAATCTTTGCAGGTGGATCTGGACAGGCTGGATCCACGATCTGAGGTCAACTGTACCAGCTTCATCAAGGCGAAGTGCTGGGTCCTGCCCTTGGGTCCCAACAACCTCCTGCAGTGCTACAGCCTGGGGGAAGAGTGGGTGGAAAGCTGCCAGCAGCACTGGGAAAGTGGTCATCGCCCTGTACTTGGCATTGGCGAGGCTGCACCTCCAGTCCTGGGTTCAGTTTTGGGCTCCTCACAACAAGGAAGACATTGAGGTCCTGGAGCGTGTCCAGAGAAGGGCAATGGAGCTGGGGGAGGGTCTGGAGCACAGGGATGAGGAGCAGCTGAGGGAACTGGAAGCATTGAGTCTGTAGAAGAGGCTTGGGGGTGATCTTATCACCCTCTACCACTGCCTGACAGGAGGGTGTAGCCAGGTGGGGGTGGGTCTTCTCCCAGGTAACAAGCAATAGGACAAGAGGATGTAGCCTCAAGTAGCACCAGGGGAGGTTTAGATGGATATTTCGAGAACTTCTTCATGGAAAGGGTTGTCAAGCATTGAAACAGGCTCCCCAGGGAAGTGGTGGAGGCACCATCCCTGGAGGGGCTTAAAGGAGCTGTAGATGTCACTTGGGGTCATGGTTCAGTGATGGGGTTGGCAGTGCTGAGGTAATGGTTGGACTCAGTCCTTTCTACCTATATAATTCTGTGATTCTCAGTTCAAATTTGTTTTCATTAGTCTGTCATGCAACTTAAACAGACATTTTTTCAACAAGGAGCTAAGTAGGGAAAATAATGCTTAAGAACATCTTGACAAGGTGGAGCATCAAGATACCAAAATCTTACTGAAGCAATGGAAGCAGCATAAGAAGTCAGGTAAGTCTGCCAAATAGATTTTTGCCATGGCAGGTAGGCTGTGCCCACCACTTTGCGTGTTTTAGTGGATGATATAAATGTATCCTAAGCCACAGAGGCAGGAAGGCTCAAGCAAAACTAACCCATCTCATAAAGATATGATCCCAGTTTGTGAACAAACTGAATCCTAATTCTGAGTGCACTTTGCATGCAAACTCTTTGTAGAGGTGCTTCCTTCAGTCATGCTTAGGTCTCATTGATGCCATTTAAGTTTGGGAACTTAGCAGAGAAGCCCAAGAACATAATCCCCTTGGACTTCCGATTCAGTTCCAGTTCAACCGAGCATGGAGTTCCCTCTGAGGAATGCAAAAATCATAGGTGAACTAGGGTCAACCTCGGCATCTCAGCTGAGCACCCACGTCTACTTTGTCCACAAATCCTGTTTCCAGAAGGATATTTAGGCAATGGCTACAGACCTGGCAATGCCATCCTGCCTTGAAATGGGCTGGCAGTGCTGCCCACGGCACTTTCTAAACTTTCTGTAACAAGGATGTGTGTGAACTGCAGATGTACATGTGGCACCTCCAAAGAGCCTTGAGATTACACTCAGAGAAAAAACAGGAAATAAAAGAAAGTCACTTTCAGACACCTTCCATGCCACACAACTGATAAATGCTTTCATTAAAAGAAAAGGGCATGAGAACAGCCATATACGTTTTGTCTACCACCTGACCATAGCCAAACACCACCAGACTTCTTAGCCGCTCATCTCCCATAACCAGATGCTCAGATAACATTTGTCAAAAACAACTTCTGTGTCATCGGCAGTGGATTTCTCACAACACTTACCATGGTGCTCACATCAAAGGCTCATGGAGCCCCAGGAGACTTTGTGAAATGAAATGGCAGTGTAGGGAATGTCTGGAGGGCCAAAGGGGCACACCAAAACTGAGTAATTTCCCTAAATTCCTCCCACTTCAGAGCTCAGTAAGGCACTACTGCGGAGCTGCAGAGAGATCTGTGCTTTTGGGATCTCTGCTGTGTTCTTGAATCATTTGGTGCAACGCGTGGCCAGCACACGCAGCCTTGTGGGACCACATCCACGTCCAGCCAGACACGGCCCTTCAGCGTTAGCAGCGTGCTCAATGCTCCAGCAGAACCTGCACTCTGATTTTAACAAGTGCCAAGAAGGCTGTTAAGTGTTTATATACTGCAACATTAAATGCTTGGTAAATTGCCATATCATTTTGTGCTTTCAGTGCTCCCAAATCCACATCATTCATCTTTCTCCTGCAAGGCCAAGCCCTGCCAAACTTGCTGAATGCACTTAACTGCAAATTAACACCCTGTAAAAACAGTTCCTCCCTTATTCTCATATGCTGTTATATGTAAAATCTACACCCAAAGTTAATTTCTTGCTGACCTTGTACTGATTAATGCAAATTAAATTACATGCTAATTGCCCCAAATGGTTTGCATGCAGCCCAGAAATCAGTTCTTTTTGCTGGTGGTAAAACACATTTGTGATTTTTTACACAATTGTTACATTAAGTCATTGTTAGTGTTACAGCATCTTTAAAAAATCAGATGGTTTTGTGGCACCTTTTAGAAAGCAAGAAAAAAATAACCTAAAAAAAGCATTATTATTAAGTTCTGATCCAGTCTTGCAGAAACCTTACTTGTACCTCATGGGAGGAATTTTATGGCTCGTTCAGAGCTCAAGCTCCAAGATGTATTTTACAAAACCTTGAGCCAGTTTTGTTAAACCCGTCACTCCCTAATCCCCTTGTGCTTGTCAGCAGAGTACACAGGCACTTGATTTTGGACATCTGATTTGATAAGGGGTGGGGGAGGAAGGGAGGGAAACAGGGACTGCTATTTTAGACAGATCCTACTATATTCTTGCAATTCAAGAGAGAACAAGGAATATTTCAAACTGTGAAACTGGGCAGAGCAGCTCTTAGAAAGGGGCTGTGTGTTGTGCTTCAGTTTGTCAGGGTTGTTTTGGCACTAAGTCTGAATCCCAATCGTCAGACCTGACTTGTGATTGTTTGCTGGGACTCTGGTTGGCAATTGGCATGGGGATCAAACGCAACAGCAGGTGGTGCTTAGCCCTTCACCGGTCCCTGGAGTGGCTGACATCTACAGTACAAATGCATTTTGCATTTACATCCAGCAGTGGGGATAAAATGTTACTGATGGCACAAAGAAGGTAGGGGAAAAAAAGAACGCCAAACATGGTGTTCTCCAAGAGATGTTCTTCACAGACTCTGTGTTCACACACACTCCACTCCACAGTTTATCCTGAGGTGGGTAAACAAGGTTATTCCCATTTTATAGAAAAATGGCAACACAGAAATGTGGGTTGCCCATATTTGCACGTTCGGGATGAGGCAGAGCTGAGAACAGATTTTGCTGAGAGAAGATGAATGCACCCACCCGAGCACTTAAATCTAGAGAGGATTGAAGCCCCCTCTGTCCTGTCACAAACAATAAATGCCCAGACCATAAAGGCACACAGCAGCCACTCCCCATGCTCCCAGCCACACAGAATATCCTTAGCCTGACAGCAGAGCAAGAGACCTGGTAATAACCAGACCAACTTCCACAATACCAAGGCTATAAGCATTAGATCATAGAAAGCACAAGGAAGGTTAAAGGCCCAACCCATGGTTATTCCTATTCTAGTCATCCAAACAATAATCAAGTAGGACAAACTGATAAAAAGATGTATATATGGTAAGACCTAATGGACCTGATTCCTAAGAATGTTCACTCGTTTGGTTTTTTATAGTCTTTTGCATTATTGTTCTTTTGATACTATTATTGCACTTTTGATACTATTTCTGCCTTCCTTCCCTAATATCTGTGTCCCTGTTCGACCCGAATTTGGTGGCAAGCGTCCTTTCTTAGATATCCTTGACTTTGACTTCTGGAAGCTGAGGCGGCCAAAATCCCAGCCCCCTGCACTAGACAGAATACAATTCACTTGATTTTTACTAGGAGTTCAAAGAAGCTTAATAAGCAATACCTGAGCATGTAAAACTCCTCAATTCAGAGACGGAAGTGTGACCAGCACCACCAAGAGCTCTGCTCCACAGCACCAACCCTAAGGGGTCTGTGCTGTTGAGTAATTAAAGTATTCCCTCTCCAAAGTCTCTACCGAGCAGAGATTGTCGTGTCACACTCTGCTAAATTATGTGTGATGGGTCTGTCGTTAGGATTACTGTGTAGAAGAGACAGCTTGGAGGCTGCCAGATTCATTAAACATCTTCAGTGGGACTTCATGGGGGCCTTTCACTTACCCTGAACAAACAACAAACACACCCTTTGTGCTCAAGAACAAAGGGAGTTTTTGCACTTTTGTTTGATGTCAGTCACAACTGGAGATTAAAGCTTCTGCTTCGTGGATTTCAAAGTTTTCTCCCCCCCTCCAAAGCTGCTCCACTCCCTGTTTGCTAGGCACTTCAAAAAGGTTTACAGCTAAAAAACCCCAAACAGAACAATATTAATAACAATCAGCTTCAGAACCGCTACGTATTTTTGGCGTCTGAATGCATTTCACTCATAGATACGACTGAGGAAACGAAGTGCAGGAGTAACATATGCAGGAACTCTGTTAATCACTTCACATCAGGGACTGGAAAACTGGGATTTGCAAAAAGGAATTTCTGTCTTACGACTGAAGCACAGTAGGCTCTGACCCACTGTAAAAAAATGCAGCCTTACTGAATCTGGACTTGGGGAATAACTGTTTCAGTTATATTATATATTATATCATATATATATATATATTCAGGAAGGATGCAAAGTAGTGAGCCCCTGCAAAACCCAAGTCACGGCTTCTCTTGCATTCCCCATACTCTGATGAGAGTGAGAGATGGATGTTCACTACTACACTTATATATACTGTATATACTACAGATATACTACAGATGGCTTAATTTTGGATGCCTTTCCTGAACTGTGCAGTGTGTAGCAGTCACTCAACACCCATCGTTCAGAAAAAGCATCTTAAACTAAGCAGGAAGATGTCTAGGGGAAGGTTACACCTCTTGTCATCCCAGGGACAACCCAACACATATTGCCATCTAACAGAGAACCCTAGCAAGAGTCCACTGTCCTTGCACGCCACTTCAGGACATCTAAAGGCAAACAAGGTGAGCTGCTATGAAAGGTGTAAAAATAAGAGTAGATATTGTGCAATTCGGGAAAGAAACAAATCACATTCAAGAAATCAAAAGAACTCGCTCTAATGTCATAAGGAGCAGCCAAACTTGATGCTTTGACTGTATGGGAACCTCTTTCTGATAATTTAAAGTTTCCCCTGTAAGACAGAGGTTAGCAACCACCTCTCCTCTCAAAACAGTCTGGCTCAATTACATGCATTTTGACCCAGCCCAACCCTTCCCAACATGTGAAGTCAAGTTTTTTGCTTGGCTTGACTGTCCCTCTCCACACCTCCAGCTACAGAAGTCAAATAGATAATAAAATACAAACAAAACTAAACCAAGACCACATTCTACCACCTAAATCCTTCAGTGATGAGAAAAGATGGATGGGACGTCTCTAAAAGTGTCCCCTTCAGCTGAGAAGTCAAAGATGAGACGACAGAACAGAAAAGTGAGAAGGAGCCACCAGAGTGAGTGACTGATGGAAAATACCTCTCAAATCAAAGGACTTAATGTTTCTATGCTTTATCTGTGCAAGAAGGTGAACATTTTAGTGCTCCTGGGTGTAAAATTTCTTTGTAAGGAAAAAAATGTCTCTGGTTTCCACCTAAAATAACAGATTTTATGAAACCAGTTTTGTTGTTTTTTCACCCATCAAAGTCATCTTTCTGTAGTGCATTTGGACTAGGTGCCTGCTCAGTGTTCTAGATCTTCCTCACATTGACACCACACTCCCTGTGTATTTTTTTCCTAGAGAAGTTGAGCCATATGACTTGGTACATGCTTTTAACCAGATGCCATAGCATGGCTGAAGAGAAAGCGTATAGAAATGTGTGCACTTATTTAAAATGTGCCAAACCAGAGGTTAATGGAAGCACATGTATGGATTTGATTTCTCATTTAAAGCCCTCTCTGTTCCAGTCATGCTTAGAAGTGTTGAAACAGTCAAAAAATTGTGATATTTGGCACTTCTTCTGGGCTCTTACACAACTCTTTCAAGAAACACCTTTATAACCACAAGCAATTTGGGGATCCTGTGATTTGGACATGATTTTTGCTTGCCAGTTCTTGCAGTGGTCCATCTGATGGCACCCAAGTATCTTATTTAAAGCATCCAGGATTTCTGATTATGCTGTATAAAGAACAGGCTACAAAATGGATTCAGGTTCTTCATGGTTGATCATTTAAGAGAATACTGTAAATGTAACAATTAGAAGCCCACCTTGCTACACTCGCTTAGTAGTTCCAGTATGAAATGATCTAATTATCGCAAGCAGCAGTAAACATGGTTAAGTCCACGATTTTGTGTCAGCATACTCTCCTTTGGACATAAATTATGCAGAAAGCCTCACCAAAAGTTATGTGCTGATGTGGATTGGTAGCACAGTGCTTTAATGCACAGCAGCCCCATCATTAATATGAGGCTTGCTTTAAATAATGAAACAAAAATAAAAATGTTTCCCAGAGGATACAAACCATAAAGATGCAAAGTCGGAGTGTAGGCAAGAAAACAAGTTGTGCAGTTCAGAGCATCTTCATAAGCATTAAGCAAGCAGCCAAGGGATGTACTTGAGGGGTTTCTATTCCACAGGAGCTTTCCCATTCACTTCTGTGCAGTTTAATGTTGGAGTTGATCATATTGAAGTTCATTGTTGCAATCTAAGGCAGTTTTACAGCACAGAGATAACTCACGCGCTGCAGTTTTCTTACTGCACCAAAGTGTCTTCATCTCCTTATTTCCAGTTCATAAAGCTACACTGGGAGGGAGAGAGGGAAAGATCCCACTGACAAATGGTACAATTTCCCTGGGATGGCTCTAACAGATACAGTGCTAGGAAATGTACCTGAACGCAGTTGCCCACCTATGGCAATCCAGGGAAGGCAGATGGCAAGTGGAAAGAAGAACTGAGAACACACTCTCAATGAGGGGTCATATCCTGACCAAGTCAGGATGAAGGCGGGGAGAGGAGACAGATCTGGTGGGACTGAAACGCTCTGAGACCCCACCATTTAAATGCTTGCTGGGGTAGAAATACAGTAGTGCCAGAAGAGACATTCTGCATGAAGTTTCCCAAGATTTCTCTCATTAGCTTCATCAGCTCTCGTTGCTTCTACCCCACTGCACCGGCAGCTCATGAGCAGAGGATACTCACACAGAATAGATGAAAGCTGGCACCCAAAAATCAAATTCTGTTTATCACTAATGCTTGGATAACCTTCAAGGTTGGGCCAGGTGACTGTCCCCCTGGGCTATGACTAGAGGGCATCCTACTGCTCTCTGCTTTCTCAGCTCTCAGAGCTGGAGAGAAAAACTTGCCAAATTTACGTGCCTGGATCAAGGCACAGTGCAAGGAAATGGGCAGACAACAGCACAGCATGGAAAATCCAATCCTTGGCCTTACTGCCAGGCAGGATAAAAGGCATCCTATGCGTTTCCAGAGTCTGAAATTCATACACCATAAATCACTTCAAGAAGACAAAGGGTTCTGGCCTCAAGGAAAGGGTTATCTAACATTTTATAATACTAAAAGAATCTATTCCATATTCTGCCCTGCACAGTTCAACTTCACTTCACTGCAAAGTTCTTTGAAGCCCTTGACCTCTACTTTCTGAAACAGAAGAAGAGCAGGAAAACATACGTTCAAAACAGATTATGATATTCAGCTGCCCCTAGAAAATTCTCTATGCAGCACCAGTAAATCAAATTATTTTCATTATATCATTTGGTCACAAAGAATAGTGACATAATTAGGGAGCTAAATAGCAACAGTTTCCTTCTGGTAAATTTGCTGTAGCTAATTTTGTTAATAAGACTGATAATTGTTTTACGCTCATTTGATATGTTAAGTTTACCTAATACTAAAACCAATCAGAACCTTTAAATTAATTTTTGTTTCATTTCCGAAGGAATCAATGTCATTATTAATCATAAAAGGAGTGCCGAGTCAGAGGATGATAAATCTCCTTTGGGCTTATTTGACTTTCATATTTATGGTTTGGATAAGGTTATTATGAAGGAATTTTCAAGAAATGATTGAGGAGAAAAGGGAAGAGAGTGAGCTAGGAAATACTGTGCTTGGATGCTGTGCTGCTGTCAGCTTTGGGAGAATGCATACAAACAGTCTGATTTCTTTAAGTTCTGCAGACTTAAGCATGGCAAAAGTGTTCAAAACAAAGCAAACAGCTCAGACTGCCAGGCTACAGAGCCCTAAGATGTGCAATCTTCAAACCTATATGTTTAAGAGTGGATTTACAAGAAAACAGGAGAGGAGATCCGAGGCACAGAACTGATGGAATTTTGCATGCCTGGCACCGGTGGGTGTGCTTTTAGAGAATTTGGGAAATGCTGCCTTTGTTGCAAAAAAACTTACCACGCAGCAGCTATTTCAGCTACCCTTCCACGAGTGACTCTGTGGTGATGTGGTGAAACGTCCTAGATGAATGTGTCCACTTTTCACAAAGCCAGTGTTGCCCATGTCGCTTTTTACATGCTTTGACAGGATAAGGTCAATGCCTGCTGGCTCTGCGAGGAGCACAGGGTATCACTGATGCTGCTCCTGTCACAGCAACATTCCAGCTCAGCGCTGGGAGGTGGCAGTCCTTGGTCCCCCTGCCCAGGAGCAGCACGCTCACCATTGACTCTGGGTTTTAAAAGGCAGCACCAACAGTGCTCTCAGTTTAAGGGCAGTTCTGTATTTCACTACTGCCTTGAAACATGTATGTTATGCTGGGATGTTGGTAATCAGATTTTTTTTCTTAGAATTTCTCGTGCCTTCTGCCGAAGAGGATTTTAATAAAACCCGAAAGCCAAACACGCCTGAACGTGGATCTGAATTCTGCCCGTATCTTCCTTCGGTTGCTGAAATGATCTCCCAAATTTTAAGATCCACGAAGCAGGCAGCAAATTTACTTCTGCATCCATCCCACCTGAACACTGTACCCACAGAAACAAAGCAACGAAACCCAGACACCCCCTCAGCACAGTCTGCCTACCATCAAACTGCCTTTGAGCAACCTGGTACAGTGGGAGGTGTCCCTGACCATGGCAGGAGGGCTGGCACTAGATTATCTTTAAGGTCCTCTCCAACACCGATCATTCTGTGATTCTATCTTTCTACGAAACACCAAATAAATGTTTTCTGAAGATATATTATGGAACATAATTCACCGACAAAATACGCAAAATGTAAATTATTGAAACAGAAAAAAATTCATCATGAGTCTTACAAAACCATCCTTTGTCTTTCCTTGCATCTTTTAAGAGACAAACCTATCAAAGGAAAATGTTATGATAATGTATTACCATGCTGAGTTAATTGTCAATTGCAAGTTACTTAAGTGTACTTTAATGATATGTTTAAAGCCTTATTTTCAACTCTAATAGCTATTAATGGTAGCAAGAGAAAATTAATCCAATTTTCCCTAACTTAAAGTGGAGCTCTTAAGCGTAAGTGAACAAAATTCTAAATATAACAAATTCTTTAGGTATTTCAGCTAATGGGAACCACACTGTCCATATTTCAGTCTAGCTACACACTACTTTACAGGCAGCACTTACATAAGATTACACAGAGTTGAATAGATCAGTATTAGAGAAGCTGGATTCAGTTCTTCAAGTGATATGAAATAATTCCCAAAGACCGAGATGGCTGAACTGAAGGGAGACATTCCCAAAGGATTAGTTCAGTATTAAAAACCAAGGAGATGTTTTCAAGGGCTCCTTTCTCCATAGATAGAGAACAGTGTTTCACAGATAGTTGACCTTATGGACACAGAGCCAAATACAGATTAAAAGTTCCTAATAACATTCGGAACACCTAGAGTTAAGCTCAAGGAAATATTTTTGGGTGCCAGAAAGTCCATCCCCCAAAAATTCCCATTTATTTCAATTGCTCTACTACACTACTCTGTCTGCCTCCAGCCAAATAAGTGGTTTTTCCTGTCTTGTGTGATTTGAATGATTATTACAGTCTTGAATCATCTGTTGTTCTGTAAGTCAAGGAATATGACCAATTTAAGACAGAAGAATCATTAACCTAGCTGGTACCTCCTGTCCTGGAGATGCCACGAGTATGAACAACTCATTGTGAGGTGTTTGCATGTTTTCTAGAAAAGACATTCTTTCCTAACTCATAAATCAAAATAAATAAGATTGAACCTTCTATGGGAAATGGCACAGATGACAGCATGACATCTTCCACACTCTCCCATGCTGGTCTTTTTAAACCTGATAATTTTATTAAGGTATTTAAGTGTCAAATAATTTCATAATAAAACACACAGAGAAAATTGTTAGTAATGGGAAAGTCGGCCCTTGTCAGTGATTACAGGTTCAGTAACTTTCCTTTATATGACAGAAAAAAAGTCTATAGTTTCATTACTGATTTGCTTCTTGCATTAGCACTTCTGAAACAGGCCTATGAAACCTAATTTCTCCCTATTCCATTTTCATTAAGAAAAAAAATTGCAAGTCATCTTCTCTACCTTGGGAGCAAGGTACTCGTTAGGAAAAGCTGTTTCACTCAATCATCAGGTTTCAATATTCTTAAATTAAGCTACTCCTAAATCTTACAGCTATATACTTCACTTCAGTAAAATCACTTGAGAGAGGGAGATCTTTAATGCCAGAGATGCTGCAGTGTTAAACCTTCTTTGTGACTGTTTTGTTGTGCAAGATTCCAGAAATGGGGTACAAACCTGCCCAACAACAACACATGCTTTTGTTTATGCATTTTTAAGGATAATTTTTTTTATTTTTTTTTTTTGCTTTTATGGTATTTAAAAGCAACTATCACATAGCACCAGATAAACTTTATAACCAAATGTCTCTACATCTACACATCTGAAAGAACATATGCTTGGTTGTTTTGTTGCCGCCCTCTAAACAAACAACACAGATAGAAACCCATGGTAGATTCCCTTTCTTATTTTTCTAAAGAACTTCTAACAAGAGGGTAAGCCCTCCTGAACCTGAGCAATCCTACCACATGCACGTGCTGGGGGCAACAGTGCCCGGATGAAACAGCAAATAATGGATGTGGTTCCTAGAAGTAGGGGCAAAACCACGGTTTGTTTTCTTCTTGGGAACAGGACTTTGTGCTGGCTATTTTTGTCATGTAAAAGACAGTATTTTTGGTACATATACACACAGCATCTGTTCAGATTAATGAAGCAGACATTAGTCAAGCAAGATTTCCAGGATTGGTTTCCAAATTGCCTTCCGCTTGGTAAGGAAGGTCTCACCTGAGCAAGAATTTCAAACTTGGATGTTCATGTTAAAGATCTGATGGTTTTGTTAACCAAGCTTTCCATGTCCATTTGGACTCTGGCTGGTGTGAGGCTGCAAAAAAAAACCGGTTCAAAATTCCAATGTCCCTTCCTTTGGGAGCCTTTGGTAAAAGGAGAGGGATTTATACAATTGCAAGACAAAGCAGAGTTCACACTCACTACTATTGTTATCTTTAAACCCTTGCCAAAAAAAGCTGCAGATTTTCACTCATGAAGTAGAAGAACAGAAGAGAGGAAGGAGGAAATGTTATGCTATGTAAACAAATACTCTACCTGAAGGGGAATAAAAAAAAGCACCAAAACTGCAGTCAAATATTTACACTTGTGAAGATTCAGGCAAAACATCAAATCAAGCTGTACTGTTAAGAGCCCTGTTCTCTTCCTATCTTTTTTTTTTTTTTAATCTTTTTTTTCCCTTCCCTTTGTACGTCCTTTTCTGCTGCTCCTGTCTGCATGGAGAGCTGCAGCTGCAAAGAAAGATCATCTACAAAGCCACAGAGACTGAGCTATGGACTCCAGGATGGCCAAAGATCAGCCTCGTGGAAGGAGTTACACCAGCCTTGCTGAAGCCTTTATAAAATCCACCCATGTTCCTAAAAACACATTCAAAATGTCTTTGTTTTCCTCCTTGTGTGTTTTATAAAGTGGTTTAATTACTTGGGAAGCCCCATCATTCCCTTAAAGTAAACAGTTTGTAAGATCTGATTTTTATATTGATTTTTGTTTTGCCTGGGAAATTAAGTCCCAAATCTTTGGAGGTACGTCAGGTTGCATTTCAACTAGACATTTAGCGTAGAAAAGGTCTGGATTGAAGGTGCCCAAAATACTACAGAGCCTTAAATTCATTCTATGAAGTGTCTGTGCATCTGATAATCACAGGAACATGAACACTTTCCTGCTGGAGTCTGTGTCTACCACCTAACTTCAGAGTAATTGCTCCTCAGCTGCAGGAAAAAATGAAGCAAAAACATGGTATTATTATTATTTTAACACCAAGGCGCTAAAATCAATATTTCATGATAAAGGTATCAAACAGTTCTTGACGGAGGGTTATACTCCCCTTGACCAAAACAACAGCAGTATTTTCAAACGGCTAAAAGAATTTGTTCTGAATATGTTTTGGGGAAATAAAAGAATAAACAAGTATTTTCAGTTGTTTTCCATCACAATCTATTTATTTTCCCTATCACTGCTACTTTAAAATCATCACCAAATAATTAAAACATTCAAAAGAATATATTTAGGAGACTGTCACATACGATGGCATCTTACAGAAAAGGGACTTCTCTGTATATTCAGCTAATTGATAGTTTCTATACCACCAAGTCTGTCTGTGTTTTACTCTGAAACAAAAAACTAATTTCATAATAAGCAGCTGGGGCTAAAAATGAGTTTCAGTGGGTCACACTTAATCCCTTTTCATCTCCCACCAAATCAGTCACTTGCTTCAAAAAATACTTAATTGCCAAAGCAAAACAATTAGAAATATCAAACAAAGCATTGTCTTTCCACACTTTCCCGCTGGTTCATCAACATTCATCCGCCTGCCTCACAGATTTTCAGATGCTCTGACCGTCCACCCCTGTTAGAGATCAATGAAAGCATCAATCCTTCAGAAGATCTGAAAAATGAGGCCCAATTGGGCAGCCCTAATTAGTGGATACTTCTGAAATATTGGGCGTTTCAAAAGTTTCACAGGAACGGTGTGTTGCACACTTGCCATGCTTAAAGAAAAGTAATTTTTTCCTTAACTTTTTATTTTTTTTAACGAAGGAGTAACAACAGTTTCACCAACACTGGAGAAGTTAAGGGTGAAATGGCTACCAGAATGCTGCTCTGGATAGAAGACCTGCAGATATAGACTGATTTATCTGAATTTTTTTTTGCAACATAATAGATGGGATTTTCCATAGAGCCCCAACAGGCTTGAAAGCAAAGCAGGACCAGTTACACCAGTGGCCCTACAGAGCACACAAGTGTTCACAGAGGACATTTTGCCTGGTCCACATTGCGTGGCCCCAGTCTGAGTCCTTCCCCCGCAGCATCCTCAGATGTACCTGCGGCAGGAGCAGCTGGCAGCTCAACAGCCCAGATTTCATAGAGAAAGGGAGACACTGTGCCTCCTCCTTCTGCAGCAGGGACAAGGTTACTAGATTTGGTTTCAT
The DNA here is from genome assembly GCA_013396735.1 of Grallaria varia. Classification (NCBI taxonomy): domain Eukaryota; kingdom Metazoa; phylum Chordata; class Aves; order Passeriformes; family Formicariidae; genus Grallaria; species Grallaria varia. The sequence goes on along the minus strand of VWZG01009901.1, from coordinate 440,792 downwards.
GTTGCCTTGAATAAACCCACTCCTAGAAAGGGCACCAACACAATTTGGGGGTCACACGGGTAGTCCTGTGATCGCTGCTAAGCAGAAACCGCTTTTCAGCACTGGAATATGTTATAGATGGGCACTGTTCCCACTCACATACATATCCCCTCTCTGTTCCAGACATCGTGTGCAGGGAACTAAATATAGGTGTAAATTCTTTCCTACAGCTGCTTTATATTCCAGAGAGACATAAAAAAGACTTTAATGTACAAGATAATCATCCTTCTCATTCCCACACTCTTGTGCATATTATGTGAACAAACTCCCCAAGAAAAATGTGTTATGGATGCTTTATGTGTTGATCAGCTTTACTGTGGCCCATAAAGGAGCTTTAAACCAGTGTCAGTGATTTTCTTGGATATATTAGTTTTATTACTGCAGCCCCCATTGGCCCTCCTCATGCACAAGGATCACCTTAAAGACCAAAGTGCCTGCAATCTTCCTTAATTATATCAGTATAAATAAGATCAGAATTTTGTTCTGTTGCTTCATTTCCCAGTGCACTGTTAGTGTCAGTTTAGGTAACTTTTCAAGCAAGTGATTCTTCCACAATGAAATTCAGTGGATTTATTTACGTTCAATAAGTTTTAATATTACACTTTCAAGAAAGGAACAAATCTGGTTTATTTTGTAGTAAACGGGCTATCACACATCAGTGGGCACCCTTTAACGTCCTTGTCAGTAACACAAATGGGGATTGAGTGCAGCCTCAGCAAATCTGCCTGACACCAAGTGGTGTAGTGGAGTTGACACCCTGAACCAAAGGGATGCCATCCAGAGTGACCTGGACAGGCTTGAGGAAGTCTGTAAACCTCATGAAGTTCAGTAAGGCCAAATGCAAGGTCCTGCACCTGGGCTGGGGCAATCCCAAGCACAAATAAAGGCTTAGTGGAGAACAGATTGTGAGCAGCCCTGAGGAGAAGGACTTGGGGGTGTTGATGAGGTGCTCAACATGACCCAGCAATGTGCACTCACATCGTGGAAAGCCAATCGTGTCCTGAGCTGCATAAGAGAAACGGGGCCAGCAGGTCGAGGGAGGTGATTCTGCCCCTGGACTCTTGTGGGGTCTGGGCTCTGCAAGAAGGACACATCTCATGCTCCCAAGAAGGACAAAAATCTGTTGGAGCAAGTCCAGAGGAGACCATGAAGATGATCAGAGAGTTGGAGTTCTTGAGTCTGGAGAAGAGAAGGCTCCGGGGAGACTTAGAGCCCCTTTCAGTACCTAAAGAGACTACAAGAGAGCTGGGGAGGGACTTTTTAAGGCATGTGAAGCGATAGGACAGAGGGAAAGACTTCAAACTGAAAGACTGCAGGTTTAGATGAGGTAACAGGAAGAAATTCTTTACTGTGGCAATGTTAAGACACTGGCACAGCTTGCCCGGAGAAGGTGTGGATGTGCCATCCCTGCCAGTGTTCAAGGCCAGGTTGGATAGGACTTGGAGCAACCTGGCCTACTGGAAGGTGTCCCTGCCCATGGCATGGGGGGTGGGAACTAGGTGATCTATAAGGTCCCTTACAAGCCAAACCATTCTGTGATTCTATGAATTCATCATGGCTGGGCTTTGCCAACGAAGATTTGGGAAGGGCTCTACCCACGCTTGCTGCAAGCGCCATTCTATGAACTACAGCGATGCAACAAATGCAATCCTTTCGCTCTCTGTGGTAAAAATACCCAACCAAACAAACCTCCCCAAATACTCCTTCCTTGAAAGCTCAGTCCTTCAGCTCAACCCCCAGAATTTATATTCCCCCAACTATTCAAAGTTTATCCAGGTTCTTCACTACCCTTGAAGCCTAAGGGAAATTATACAGTGATTGGCTTCGCAGTTATTGCAGTTTGACATTGAGCTTTTCAACCTCCTGGGTCTCAGTTCTTACTTGAATTACCCAGATTAAGTATAGTGGCACTAATGAAACCACTGTCAATTTTTAGAGGTGTAAAACTGTGAACTGATTCTGCCCCAACCCGAACTAGAACAAAGACATGACCCTATCAGAGGAGGCTGAGCCTCTACTTGTGCACTATTATTATTTGGTAGACTAAATTGCTTTCAAATGGCAAAACCTCTTGTTTTTAATTTGGTAATTTAGATGGATGTAAACATTAAGGCTGTAAAAAAAGATTTGAATCATTAAATATTCTCCATTTGCTTAAAATCAGATTGAGATAGAGCATTAGCTCTTTTGAAACTGCTCTTAAATGAAGTAAGAACTATATACGTAATGCATCATCACACCTGATGGTTTATATAATTCAACTTCTCATTTCTTCAGATTTTCATGAAGTTAAAGAAAAAAAACCCCAGTCAGTCTCCACTTTTTACTCCCCACTTTAATTACTTAATACTTTCAACAGTCATTCCTGAGATCTTCTCATTCCTACCTGTAGCAATGAGCAGCCTCTATTAATCTTATTCAGGCATCACTTACTGCCACTTATATAATTGCATTCTAGACAAGCAAAAGGGTTTTGGAGTCTGAAAGTCATCAATATCTCATTTTTATCTGTGCTCCAGACACGAGCAGCATCACTATGCAGGGCTAAGAATAAAACCAACATTAGAAATAACAATCTGGCCTTTGGTCTGTTACAAACCCTTCTCTGCTGCAAGGTCTGATTTTTGCTATAATTCTAAAAATATGTCCCTGAAGCATGAATCCCAATTAGATAGCTGGGGAAAAAAAATAGAAAGCAAAAAAACCCAAAACAACCAAAAAACCCCAGCTCACTATGGAACAGCTACTACAGATTATTGCAGGCAGTTTAGGAGTAAATCCAGCACCAAGAGAGTGCAATTCCAGCATAATCACAGTCTGATGCAAATGATGAAAATGCATTAGTAAAGTTCATAGAACTATCAAAAAACTTTACACTTTAAAAACTAGAAAGCGAGGGAGCAGTCCCAGGTATTGTCAGTGACTTAGTCAAGTCTTACTTTCCCCTGAAGCATGTTGACTTCCCTGACTATCTTGCGCTCCCCAGGCTTTGATCCTGACAGCATCTCTGCAAAGCAGGCTCCCTAATTTTACCAGATGTGTGCATACATTCATCTTCAAACTGTTGATAAAGTACATGACTGTTGTCTGAACGCGATCTTAGATCTGCGACTTCTTTGTAGGGCAGGTTCATATTCTAACCATGCGAAACACCTTGGAAACGGTGTTTTGAAGAGAGAGATCTTCATAATTAATTCTGTCTATATAAGTCCCCTACATCACTTGTAAAATCGGTGTATTAATTAGCGCTGTTTGTGGCAGTTTTACAGGAACAGCGTCTTTCTCTCCCCGGTGTTCTTGTAGGAAAGCCTCGTGCCCCTGCACCTCCTTCTCTCCTGTGACTGCACCCCCAGAGCAGCTAACACGTTTGTTTTAGAAAACCACAGCCCTGGAAAAGCAACGCAATGGGATTTCAATGCTTCCGTTACTAATTGGTAAAGATTCACCAGGGTTTAGTCACATTCTTATACCTACACCTGCATCTCTGCCCGAGACGGTGAGAGTCACCCGAAAGACATTGTTACAGTACAAACTGGTTAGTAGCTAAATCAAAAATAGCTTTTATTAACCATCATTTCAGAAGGATTCCATTCCAGCTGCAAGGACTCTCATGTTTATGAACGTACTACAAAACCCTGAAACAGTTTATGTTTATTTATGTCCAGAAGTTGCTATAAATAAAAAATTTGCTTCTAAGACTTAACACTGCAACGACTCTCCTCCAGCAGCCTGCAAAAATCCCCAGCATTTTAATTGAAGATGGTTTTTTTCATTTGGTTTGAGGGGTTTTTTAAGCTGTATAATGCAAGAGAAAGAAGTTGAAGGCAAAATGTTTGCTCAAACAACATCACATGATGGTGCGTTCAGTGTGGCATGCCTTTGAAAAGGCACTGTCAAAAGTCTGAAGGCTTCAGTATATTCTTCATCTAATAAATGTTTGCGATGGGACTTACAAAAGACACTCTCAGCTTTGATCAGAGAGTTATATTTAGACGGACTACACGAGCCAAATTATTTTTCCAACAGTTTCATGCCTTGTTTTCTGTCCACTGACTACCCAAATAGGTCCCTGGATGATGATAAATGAAGGCAGTTGCTTTAAAAAGCGGGGGGGGGGAAGAAAAAAGAAAGCATGGCCCATCACTAATCAGATAAAGCAAGAGATATTATTTACACTGAGGATGTACTGTTTTCTCACAACTTCAGAGGCCTCAGTTTCTCAAAACACTGCGCTCATCTCTAAAAGCGGTGAGACTTAAACAAACGCTGATGTGCTTTGCTGAAAACACTCTTTGAACCAACAGTCAACCAACAGTCACCAACCAACAGTGCAGAAGACACCAGGCACCCTGTGAATTTTATTCCTGCTTAATGGACAGGCAGGCAGAGGAACAGATAAGATACGTGACTGGAATGTGCGAGGAGCTGGGAATACAAAACAGGGGATGTGGTTCCAACACCTTCAACATCTATTGCAACACTACTAGGCTGCATTAATTTATTATTTTTTTTAGTATAAAAATCTATTATGATAAATAATGGATTTTCTCAGATTGCACTGACCAAAAGATGATCCTCACAGAAATTAAAGAACTGCTTCTTAGATTTTTAATCCAATGGTAAATGGTCAAGCTATCCTGTTACCCTGTTCTCACTGCCTGACATTTTTGCAGAATGTCAGGACTGCTGGAGGTTTTGTGGGCTGCAATCACATTGGTGACTTGCAGCACCGAAGGACAGATTTCAGCGTGACCCTATCTCAGATAGGGTCTTCAGAGAACTTCATGTTGGTCTCTACTAAACAGACCATTAAAATTTCCTGTCTACTGCTATGTGGACAGAACCTTGTCTTTTTTAGCCTCTGAATCTTTGGCTATATTTTTATTTTGCTGTCTCTCTTTAGTCTTCTAATCCCATGGATTCTTATAAAGACAGCTTTAAAAGATTTGAGGTTTGGTTTTGTTTGTGAGGGTTTTTTTAATTTAATTTTTTTTTTATAACCATACTTAATAAAATGAACAAGGCCCTAGAAATTTATCTGAACAACACATTAAGCCACAGGTCAGAAATGTAAAAGATCAGTACAAGTAACACAGAAAAATTTTTTAATTTTCAAAGCCTGGGTCGCAAGAAAAATTAACAGCAATTTCATAACATGTCTAACACTGAAATATGGTAGTGATTAATACATAAAAAAACCCCTTCAGTTACTTTAAAAATCAAATTAGTTTTAAAATTATCTCTAGTATTTACTTAAATTTCATGGCACACAGAAATCACTTGAACTATTTATTTCAGCGGAGCAACAACACTTTAGAGCAGCCTGAGGATGTGACAGGTACGAGGTCTATTATTTCACTTGGATTTAACCAGCTAGAACAGCTTTCAAAGTACATTACTGATAAGGGATGGTTTGATACGAGCAGCCTAACTTTATTAGAGGCTCAGCTGATTCGGAGGCCCAGAAATAAGATAGCTGAAAATCCCCCCAGTTCTTCAACACTTTATAAGAACAGGAGACTGACGAGATGCTGATAAGTAACAACCAGAGCTAGAGGAAGGAAATCAGTGATGTACATTGTCATGAACAGACTTCCCAGTTGATGAATACAAGGATATATTAACTTTCTAAATGTAGGCAGATTTGAAAGCCCAAAGCAAGGAAAACTTAAATATTTAGAAGCGCTGTGATCTCAATGTGGTATTAAAAAAGGGACCAGAACACCCCCTGTTTGTCTCAAGCATTTCCAAGCATTTCTGACAGACCGGCTGAGACGTTTCTTACCTTGCCGTCTTCACTGCGTGAGGCTCAACTGGGGATGGTTATTAAAGAGTTCCCACTTTTAACAATCAAAACTCCAAAGACCCATTAAACTGATGAAGTTAAAGACGACAACCTTAAGTGTGAAACATTAAAAAAAAAAAAAAAAGTTGCACTCTTGACTGAAGCAGAGTTACTTACAAGGAAGGCTAATCCATTCGACCTGCTCAAGCTATATTTCACATTTGATTAAAAACATGCCACTCTAAGTACACAGAAAAGGCTGGAGCATGACAGAGTCGGGCCACTCCTGCTCCAGCCAATATTTTCTGTGGACTTGTGGCGAGCTGGCAGAAGCATTAATCTTCTTTCCATCCCTTCTCTCCCCCCCTGGTTAAATCCGCTGCTAGGAAAACACTCTCTCGTGAAGCCCCCAGGGAAGATGTCCCCGCTGAGACAGGATAAAAGACTCTTACACCACTCTTACTAGCCTGTATGGGTCCATCAGTGGCTCATATCCAGGAAAGCAATCTTATAGTCTGTTGATCTGTGAAAGAGCCCTCCACAGATTGCAAGCGACGAGTCAGCCCCGGCTACTTCCCGCTATAAACACACCTTTGCAAAACACGCACGCGACTGGCTCTTTGTGGAGGTGCTTTACTGGGTCCTATTATCACTGCAATCACACAGAGGTAAAAAGATGAAAAGGACTGGGGAGAAAAGTAGATTTTTTTTTTTTTTTTTAAATGCTGTGTACATTCTTAATTCTCTTTTAAATCCCCTGGTGTTGTGGGACGCTAAATGCACTGGAAATTTTAATTGGCATCTAGCATCCAAATCAGTGAAAGAAGGAGTGCAGCAGACTAGAAAATGAAAGAAGAAGCCAAAAGGCAAAAAAAAGGCTAAGCACAGCCTGCTGGCATATTTCCCCCTTTGCTCCCCTGTTTTGCAAGTCACACTATTTTCTAATTTGCAAGCAAAGAAATTAACCTGTAACAGAATGTCACAGTCTCTGCCACACAACAGGGGTTTATAGCATTTAAGCTTCAGAAAAAATTAATTCTAACTTGTAAATAAGAAGTGGATTCTCTTAATGATATAATGGGGCCAGCTCCTTGTCTTCTATGGAGTCTCTTGAGCAATGGAACCTATTTTATAACCACTAAAGAAACTTTTCACAACACTTAAAATACACTTTTTCCCTTTATTAATGGAGTGTATTTGGGCCACTTCATAATTTAATCTCTTGTTGCATTTCCAAGGCTTCAGATCTTCAATCTGGAGCAGTAGTAGATCCATTTATTATTGGATAGTGCTGCCTTGAAAAGAAAATTATAGCCCCTGGAATATCTTTGGGATCACAGAATCATCAAATGGTTCGGGATGGAAGGGATCTTAGAGATCATCTGGTTCCAATCCCCCTGCCATGGGCAGGGACACCTTCCACTAGACCAGGTTGCTCAATGCCCTGCCCAACCTGGCTTTGAACACAAGAGTTCAAGGGATCTTTCCCAAAATCAAGCTTTATATTTATTTGGCCTACATTGTAAATCTGAAAAAAAAAGAAATTCATCTCAGCAGGCTGTTGAGATTGCCTGAGAGACAATACAGCTCTTTTGAAACGGGGCTGAGAGCACTTTGGAAACACAAATTGCCTATATACACCTGGTGGCCTCCAATGCTTTCAGCCTGATGTGTTTTTGAATGGGTGAGATTCTACTGTTATGTTATGTGTTCATTTCTTAATGGTGCTACTGGGAATTTGTAGGACTAGATAAAAACACATACACACTCCTATACAGCAAAACCCCCAAAACCCTGGCACAAGAGGGGGAAAAATTAAGTTGAAAGGATCTCATGTTCGTCCTGTATTACTTAAGGAGAACACCAAATTTTTGCAGGTTCTTAGAGCTGAAATAAGTGAGCTGAAGGCAGAATAATCCTCAACTTCGCCCCATTTCTCAATTTCACACAATAAATTGTTTATTTAGGCAAACATTAACAATGGAACCAAAGAAAACAGGAATGAGGAATCTCAAAGATGTAAACCATATCAGAACTGGAAAGGTCTCTGTTGTAGGAATAACACCCTCCTAAGAAACCTCTCTGGACAAAGCCAACCTATGAGAACTTCTTTTGTGTATGTCTCTGATGTTTACTAATTGCTTAAGAATCTCTGACATAAGGTTTCCATCTGTCAAAAGAATCAGTGATAGAGGAAATGGAGCAAAACTAACTCAGGAAACAATTACAACCTAGTTCTTTTGGACTTCTATGCTTTTGTCTCCATTGTCCACTACAAAAGGTCTTGGTTCCAGCATGTAGCCCCCCAATAAAGTTAAGACCTCCTCTTCCTTCTATGAAAGAATTAAATGGTTGTGATTCAGCTACGAGTGCCTGGGAACAAAAGATAGATTTTTCAAAAGTACTTGGCTTGCTAAATCTTCTGGGAGCCAGAAATTTATTGGTAGTGACTAGGATATGAGCCCCTAAATGCTTAAATGTTTTTCTGCTATAAACACAAGTTGTTTTGAAGACTGTACTAAATCCAGTGCTTCCCTTTCCGCCTGTGAAATGTAATTGCTACAGGCTCACTGGAGAGAGGATATTTACTGGGCTACAGTTTAGTAAGGCTTATCTGCACAAACACACAGGTAAATTAAGGCGGCTTGACTTGAAAAAGAAACCCCACATTTCAGGTTTGTCATTCCACTTTCAAATGGCAGGTGCAGTGCAACACTGCGGGATGAAGTCAGCCCGTGGCTGATTTTGAAGGCATAGCAAAACTGACGACGCAAAGAACTAAGGAGCGAAATGGTAGAGGGGGAAATAATGCCTTTTGATTTGTGGTAGTTCTTCTGATGGGATAAATTCAGTCCAGCACCTATTCTTACAGTTTTTAATTTTACAAGGATGAGTAAAGAATGAAGTTTTTCATCAGGGCATGCTATCAGACAAATGATAACCTTGTGTGTTCCCCACCCTACTTTAACTGCATTTACAAAATCCAAGCATCACCACTTACCCAAACAGACTATATTGCAATACCTGAGATATTGCTGGGTCTTTTTTATAGGTTTTGTTGCTCAACAATCATTTTCCTCTGGCTTGTAAAGATTATCTATGCATTCATATTCCATAATTCTATCTTTCAGAGCTATAAAGATTTTAATTTTGATTTCTTTGAAACCAACTTCATGAAAACTGTTTGACCATAAAAACTAATTAGTAAAGACTCTCAGTGTTAATCTTGTGCAATAGACTATAGCTGGAGGATGCAAAAAGACCATTTTTTCCATAATAACTGCTGCATTTCATCATCTTAAGCTACACAGCAATGCAAAGGTAATGACATTTTTATTTTATCTTTTTATGATGGGACTCATCAATACTACTATCCATTTTCTTTTTTTTTTTTCCTAACATCTGCTTGCAATATCCAAGCAAAGTCTCTGGAGAATCATACAATCATTTTCAGATGCTGGTACACTGAAAATGAGAATTTTGAGATCCCAAGAAGCATTAATGCCATGCAATCTAATAATACAAACATTGGCTCTGCCTTTGTCTTATTTGCATTACAGGCAGTTGAAAAGACCTGCTAAGAATGGTGCAAGACAGAGAAGTTGCCTCTGGTCTTCAAGGGAAGGGGACTTTTGTATTTATTCAACAACGCGGGCGGTCTCTGACCTGAGAAGAATTATAGAATAGCTTAGGTTGGAAGGGACTTTAAAAGTCATCTAGTTCCCACATCCCTACGGAGATGGGTTTGCTCCATTTGTGCCGGGTTGATGGACCAACTTTCTAGTAACATTCAAGAAAGAAAAGCTCAATTAGAAACCCTGATACAACTTACATGCTCAGAGACAAACAATTTTGAGCAAATAATGACAGTGTGATTCCCGTCTGACTTATCCTCTAAGAAGAACCAAAGAATAATGTTGTTTTGATCACAATCCCCCTGTGGCCTGTGTTGCCCTTGGTGACTTGAGGAACTAAAATCATCTAATGGTAGTTAACCTGAAACTGCGCTTCTCATTCATAAAGATCAGTGCAGTCCAACTCTGCAACCTTCAGGGGCTACCTTAGTACTTGTTAGGGAGAATTCTGCGAAGCTTCACTAACCATCATGCAAGTCAGATGTTGCTTGCAATCGATTCTTCTTATTGTTTGATATTTGCAAAGTACCAACAGTGTTCTGCACCAACAGGTAAAGGCATGAAGAGAATTTCCTTGTCACAAAGAGATTGCCATTTAGATAGACTGTGTACAGACAAAGGAGAGCATAATGGGAAGCAAAGAGTGAGTAGAGTAATTGAATGATGCATTTAAGCATACATTTTTTTATCTCTGTGGGGTTTTATGTTTGTTTTCTTTTTGACTTATTGAATTTGGTGTTCATACTTTTCAATCATTCATTAGCTAAACAGTTCTCTTGTGGTTTGACTAGATTAGGAAATGAGGACTGGGACAAGCTAAAACGAGGAAAAAAGAGGGTATTTTGTTAAGCAGAGTCAGATCACATCTCTTCTGGAACACCTCTTGCTACTTAGCCATTAGCATTTAGCAGAGAGCTGCCTGATGGAGGCTCTACTCTGCAGAATTAGTTTATTCTTCACCCCAGTCAGTGAAGCCTTTACAGGCAAGGTGGTTTCCTGCAGACACTGCAGGTTGGGCAGCCAAAACTCAGCCAACCAAATCATTGGGATTTGGAACGCAAAAAGAATATAGGCAGAATCTGTCTAATTAACTTGACAGATCATGGAAAATGGGCGATCTTTTTAGCATCTGTCAGTCCGTACACATTATTCTGTGAGACAGCATAATGGAAGGGATTTATGGAAAGATTTATTTTTTTCCTCCCCATAAAGAGTCAAGGGGCAAGTTGGAACAATCCATGTCACATCCCTTTAGACCTCTTCAGAGAAGGTGTCCCTACCTGAACCACTAATTCAGACTCTGTGTGTTGCAAAGCCTATTTTCCACACACACACCCCCCCTTGAATAGGAAAAAATCCATACAACTTATATTGACTATCTTCCTTGGGAAAAGTGCCTGCTTTTTTCCTACTGACCATAAAAGAAGCACTGAAAGCCAGCCCAGAATGAGGACATCTGCAGAGCTGATATCAACATGCAGTTACAACATGTTAAGCATTCATCTAATGTCTCGATAACCAAATGTTTCAGGCCCCCAAAATGCCAAATCTACATAGATCCCTTCCAGTGGAGGTGTCTGTCACGTATTTAATAGGTATCCACTTGGACCCTAGTGATGGAAAGGTATTTGAAATATGCAACGTTAAGAAAATGGGTAAAATTAAACACACATAAAACACTTAGAAAATTCCATTCTATTTTAAGTGGGTAAATTTACAGGTAGACGTTATACGATAGTGCTCTAATTTAAAGGACGCTAACAGTAATATGGAGAGGTTAAGTACCCGGAGCTAAGATGACATGACTGTCTCACAGCTAGGACAAGAAAATATTTGCAATACTGATTTTATCCTGTTTTTTAACAGCAACGTAAGTAAAACTTCTCTCAGGCAAGGCAAGCAAAGTTTGCTTGCTGTTTGACCCTTTTCTTAAATATGCAACATAGAAAAAACAAATTCAGAAATTTTACATGGATATCCTTAATTAGGCAATAAAGTTGTGCCTGCAACTATGGATATAATAATCTCCCTGTGTGCTTGTCCCTTTCTGGGAAAAAAAACCACCCCAGCCCACCAACCTGACTCTAGTTGGTTTTCACCACCCCACTATTAGAATATTGCCAATGAAAATAAAATCCACATTCTAAAAATACAACCACAGTGTACATTCAGGGTGTCCAAAAGGAGGCTGAGGTCTCATTAGTCAATATTGTTCCTTCCTGTTGGGGCAGAATTCTGTGTAGGTCTTACGTCCTCAGAATTGTTAGCTCAGATTCGGTTGTAACTTTTATACTCCAATCACCTTCCCACACTGCATTTAGGAAGCAAGAAGTTTTCAGGACAATACAGGTGATTTGGATACAGCTTAAAATGGAAGATGATGAAGTCACCTATATTTATATTCGATGCTGATGTAAACCCCAGCAGGTAACACTTCCAGTTGCTACACACAAATCTGTCTGGACAGTTGGTGGACTCTCCTGTCCATACCTTGTTCCAGGGGCCAATTATCCCCGGCAAGGTGATTGTCACTGTACGTGAAGAGGTCTTAACTAGTGCATTACACTGTATAAGGGGAAAAGCATTCTTATATTTAGGATAACAATGTCCTTTCAACTATTCTTGCAACATTTTATTTCAGATATCCCCAGAAGTAAATCAGACACCACAGGACATGCTTGTCCAACAGGTATGGGACTTCTTCTTGGAGAATCAATTTAATTACGTGTGGGAGATTTTTTAAATCTCATTTCATAACACTGTTTTTTTTCTTTTTTTTTCTTTTTTTTTTTTATGAACAGGAAAAAATAACTTGCAAAACAAGTATCCCACATTCTGAAAGCTCTTTTTGGAACATATGGTCTTATCCTTCAGAAATTATGAGTTCTCTTGACACAGGCTGTGACAATCAAGTTGCATATGAAGTACTGCTATATTATAATTACTCAGTTATGCCAGGCTTTTCAACAAAACTTTCCCAGAAGTTCCTGTCACTCAATTTTGAAAGTGCATTCAGGGATTTGAAGCTTTAATGAGCCTTGATAGAGTTAAGGAAAGGTCCCACCCAGCCTGTGAAGGCAATCTCTGCTCCATGCTGAGTGTCTTGGCAACAGTGAGCCTCAGGCAACAAATACCAAGTCTCAGGCAACTTCCAGAGAATTTAGAAAGCTCCAAGCTAGAAACAAAGTCTCCCATGAAAATGGCATCAACGTGCTTGCATCTCCTGGGAACAGATGGATGCATCACACAGAGCTTTGTGAAACGAGAATCGGGCCAGGCTGGAAGTGTGGCACCATGTTACAAACCCGGCTTACATTTCCTCAATACCTTCCTACAAAAAGACTCATTATTGACATTATGTTAATACATTTCATGAGGGTCACCTCGTAGCCTCTTAACTTAATAATGGAGTGAATTTGGCTGGTGTATTGGGTGGTGCCCATGCGAGTAGCATTTTAAATCTAGATCTGAATTTAGTCCATATAGAATTTGCATCTCTTCCAGATCATTTCTGTACAACTGCAAACCCTGTGTTTTAAAGAGCTGTGCCCAGTCACTTCCCAGCGAAGCGCAGGGTTTTTGATTTTCTCAGCTCTCTCTTCGCCGTTCTTCTTCTAAAATCCAAAGATTCCTCTCCTGAGGCTGCACAGAAAAAAAACCCTAAATTTACAGTGCCAAGCTCGGACAGCTCACTTCAGCACAGCAAACAAAGCTACGTTAAGCACGTATATCACCCTAGAGAAAAGTAAATACAGTTCAGGGTTGGGCATATTCGGGATGTGCCCTGGCCCCAGGGACTGGAGCTGCAGCAAGCAGTGAATCTCAGCCAAGCTCCTGACATCGCTGCAGCAAGCTGCATCCACAGATGGGAGCTCTTCATGGGTCAGCAGCCTCCAAACCTCCCGCTCCACGAGATGCAAACAGATCCTCCGAACACACCGAGGAGATTAGCAGAGAAATAATTCCAGCCTGTGGCCAGATATTCATCCTGGGGACCTGCCAGAATTTCCACTCAGCCAATCCATTTTTAAAGACAGTGTCTTATTAGCGCCATACAGTTCTTGAATTACTTTGTCGAGTCTTTCTAATGAGACAGCAATCTGTCCAAGCGTATTAAGAGAAGTAAATGATAGACCTTTACTTTCTGATTCGATTACACAGGTGTATTCAAGGGTTAGGGGAATGACAGCAGACTGGAACACAGGAAAACTTACTCAGAGCACTTGTTGGCTACACTGTATGAGGGAACAGAAAATATTTGCATTTTGGTTTTAAAAAGAATTATGATCTTTTCTACTACCTCCCCTAGCAGGTAAGAGCCACAGTATATTCACCTTCCCCTTCAAGTGAATGCCAGTACAACCTTCAGTCCTGCATTGTGGACCTTTCTCTATTAGCATGCAATCTAAACAAATTCAAAATATCTGCATCAGCTGTTTTTCTCCTGTTTGCATTTTACTGACCTCTAATTAAACCAGTTCAGCAAGGTACAATTCTTAAATGCATTCTTCCAGTTCTGCTTTCAAATATACATGCAATATCAAGACATGACAGATTTTTACTCCTAGAAAGGTAATTACACGTATTCCATCAGCCAAAGCGTATTCATTAACAGCTAATGCTCAAACCCACCCCACACATTCTCCCTTTACCACAGTCTCCAATTCATGTGCCGAACTTTTGCCAAAGCGTTTGCCAAATGGTACTGTGCAGTGGGACATGCACATCACTACAGTTCCTCTCCCTCTGCATTATTTGAAGAAAATGAAAATTGTAATTCCAGTCTCGCTGAAACAATGGCAAGTCAAACTTTTCTCCCTCTACTTCACTTGTCTCCAACACAGACTTTTCCGTAGGAACCCTGATGCGTGGGTGCCCTTCGAGTCAGCAGTGAAAACAGACAGGAATGATTCATCTCATTCCAATATGGAACCGTAAAGGACTGTGGGATGAATCCCTTCACCTGAGAAGGTGGAGAGCTCCAGCTTGGCTTGTTTCAAAGCCAAGCAGGCATAACACAAACACCGGGTATGAGTCACACAAGTGGGGAACCACATGGAAAACTCAACATGTTTCCAATGGAAATGAGGCTGTTTGGATTTTCACTTCCCTACGATAAAGTTTAGAATTTACATTCAAATTTTTTATTGCATGCATTTCCCCTCTTCTCTTTTATTTTTTCCCCCGCTGTGAATACTTTGCATAGAAAAACCCGGTCAAAAACTTTCATTCATAGTTGGACTTCAAAGCAAAAACCCAGCATCTTCAAGGCAACCATTTTATGTAAAGCACAACAAAAGGATACACCAAGACTGAAAAGTTTCTACAAGAAGAGCATGAATTGGCCCTTAGCTTTCACTTCTCCTGTATAATTTGGGTTGACACAGTCCTGACACCTTCAGGAATGGGGTCCCATCTGCATGGGTTGTGCATTTGGTTCATGGCCACGGCTAAAGCAGCAGACCCAAGCCAAGTTGCTACTGCCTGGAAAGCTGTTTGGGAGCTGTGCAGGAGCATCCCAGCATCCACCAACAGCCTCCATGGTGCATAGCACGGTTCCTTTGGTCTGTGGATATAGGGATTTTTGAAAAAAGACCATAAAAATCGTTCCTAGCTGGCGATTTTCCTCTACCACTAGAAGTGCATTCCACATGCAAGAATCAGATGCGCTTTATTCCAGTTCATTTTTTTGTATTTCATTGTAGAACTACATGTCTCCTGAACTCAAGCCCTTCCCCAGCAAACTCCCGTCAGCTGAGCAGTATCATGTGGCTGCCCTTCTTCCCGGTCATGGGAATACAAGTCACAGGTTATACTCTGCCCAAACCGACGAGATTCACACGAGCTCTGGAAGAAAGAATCCACTCCAAAGCAGGGAAATCTCTCTGTGCCGCATCCCTTTGATGCCCTCCATCAATCCGGCAACATTGAGATGATAACATATTGCGAGCAGTCACAAAAAACCCCATACTTTAAATAATAGTCTTGTTACAAATTTGTAAACATAGCTAAGAAGCAATAATACCTCCCTTCATGCTCATTTTTGGAACAGCTGCTGTCACTGTTGCAGACCATCTGCAGATAGGAAGGTAACTTAGCAAATACCTCCAAAATCCCTCTCCTTAATGAGCAGGTAAGGAGTGACAATCAAAACCAGAGCTGCAGCAAGAGACGCTTCTGTGTTCCCACACTTCTAGTTCTGAGGGCTAATTTAAAGCTTTTGTTGATGAATTTGGCCTGGGTTGGTTAAAGTTGAACCACTGAAGCCAGCACTGCTGAGCTGAGAACTGCCCTGCTGCTTGAGGAAACACTTCCACGACACCAGAAGGACGCAGTCTAACTCAATCACCCTGTCTTTAGTCTTTAAAATAAGCGTGGTTTTATTTTTAAATACGAAGTTCAGTCATTTGCTCCATCTGATGATCACTCTCAGAAGATCTACATTCCCTGCTTGGCTTACTACTGAGCTTTCCTGAGTTCACCCTCCAGAGTTTGATGTAGGGCAAGACATCCCGATGGCTTTGCACGGAATTCCACGCAGACAAGCTCGGAGAAAGGGAAGGGGCTGGGACGTGTAGACAAGTGCTTGTTGTATGGGCAGCAGGAGGCAGCTCCAGGCGTAGGAGGTGAGAGAAGGCAGCACGCTGGGAGTGGGAGAAGGCTACAAAGAAAGTCAGCTCTAAGAGAGGAGAGTGAGGAACATAAGGAATATCACAGTGTGTGGGATGAGATGAGATCAGAGATGTAGGTTTTTTGAGAACTTTAAAACAATTATAGGTTTTTACCACGGGAGGTTCTGTTTGACTAGATCAGAGCACTTGCTTCCTTGTTATGTGCCTCAAATTGAAGCTTTCTTTGAAAGAGCTTGCTAACACTATTCCATACTTTCAATTAACATTTTATTTAAATGCTTTAAGATAGTTTCTAGATATATTAAAGGCTTACTGATTAAATCTTGAATACAATTTACATATCTAAGTCACATTTGCATTCAATAACAAGACAGCTTTCCAGTCTGGAGCATGGCATCAATAGCCCCCTTTGCCAGCATCTTGCTGCATTTCCCTAGCTGCAGCATTCATTTCAAATTCAAAAGGCTACAGACTTAGCTGGGAAAAGAAAATAAAAAAAAAGGGAACACTGATATCATCAATGATCATTCATCTTTTCCAAGTTTTAGGTGGATGCATTGCAGATTACCATTTTAACACAGTTCAACCACCACTTGGACATATCCTCAGGAGTTTTACAAGAGACAGAAGTCTATTTTTTAATTTAATGTACTTCGCCATTTAAAAAGGGGAGAAAACGTTCATACCTTTCCTACAAATAAAGCACCAAGTGTCAGTATCTTTGCACAGTACATCTGCATGCTTCCCTGGGGAATTTTTCATTATAAAATCATATCTCAGTTATCAAGTCTCAGCACCATAAAGCACATATGGGATATGTGATGAAAAGCCCTTTTCTTTTTTTTTTTTTTAACAGGAAATACTGGTGAAAGAGACTGGTGGTTGGAGCGTATCTTTTTTAGAAAAGCACATTTGGAGAATTTCTACATGTAAGGAAGTCTAAAAAACATGATGAGAGAAGCAAATGATGACTGATGCACTGATACTTGAGAGCAGCAGCCCACTGGTGAGTGTTACACAGCAGTGCTGGACAGAGGAAAATCATCTGCTGCTGTCTCTAGTTACTCTGAGAGGTTCTTACACAGGCAGAATAATATCAAAGATGGGTTTGATGGAGGTTTTGGGCTTTTGGTTTTGTGTCTTATATTAGACTTGATGCTTCACCGTAAGATTTATAGACACCATAAATCTTATAACCCTCTAGAAGGTCAGAAGATACCAGCTTTGGTGCATGAAGATTACAGGGGCAGGGGGAGATTGGGAGGAGGGAAGTAATTTGTGGCCTTTTCTTATTTATTGGTAATCCTTATTTCCTTATTTATTGTTGTTGTGAACTCTAGCCACAATTCTTTAAATCTGTGCTTTTCTCACAGAATGAAGTTAATACAAAGCTAAATTTATTAAAGGAAACATGGTTTTGGCCTTGGGTAATCCAAAGGAAGCATTAAAGCAGAAAGTCAGGAGGAAACTGGACATTCGTATTTCTTGAAAAGGTAGAATATTGGGAGTTGTAAAAGCCATAAACCATAAGCATTGCCTTATTTCTGTGAAAAGAGGTTTGGGTAGGGGTTGAAAGGAATCTCCTGCAGATATTTCTTTCCAAGTCTGCCTTTCTCAACTTTGCAAGCCTGTCTTACAGAGCAGCTGCCAGATAATTCCAGATGAAGAGACAAATCACTGGCTTCCTTCTCAGCAGCAACTCTTACACTTCTGTAAAGACAAACAGCTCCTGCCCCACGTTTTCTGTTACCCAGCACCCATTACTGAACCCCACAGCACTCCACAAGTCAATAAAATATCACCTCCCTAAAACCAAAATTTGAAAACCTTCTTTAGAACAGTGACCAAACTCGCACGCCAGATTTTCAACATCTGCCTGAGGTCTGATTTTTTTCCCAAATGGGTGAATAACTAAAAATGTCTGTTATGTTCCTGGCACTGTGAGACAAGTTCATGATGGGAATTTATTTCCCATTTATGTCACATTACCTGATGGAGTTGCTGAAGAAAGTCAATCACTCACAGGATAAAATGGAAGGCAGAAGAAATGAGGCTGAATCTCTGGCTGCCTTGGTCTAACTATTACAGCTGTACAAGAAAGTACAGCCGACAAAGGTGTTCTTAGTCCTTTAAAGCAACTTTTAATTTTTTATTATTTTTTTTTTTAATCTCCTCGAGTCCTTGCCATTCATCAGACTCACTGTTTTTGCAGAAAAAGCTTCAAACAATCAGTCTAAAAACCTCTGCATTAATTCTAAGAGGTTCAGAGCCCAGAGAGGTACTGGGGTTGTGGCACCAGTTCACGTGTAGCTCCGCCAAATCAATACCCCCTTTAAACCACAGCACGTTTTTTCACCTTGCAGCTTTTGAAAGAGAAGACATACGTTGCTGCTTTAACTGAATGTTTTACTCATATGATTTCTTTTCCCAGTTCTGCATGTTCTGCATTATCCCAAGGGATTCTGTGGGGTGGGGTTTTTTTCTGCTTTAGCTACCAAATTGTTATTTCCAGAGGCGTTCTCCATAACACAGAGGGAAAGCATCAGCACTGCATCATTTCTATAGGAGAAAGCTAACAAGAGATGCCAATTAAAAGTTTCTGCTACTCTACATTCAATTCTTAGTGGAATGAATACTGTCTTTGAAAGTAGGAGGCAGCTGTCAAACACTGCTCTGGACATGAGAGCGCAGCTCCTCTGAAGAATAGGTCATGGGGGGAAAATCGATAAATAAAGTACCTTCATCATTAATCATTTTCTGAATTTTTAAGTCAGCCAGAACATTTAGAAGTTGTACGTCGAGTTTCTTTTATTTTCCACTGCTCAGCTTGCAGCCTGTGCTTTGATTGCAGAAGTTTCTGCTGATGCCAGGGCCGGCTGCTGCACCAAGCCCAGAGATCCTCTGGGGTCAGAGGGGCAATATCTGTTCTGTTATTAGAGAAATTACTCAGAGCAATTTCACAGTTCAGCAAAACAGGCTTATTGCTCGTATGCACCGTGTGTGCATGCCTTAACAAGTACTTAAAGTGGTTTTTTTTACTTCTGTTCCTTTGTTGAAACATTCATCTTAAACGGCTATAGAAATGTTAGCGAGCATGGCTTCTTTTCCTACTTAACTTTAACAAGGTATTACTACCTTGCATATAATAAGGTTTTTAAGGATATGGACTTCCCATATCTGCTATAAATTCAGAAACAAAAATGTAAACGCGATGCTTTAGATAAAACCCAAAAAATGTAACAGGTGTTTTTTTAGTAACATGATTACTTTTATTATTACATTCTGAATATTCAGTGCTAGCAGCAACCACCTCTTCTTGCAGACACTTTTCCAAATTCAATTGCTTTATCCCAGTTATCTCTGTTTATTTCTTCAGGGGCAGGACGGGGGAAAAGCAATGCTATTTCTGCAATATTTTATTTTATTTATTCTCAATGAAAATGAGAAGGTCTTTTTTACAGCTGCACAGCCTGTAATGTCAGATCCAAGCAATCAGCTAAAAAAAAAAAAATCACCCTATAGTCATTTTGCAGGTTAAAATAAAAAAAAAAAAAAGGAAAAATAAAATAGAGAAAGAAATCAATTCATGTTGTCACAGCCTATCTAGAGTTATATTGTCCCCAGCCATTGATACAGAATGAGAACATCTGGGGATTCAATTACTCATGACATAAATAATAATATTTCATTTTTGTTAAATAAAACTCTATTGTTGCAGGAACTTCTGCTTACTGCTCCATGCAGTCCTGGAATGAAAGCTGCCCGCAACTTTGACAAGCCACAGTCTCTTTGGCATCCACAAGCACATCAGTGCAGGTGCATCTGTACCCCCAACAGAAAACACTAATAAAGAAAATAAATTTTGAACACCTAGCTAAAAGATGGGCTCCTGAGTTCCAAGCTCAGCTTTCTTAAATGTCACAGCCACCTTCTAAAAGCTTAAATTAATAGCCGGGTTCAAAAAGGCTATTGTCACTTGTCCTTTGAACCAAAGTCAGTGGCAGCTGCCGATGTCCAGCACTTCTGATCAACACAAACCATAAAGAACAGAATTGGAGCCATTTAGGTCCTTATTTTAAGCTTCGACTTTGTGATTCTCAGTTCATGCTTCAAGAGGATGCTACAGAAACCGAGTTGCTATGTGTTTAAACTCTTTTCTTGATCACATAGAGCTGTCTGTAGTCTTAGTGGCAAAGCCGGGATCAAATCAGACGATATTCATTTCCCAGCAATGAGTAAGCAGCAATACTCATGCTAAAATTGCACCAGCTCGTGCAATCACTTCGATATCAGCAGGACCCTTCTGCAAAATTAAGCACGTGAACCATTGTGACATTAACATCTAAAAGTTCAGCAGCAAAATGTACAGCAAGGGCTGGAAGTTCTCTGCTCTTAGGGCTTTCTTTTTGGTTCAGGTGAAGCCTAGTCTTGTTTTCCCCCTTTCTTTCTCCAAGTTCATTCATTAAGGTTAGATTACAGCAAACAGCCATCATTTGCATCCACTCTACAACATCACGGCTTTGCTAAGCCTTAAACGTTCCCTGCAGAAAATGGTGTGAAAGCTCTAAAAATTCCAAAGGTCTGGATGAAAAATATTTTCCATTATAGCCAAG
The DNA here is from genome assembly GCA_013396735.1 of Grallaria varia. NCBI lineage: Eukaryota > Metazoa > Chordata > Aves > Passeriformes > Formicariidae > Grallaria > Grallaria varia. The sequence goes on along the minus strand of VWZG01009901.1, from coordinate 420,088 downwards.
AGAAGAGAAGCACCATGCTGGCACTTCGTTGTCGTAGAAGTGCTGTGTAGGGCACAACTTGCAAAATACACTGAGAGAACACCCACAGAAAGTGGGGTAGGTCCTTGGTGGCTACCAAGAGACAAAGCATCACCACTAGTGAGAGAGTTGTGGCATCGCTACGAGACGCTGCTCCTAACGTGGGAGTTTGGGGCTCAGAGCCTTCTGCTGACCACGACAAAACTTCAGGGCCTGATGGCAGAAAAACTGGCATCATCTCATAGGAGGAATCTCAAGTCAGCACCCTCAAAATGTAAAAAAAAAAAAGGCACCCCTTACAGCTTGCAGGTCCCGTGTATGGCTTTATGTAATGTTTCCAGTCCCACTGCAATCATTGCCTTTTAAAACTCTGTGCAACATTTATGGACTCCAGTAAAAATGTTTTTAATATAATGTAGATGAAGTATAAAGTGTTAACCTTGAACACCAGGGAGTACGTAGGGTTGGGTTTTTTTTAAAGCACTTTCAATAATTTACTAAGAATTGCCGAAGATTTGCTTGTAGTTCATAGCAAATCTTTTGGAAACATTCAAATAGTTGCAATTTTTGTAAGTGTTACAATAGGAATGATTTCATAAATAAAAACACTGCTTAGAAGGCAGAGAATGTTGAAGAGAGGACTAAACCAGCCAGTCTCTGCTGTCCTAGGAGCATCTGTGCAGGTTTCCTGACATTGCTCCGTCCATGTATCTTACTACTGCTTTTCTGGGACCAGTGGCAAGGATGGTACTTAAAAATTCTGTACATCAGCAATTAATTCCTAACTACTACAAAACATATAATACTCATATATTAATATATGATATGTGCTTTGTCCATGCAAAGGTACTTAGAAAGCTTCTCAGCTCTGCTGCATTAACTTGGGTCTGCTCCTCTCAACTTGGGTTGCTGGTTTGTTTCTCCAGAAGCTGATGTTTGTACATTTCTTTTTCCCTCCCAGCAAATGTATATTTACACCAGAAGTTATTCCCACAAGTTTCATCCTTTGCACTGACTTTCTAAATAACATTATTCTGATGGGTCTTAAGTGAGGAGGGGAAAAAAGGCCTAGTTTTTTAGTTGGTTTCTTTTGCAGTTTCTTGTGTTGGAGGTGGCATCTCAAAATCCACCTGTAATGGTCCCTTTCCCTGTCTTAATTCAAACTGCTTTTCAAAGGCTCATTTTCCAAGCAATCCCAAGAAATACCTTTCCCATGTCAGTCAAATGTTCTCCACAGACCAATGTAAATTTAACTTAAACCAGCAAGATACTGCAGTGCTATTAAGTGGAACAGATAATGAACCTAAATAACTGCTCAATCTTATTAGTGTAGCCCTCGTATACCTTCCGTGTTTCTTCAAGCCCTGCTGCTTAGCATTCATACTGCCTGATTTGAGACCAAAATTAGATTATAGGAATGCGTGCTTCTTACAAGAGGTCTTCTATTTGTTCCATAAAGTATTTAGTACTCTTTAGGCACTGTATAAATAAAAATAATCACGATCTTGGAATTCACCTTCAGGAATGGAAATGAAGAGCCCTGAGTCCTTTCATCTCTACTGCACATTATCCTCATCAGGCACGTTTAGCAGTGCTTTGTAAAATGAGTTAAAAAGATGCTTGGAAGTCTGGTTAAGGTGAATAACGGGGAAAAAAAAAAAGATAAAAAAAAGGAAGGGAATATGTCTCTAGTTTTAGAGTTTCACAATAGGGAATAAAAACAAAAGTTCTATCAGACTTTTAAGATAAAGGTCTGCTGTCAAATTCATTAGCGTTTTTGAGAGCTGCTAACGACTGATGGGGAAAACGGCAGTGGGTTCCCAAATCAGGACTCTGAGTAAAATCACTTACACCCATTTTACGATTCAAAGGCAATGAGTAATTAGGAACTATTTCAGGACCAGGAGCCATGGTTTCTGAGGACGCTGCTCTGTGAGAAGAGTTGCATCATTCTGGGTCAGAGCCGTATCAAGTCCAACAATCCTTCCTGCCTGACTTTCTCCGCTGCTTCCCAAGGTCTATATATAGGACTTAAGTACCAAATATTGGAAGTTTTTTTGAGGTTAAGCATGCCAATGTCCTCAAAACTCCAGCAAGCATCAACTTATGTCACTCGGCACTTTAACACTTATAAAAGTCAGGCTGCTCACCTTAAATTAAAGTTATCATCAGGTGAAGCATCTGGTCTGTGCTATTCCCCCAGGCTCCACTTCCAGGCAATGGGGAAAGAAAAACAATTCCCAAGGTTATTCACCCTGCCCTGAGATGGGGCACCTTTTTCTCTTCGTTTCTCCCCCGGTTCTTTCGACAAAGGACTTTTTGTGATGGCTAAATTTAGGCGATGTGAATCCTGCCATTGGTGTCGTCATGATTTTAGGATGCAAGTCATCAGTAAGCACATATGGATAATCACCTCTATACTCCTCAGGCTCCTCTTAAGATTTTTAAAATATCTCTTTATAAAGGCATCAGATTGCACATAACTGTGTTTTAAGATTAACATTAGCTGTAACAAAAATATTTCAAAATGGCTGTAAAATCAAAAAAAAAAGGAGAGAGAAATGTTGACAGCTACTAGAAAGAATAACTCCATGTCACATTTTAGGGATATTGAAGCTTTACTTAGGAAAAATAAAAATCAAAATACTGAAGAGACACCCTGTATTATTTCCTCAAAAAACCCCTGAGATTTGCTTACATTGTTACCATCCCAAATAATTACTGTAATTTATATTACAGTGCCTCAGAAAGACCAATCATCATCAGGGGCATTCCTCTGCAGCAGATACAATGGGTAATAGGCAGTCCTGTTTGCAGTACAGAAAAGCAGCTCACAGGTGAGATGAAAGGAAACAGTATTTAGAAATAGACATCTGAGGCATGGAAAAAGGTCAAACAAGGT
>VWZG01009901.1:375857-412912 GCA_013396735.1 Grallaria varia | reverse complement strand
GAAAAGAAAGAAAGAAAGAAAGAAAGAAAAAATTCATGGCACCAGTGCCTAAACTTTCTTGACAGCCAGACAAAATATTCCAAGTACAGACACATCTGTTCACACTTACATCACTTGCAGCTGAAAACCCCCTTTCACCAGGTTTACAGATGCCTGAAAAGGATTTGATCAACCCTGGCCACAAATGTAACCACAAGTCATTCCTGCTCTGAGACAAGGCATTGTATTTGTCTGTACAAATGAGAGCTGGACCTCTGGAGCTACAGAGGTCTTGCTCTGCCCCACTGGACAAAGTACCACAAGCACAGCAATGATGGGAAAGTGGTTATTAATTTCATCAAGATGCAACACCTGACATTTTCTACGCTGTAATTTCAGGGTGAATGCGGAAGAAGATGTGGGGTTGGTGGGGAAATTAGGCTATTTCACTGTTATGAATTAATAATAACAAAATGATGCTTTTGAAGTCTGGAAGAACAACAAAAAATATTAGATTAATACATCACAACGTAAGATTAAAAGCCCCAAGGAACTGCTTGTTTAGAGAGATGCAGGAACAGGTGAATCCCAGAGGCTGGAGGACAAGCCAACCTGCGCCCAGCTGGAAACATTTGTTTTAAATCATGACAAGATCATTTGGTTTAATATTTATAACGCAATTACAATGCCTTGTGCACATTGCTGGTATAATCTGAGTTTTACTTGTGACATCTTGCTACAGTTGAAATTAAAGCCTTGTGGTAATAATTCAAAAAGCACATTTAGACAATCATTTATGGCAAGTACAAAACGGGATGTTTATTCACGCACTTATGTATCTTATTTTAACTTTAATTTGAAGTGGAATTCATTTCTGCAGTATAAGAACTTCATGTTTCGAGTATATTAGTCCTATAATACGTACCCAACTGGGGCATGCAGTGAAATTGGAAATATTTTAGCACTAAAACCACCAAAAGATACAGCTAAGCATTGATGTTGACATTCCTAATTAAGGAGATGGCTACTATCTTGAATCCTTGGGGGGGTGGGGGGGGGGGGGGGGGTTTGTTTGGGTTTGTTTGTTTGTTTGTTTAGTTTTTGGGGGTTTTTGGTGTATGAAGAATTGCAATTATTTTGCAAGGAAGGTAAGTAACATCTCTTGTGCCAGGTATGCCTGATCACTGGTCACCACTTAAACACTTGGGAAAGCTTCACCTGCATATTTCCACACACAGCTGTGGATATCAATTGACAGTAAGCCATAAAAAAAAAATGTATCTATCAAATGAGCAAATTAGATAAATCACACAAGGGGGTACCAGCAGAACAAAGGGATACATTAAAGAGGGGGGGAAACCATCGCATACAGTGAAAATCAACTAATATACACCACACACACCCTGAAGAAAGGCGGACATTTTTTCACTGCCTTAGAAGCAGAAATAACTTGCATGTATTATCCTGCTTAAAGAAAACTGACTTTCCTGTTGAAATATTCTTTTTACATTTATATATTGTATGAACTACGACACTGCTTTTAATCAGGGTAACAAACCACCACCCCCACCCCAAAACAAGACCCTGAGAAAAACCTCTGCTCCTCAGAGAGCAAAAAAGAAGGTACAAGTGGACTGAGAGCACCTTTTTTTTTTAACTCGCCAGGCCTCTCTCCTGAGTGACAAGTTACCACATCAGATTTTTATGTTTCCCTTCTCTCCACCCTTTTCTCTGTCTGCATGATTACAGCATTTTATTGCAACCTCTGACAATATGTAGGCAGGTCTCTCTTCAAAAACCTCTATCGCAGTCCGGGAGCCTTGTCTAGTTCTATTACTTTGTGAAAAGCTTTCTCAGCACAGGAGAATTTGGTCGGAGCTGCTTTCCTGCTTTCCAAATGAAGATGCCTTAAGATCACAGCGTTTCTTCCTCCCACCTCCAAGTTTCCCTCCCCTCGTCCCTCAGGTGGAATGTCAAGCACAAGCCAAACCACCTGCGATGGGTTTGAGTGCACAGCTGGAAGAAAAGCCACAGCTGGGACTGATTTTCCTCCTCAGGTGCCCAACTGGGCTGAGCCTCAAAGCGACTTCAACCCATGGCTTTAACCGGGTGTGTTTGGCTGTGCCGGTGTTCCCCTGTCTGTGGCACGCAGGGAGTGCTCTCCCTTTCTGTTCCCGGTATCCCAGCACTTTTCCTTAGGAAAAGGATCACGTTCTGGCTCAAAAGGTTGTGCTTCTTTCAGCACCTTCCAGACACCGATACCCAGAGGCAGTTTGGAGCAACTTGCTTACCTTGGTAATGTTCCAGATAACTCTGTGGCAGTCTCTCTGAAAGACACAAAGTGAGGAAAGATTAGCTTGTGTTTTAAACAGCCATAAAACTTTAAAGAAGCCTTTATATTGCTTGTATTTTTTAGGAGTACAGGCACACACGCACAGCTCCGTACGCAAGCACGTCACTTGCAGACTTGCAGATGTGACGTCCCCATGATCATACACAAAAAAAAGTGAAAAAACCCCACAGATGACGGACTGTGATCTAAGGATTTCATCAGAATGAAGTTCTCCGTGGTGCACTTACTCTTTTTTTTTTTAGGCATAAAATTATCACTGTTTGAAATGCCAGCACTGCATGATCTTACACAGCCAAAATGTAGCACCAGGCTAATTTTCCAGGGGAAAAAGTTTCCTTATTTTTCAATGCTGCAGCAAAAGCAAGACGTTAGACATTTCTACAGTCATGTTGTGCACTGAAAAAAATACCATGCTAATGTTAAATCTTCTTATGGTGGGTCTAAACTTTAGTTATTTTCCAAATATGTGACTTTTCATCCAGTTTATTCATCCAAAACTCTTTTGTGGGTTTGCAATTTGTTTGAGGGAAGCTGAGTCCAATACAGTGAAAGCGGGTTGATGTAGTGGTATGTTGCATTAAAGCACAATTAAATACATTACCATTACCGAAGTACACAGTCCTTAAAATACATCCCAAATCTACCACGGCTGTATGTCCTTGTTCCCCTCCACAGTACAGCTGCTTTGACCTTATCCAAGCATCAGGAAAACAGCTGGATAGCTCCTTTCCTCCTTTCTCTCCCATTTATAAGATTTTTTAAAAAACAGCAAGGAGGCATAAGGGCGTTTGTTGTCCCAGAGTGGTCCAGAGGTCCATCTCATTTCCCACTTTTCTCATGCAGGTATGAAATCTCTGCCCCATGTTTAAGTTTCCTGCATGAAAGGTAACAGGTTTGCTTCAGCTGAGCTACAAATTGCAAAATTTCACAGCTGTGGCTTGGAATTCGTGGTATGGAACAATTCTTAACAATATTCCCTCATTTTTTACACCTGAGGAACAGAAAATCCCTCCATCCACTTTTCCATATGGGAGAGGGAATCCTTTTTATAAGGGGTGGTGGCAGTAATTAAGGAGGGCCTCAAAAATCTTCCTTGCTTTAATCATTTCCCAAACTATGGATCTAATGATCTCTAAGTATGGAACAAAGCCTATACATTTTAGTTGTGAAGGTATAAACATGATAGATACAGATTGAACCCCCAAGCCTAATTTATTTATTAATCCAAAGGAAAAAATAAGAAGAAATATATTTTTGAAGGCTCTTCCAGAGTTTCACCATGTTCTGAAGTGACTTTTTTTTGAAAGGGCAACTACAGAGTCATTTTATTAAATACCACAGTGATTCAGACATCTGCAGGTCTTTCTATATCCCCCATACTTTTAGGCACTATATGAAATATGAGCAGCTACGAGAACCTAATTTTTGTTAATTATAATTATTTTTTTTTTTTTAATTGAGCATCCCACAGTGACACTCCAGCTTTTTCCTTAATAGTTACACTGGCAATGGCAGTGTCAGAAAAAAATTAAATGGATCCTCTGCATTTCCCACCGAGTGTCTCCCTCCAAGCTGTGCAGTTCACCAGTCACAGAGGGTTGCCTTAAATCTCCCTGTGTTTTGCTTCTAGAGGCACAGATCAGGACCGTGCACGGCAGTTGCAGAGAAGGATAAGCAAGAAATAAAAAGGTGGCTCACACCCTTTTCTTGCACACACCATTCAGGCACAGAGCAGCAGGTATTTCAGCCCTCTCAGAGGAGCCAGTTCCCACCCCAGCTCAGGCAGAGGGGTTCGTATTTAGCAGGTGTCCGTGGTGAACAAAGTCCACGATATAAATGACATCAAAGGTGAGAGCCAGGAGCAAGAGGAGGTGAATGTAAAGAGATAAGGAAATGAAATTAGAGTGGAGCAATACAGACTTGGTTTCTATAGGGTTATTTGATACAGCTGTACATTTTAGATATTTTATTTTCATTAAACTCCTGCACATCGGTATCACAGCGCCTTATTTTCCAAGCCCTTCTCATGACTTACACAGTTCAGAGAATTAATATGACATTTTTTTGTAACCTATCAAAGAACTGAATCACTAAAGGGTTCCAACAGTCAGGATATTTTTCCCTTCTACCACTAATCCCAGACATCATCTCTTTTCATTGAAATGCCTTTTTTTTTTTTTTTTTTTTTTGAGGGAAAGAACCTGGACTAAAAAAATCAGGCTGGGCGTTTCTTTGTTTCTTCTTCTAAAGGGGCTCCATAGCCTTTAGCTACCTATTACTGTTCTAATAACAGAATAGCACAAGCCTTATTGCTGTAGGGTACAGGAGCACATTTTATAAAACACCAGTTGCTCATCCAGCTTAAAGAGACAACCAGGACAGTCGCAGGTGGGTACTGCAGGAAGCACAGGATGTTAAACTAAAACCACACTGTCAGCCTCTGAGCAGAGCAGTGAGTGATTGGTGCATCTAAATTTCTAAAGATTTTCATTTTTGTTAAATAACCCTCTCTACAAGAGATGTAAGAGTCATGAAAACAGTTATTAAATAGTCAATGTAGTGGTAAAAAACCTGAATGTGATCAGAATGTTAAACAAAGACACCACAGGCCTTTAGCATATACATTTTTAATGTAATTAACTGTGTTGCCAGTTTCACATTTGGTCAGATCAAATTCCAATTTTAAGCAAAACTATGTAAGGTAATGATTTTTGAAATACAGATCCAACTCAAATAAAACTCAAACTCGGATGTAAAAGAGGACAAGTCTGATTAGTGCCCAAGTATCCAAAGATTTCACTGCTTTTCAACCACTCAGTAAACACTTATACCATAAAAACAATTTAACACCCCCTTTATATTATGGAAGTAAAAGTATTATTTTCCTAGAAAACAAACACAATTGTCCCTGCAATGTCACTGAAAATAAATGGTACATGGACTGCTGAAGATGGTTAATGTCCACTGTAAGTGTCCTATAAATATCAGGATTTGAAGCACTGTTCTATAAATATATTTCATGGGAGTTTAAAAAAAGAAAAACCTATAGAGCAAATTACTCATCAAGAAAACCCTTGAAGTTTATTTAAAGATAATGGATACTCGTTCTGTAGTATTTCAAGAAACTGAAGCTAGACTTGTACAACCAATTTTCAGACCCCTAGTACTCCCCAATGATACACCCAATAAATATAATTTACTGTCTGTACAGGGGAAAAAAAATACTGGATAAAACCAAAAGAAGGATAATACTCAAAGGGAGAAGGGATATAAGATCACGTATATTCACATCCTGTCTATGATATGAAAAAATGACTTTGAAAAAGGGGAAGGACAGAAAGTTAAATCCTCCATCAGAGCTGCCCCGAATTCCACTGAAATCAGTGCCAATGCAAATGGGATAAGCTAATGCACAACCAGGCTAAGGTCGGAAGAGGACAAGGCTAAAGACTCTGAAAAAGCTGTTACATGGAGGGTGACAATACAGAAGAGCAGTGGCAGCATTTCCAGGAAGGTCATTTACAATCTCCAAGCATTTTGTGTTCAGCTGCAAAGGACAGACCTGGAGCAGTATGGTCTGTATATAGGGAAGACGAAGGTGCTGTTGGAACCACGAGGGTGCTGGGTGGGAGATCTGCACCCCAAAATGCCACACCCTCACATAAGGTCTTCCAAAGAAGCAAAATGCAGGTTTACAAATAGCTCATGAGACACGTGAGGAGCTTTGATGTACCGAAGAGGCTCTGGCTCTGCACCTCAAGAGAGGGCTGTGTAGCTGTTATCAAAGCCCAGAAAGCCAGCGTGGGTGAACCAAGCACCACACACAAACTCTGTCATTATCCTCTACAGGCTGAGAAATCCTTCCCGTAGGATTGGAGTAGGATGTATACCAAAGCAGAAAAGTATAAATATTTTAGTCAAAAGCTTATACCGAAGTGAAAGTGGGAAGATCTGCATAAAGATCAGCAAACAGACTTTACTGCCTAATAGTTCTGTTTAAAGAGAATTGTTCCGGAAAACTCTTCATAATATCTGGAAAGTGTTGTGTTTGTATTAAATGTTTTGTTCACTGAGTAATCGTATGGTGCTGTGCTCTCAGAGGCTGACTGGCAGCTGCTGGTACCCACCTACATGCAGGATTTGGCACAACACAGCTCTGAGGTTTAACTGTGCAATATTTTGCACAGGTTGCCAAGAGAAGTTGTGGCTGCCTGAGCCCTGGAAGCGTTCAGGGTCAGTTTTGGATGGGGCTTGGATTAACCTGATCTAGTGGAAGGTTTCTCTGCTCATGGCAGGGGGGGTTGAAATGAGATGATCTTTAAGGTCCCTTCCAGCCCAAACCATTTGATGACTTTTGCTGGGTTTAAGATTCTATGCTGTGCTTCTGCAGAGATATAAACTGAGGCACAGGAGACAGGGCAGGTTCTAAAGGGCAGCTGAGGTCATCTTATACATACTTGGCTAGAAGCATGCCAGGAACCTTAGCAAGTACCACGTTCAAACCATACAAGTCAAGACCACACACAGAAACCACTTTTAGTTCTGCAGGATCATGACCTTTAGTGACTTGGAAGCTTTATGTCTCCATTTTTGTACTGAAAGGGAAAGCATATGGATTCTAGCTAAGCAATCTGTCGGGGTGCTGCGGAAGATGCAAAAAGAGAGGCAGCAACACATTCCTGCAATCGCGTCACCGTTCTTCCTTTTTTCCATCTCACACTTCGGGGAGAGGATAAAGCCCGCCTACGGCACACGAGGCACACGAGGATAAGGGCAAGGCTGGGGAAGGGATCTGTGTGGTGTGCTATTAAGAATGCAGCATGAACGCAAGCAAAAAAAGCCCCAGGATGCAGAATATGGGAGTCTTCAGTTTTGGGAAGAAAAGTGTCCAACCGAGAACCGGCAGTCGTCATTTCAACCAGAAGGGTTAGAAGGTCCTGTCTTTTCCAGGACAGCTGAACGTGACGGCTTTGATTCCCTGGGATGTGTGGCAGCAGTTAGTTCTATTACTTGTGCTCAACTTCCATGAAGCACAAAAAAACCCAATCCAAATGTTATGCTGATATTTCTGGTTTGGGTGAAACGTTCAACCCTTTACTAAAAAGCGTCTCACAACTGACACAATCATTAGTCTTCCTGGAAGGGATATGATTATAAACAGAAATAAGTACAAGTTGAAAAGAAATGAGGTATTTGGGAGGATCACTCGAAAAGTTACGGTTTTTGTTCCCAAGGATATCCACTGTGGGCCTAAGTGGGTATGTCAAGTGTGTTGATAAGGTGTGTGTAACAAATCTCAACCATGTTGATAACTAGGAAGTTCTACCTCGAATGTTTTCACATATTGCATAACCATGAAGTTATTCTTTGTTTTGCCCCAAGGGCAAATCTGACTTGCCACAACAAACAACCCACCTCATGCTTTTGACCACTTGTTCCTGGCTCTGCCTACAGGGACACACTGCACCACTGACTCAGCTAAACAAGGAAATCAGGGTTGAGTGAGGTCCAAAACTTACTGTTGAACAACACCCCCCTTCAGCTACACCAGTGATGGTTCCTGGTGACCACCAACTCAAAGGGACCCATCTTAGAAATTTCAATGGCTTTTAACCAGACCATGAATAAACAGCTTTTTTCATTTTAGGGTCCATGCTTGCAGACACACTCGCTGCTCCTGCACAGAAGTGCATCAGCAGTGTGGCAAAATCGGCCACAAATTGTCAATAAAAAGCAGAACTAAAGAAAAGTTTACAAAGGGATACAAAGGATTTTCCACTTAAAGCAGGGTAGAACAGCTGAAGAGGAACATTAAATTAGCTTTAAATGGAAAGTTGTATCAGGAGGAATATAATTACTTTCTTGGAGTTTCACCAAGACTTGGGAGTCAATGCAGAAGGGTGTTGTGGGATTTTTAATGACCACAAATGGTCAGGACATTGATTTCACATTTGAGGTGAAAAATGGCACCTTCAAAGACACATTGTTGTTTCTGCTCTTCCTAAAATCACATGGGGGGACTCCATCCAAGTTGACTTGGAAGAATTAATAGTGCATATTGAAATACCATTGTGAGACACAAGATATTTCACTGTTCTTAAATTGGGCAGTTTCTCAGCTTTGTTAGAGGGCAGAACATAAACAAGCTACGTTTGGATAAAAAGCAGAGTTTAGATTTTGAATTCAGCTTTGCGATGACTAATTTAGTGGATTTCAGAGAAGGCTTTGTTTTCTCTATGTCACATGCTTTTAGCATATCATTTTGGTAGAATTGGTCCCTATGAAGACTAGAGATCAAAACAGTCAAAGGCAATTTCATCTTTCAAAACATTAAAACTATTAAAAACTATCAAAATTTCAAACCGATACTTCTGCAAGTATTTTATCTTTCACACAGTAAACAGCAAATAAATACAATGCCATTTGAAAGCCTCACACTGAGTTTAGCTACCTAACAAGGATCACACATTTGCAGCAGAAATACTGCATAAACACTCTCTGAATGTGCTATGTAAGTACAAGCTAAATACTCTTTTTTTGGGAAATGATGTAACAAGATCATCTGTAAAAATCTATTTCTATGCAAGCTGACATTCTGCAAGATTAGCTGACTGAGATAAAGGACATGAGCAAACATGCTTGTTGTTTTCTCCCATGATTATTTCTTAAAGCTGCATTTTTCACTATTCTAAATTTGCTACTTCTGAATTTTTTAGTCCTCCTTAGGTGAGAGGAAAGAAATCTCTGTGTATTCAGTGGTAAACCACCTGCCACCTCAACAATTCAAGTCCAGTGTACATCCTGTGTGCAAATAATACCCCAAATAAAACCTGTCCTCATCATTGTGACTATTTTATATATTTTATAAAATAATTAATTTCGATTTAACATTCACCCCAACATCTTTGAAGACAGCAATATTATAACTTAAAAGTTAAATAAATGCCAACTTATAAGTTAAACCATAATTCAGGCCAAACCCTCACTCCTTGCAATTTAAGTACAACTCCCAACTAAGATCTTGACCTCTTCACTGACTACCCACCAAGGACATTGGATGAAAGCTTCTCTCTCATACATCTTCTGCTCCGGCATTAAAGAGCGAGATAAAACTTAATAGGTAGAAGAAACACAGCAGTGTCCATTTTAGAGACTGGTAATGGGGGCACGGATGGGATGCAATTCAGCCAGGGCCATCAGGGAGAAATGCCAGGGCATGGAGAGGAAATGAAGAAAGACCCCACTCTGGTGCGTTGGTCCCTGCCTTCGGGGAGGTGTGGATACGGCTCTCACAGCACAAGAGATGCTGTTGCCATGTGTTCTCTCAGGGAAGTGCTGCATTTTGAAAGTTGATGGCTTGTGAACAATGGAAGAAAGCACCATGGGTACAGAATTTGACTCTCTGGGACACAGCAAGCAGCAGGAAGAACATGGGGAAGAATCCACCATGGTACCAACTCCTACACCCTCACCCTGTTAGCACGGGGAAAGAAAGAAGTGATGCACAGGCAACTGTCTCAGGGAGCTGTTTGAGCTCAGTAGGAGGAAAATACCCTCTGACTCTCTCCAAAATGTGAAGAAAAATCATCCAAAACAGAGCAGACATTCCTCCCCATATGCCCATTGAACTTACTGTAACCTCGAGGAGTAGAAAATCTTACACACTTGGTATTTGACTGACCTGTAGCTGCCAGTACCCCTGCCACTGGTGCAGTGTTATACTTTACCACTATCTCTTCTCACTGCACAAAGGAAAGGAGGGGAATCACACCCAAAGTCGCAGCATTAATTTCAGGTCAAACTCAGTTGTACAAATATCAAACTGAAGGAAAAGAAGGTCATGTGCTAATTCAGAAGAATTATGGAGTCATAAAATGGTTTGGGTTGGAAGGGATCTAAAAGATTGTGCCATGGGCAGGGACACCTTCCACTATCCCAGGTTGCTCGAAGCACCATACAATCTGACCTTGAACACTTGCAGAGATGGGGCAGCTACAGCTTCTCTGGGCAAACTGTTTCAGTGCCTCACCACCTCACAGTGAAAAATTTCTTCCTAATATCTAATCTAAATCTCTGGTGTTCAGTTTAAAGCCATTCCCCCTTCTCCTGCCACTACGCTCCCCAATAAATAGTCCCTCCTCTTCTTTCCTGAAGATCCTCTTTGGTACTAGAAGGTGCTCTAAGGCCTGCCCAGAGCCTTCTCTTCTCTAGGCTGAGCAACCCCAAGATGTCAAACAATCACAGGGTTGCATAAGATACATGAAGAAAGACATAAAAATTATTCAAGCACTATAGATGGTGATGGCCTAGATTATTTCCTTAGTTTCTAGGATGTTGCACAAGGCTGCAGTAGATATCTTTCGATATTCAAGACTTTGTCATGTTTGTGTAGGGCGAGAGGCACAATTATATGTACCATTTACACAAGTGTCTTTTATGATGGAGCAGCTGTTGGTTGGTAAAATGTTGATGTCCTCAGTGATGAATGCCAAAACCAAAAAGCCACCCTAACAATTTCTATTGAATGTCCACACCTCACTCTTCCCACCCATATCACCCCTCAGACATACTGCAATGTTACCAATTCAAAACTCTGGTATTCCCTGGTGTCAGATGTTTTCACTAATATACACAGACTTCAAGCCACTCCAAAAATTTAGAGTCTCTATTTAAACTTATTGCAAAGAAGTAACTCCTGATTCTGCGCCAAGAAATGCCAAGCTTGGAAATGGCATCTCACCCTGGGCTCAAAATACTTCACTGAAGCAGAACGACTTGGATACTTCAGCTATTATGTATTCAAATAGTTACTCATTTTCTTACCCAGGGCAGACTGGGCTGAGATGTGCATTTGGGGATCTCTGAAGTTCTGTGAAGCTGAGGGACTTCTAGAACAAAGTGAGATACTAAAGCATAGGTACCTTAAAAGAACAAACAGAAGTTAGGAAGGGGGATGCTCTTGTGTGCCCAGTTCACAAAAACCCAAACCAAAACTACACAAAGCTCAAACAAAACAAAACAAAACACCTTCTGAAAAACACCAAAATCTCTGAAAATCTCACAGATTTCCAGGCTTTGGGCAGGGTCTTCCCACCTTCAGTTTTGAGGGCAGTGCACTTTCACTTTATTTTTCCATTCAGAAGGAGCAGATACCAGAAATCCCACAAGATCAACTCTCAGTGAAGTGCCACACAGTAGGAGGCGGGATGCTGGACATGGCCACAGGCTGTACCACGGGCAGATGCAAACTCCTCTGCCTACACTGCCAGCTATGGAAACCTGCCCTGATAAATGCTGCCCAGCCTCTGGGGAAGCAGTCCAGCACTTTGGAAAAGCCTGCTTTTCTTTAGCAGAATTTTCATCAGATGGATACAGGAACTACTGCAAACACCTTGTCTCTACCTGGAGCACCAGTGTTGCCCACATTTCCTTCAGGCATCTGTCTATATTGTCTTTTCATCCACCTGCTGAAATAGTTACCTCCTTCCTCTAGCTGTTAGTCAAATATAAATTCACTTCTTAGTTCCTTTCTGTCCTGACATCTCATCATTGTATTTCAGATTACAAGGAGACCAGGTTGAAACATGGGATGGAATAGGCAAAATGCAGACAGGACTCTGAGCAAGCCTGCCAGCCAGCAGCCTGTGTCCCATTAGCTGCAGTTGAAAACACTCCTACTATTTCCATAAATACTGCGGTATCTTCTGGAGTATCTCAGCACAAACCGCAACAGATGTTGGACACTATTATTTCTTCATTCTTGCTCATTTGTTGTTCATCTGTTATTTTCTTGCCTCTTTTTTTTATTTTTTCCCCCTCTCTTGCCACCTGTTCGCCCACAAATCAGAAATGTTTAAAAAAAACCACAGTCAAGTTTTGTTCTTATTGGTCTCTCTACCACTGCCCAAAATTAATGGGACAGGAGAAGAAAAGAGATTAAGATCTAACTCACTGTCTTATTTCTGACCTTAAAAGGATGGGTTGAATTTATTTTTGACAACCCCGGGCAGAGAGAATAAATCTGCTGAGCTGGTCACCTCAGGAAATTGAAGTACACAAGTACCACTGTTCTCAAACAAGTTCATAAATGTTACTGAACAATATATAGATGGTGCTGTGAAATTATGATATGTTTTAAAGTGTAAGTTACCAGTGATATAAATCTACAAGCAAGCCCTTTTCTCCCCAACCACATCCAAACCAAAAGATGTTAAGACAGTTCTTTAATGGCAAAAACTATTAGGCTGCAATATGTAGCAGGTTCATCTATTAATCATCAGACCATTTATGTTCTGTAATTCTACCACAGTTAAATAACATGGACTGCTAAGTACCTGAATCGGCTATTAGCAACCATTCCTGCTCATTAAAACTCACTTATTTAGACTTTACCAATGGTAAATGTAACCAGCCCTGGAGGAGTGTCACAGTGCTTGGAAATGGCACATTAAGCTTCATTTACCCAGTTACACTCCGAGGCAGAGGGGGAAGGGAAAAGTACAGTGACGGTCCATAACAAAGCTCAGAAGCTTTTGAAGCTGCATTAAGAAAATGACAAATCTTTACAAAGAGAGCCATAAAGCTTCCTCCAGTACAACAGTTCTGCAAGGAGCTATTTATCATGGTTTGTTGAAAAGACTCCTACGTTTGATACTATTGGACTGTGAGAGATGATTATTAAATGTAATTACAGAAATAGCACAGAAATAATAGTTTATTGCAGAGCATAAGCAACACCGTATTAACAAAGAGGAGTGGGCAACATGTTCAGCATTTGCAATTGTATCATTAGCTTTTCTGGGAACACATACACAAATGTATACACATCTAATTCCGTGTTGGCTTCTACTAACCAGAATTATCCTTCAAGAATTTCTGTTCTGGGTCAATGCATCCATCTATACTCGGGAGTGAGAAAACCGTAGCCAAAGTGGATTGCTATTTGGGTGTCAGCTTTTATTCCTTTTCTACTCAGCACAGATTTATTAAAAAACAACCACAGCCCACTGTCAAGAACTACTGCTCTCATTTGCTTATTAGCAGCCTTGTCATAGATATATTTTGCTACAAGGTTGCCATTTGAAGCAAACGATTTATTTAGAACCTGCCAGTTATCTCAAGAGTCTCCACACAGTAAAACAAGCTCTGATTTCTTATTGCCACCTGCAAGAATGAGCTTAACTTCGATTATATCTACATCTCTGCATGTTTGCTTGTGTACCCAGCCATTCACTCTTTCTTTTCTTTTTGCTGTGATTTTACCCAATTTCTCCATGTTGCCTTTCACTCTTGAATGTATCTGCCACTCACGTCTTGTGCATCACTGTTCATCTTGGTGAAACTCCTTTTTTAAAAGCAGAAAGTTCCTTCAGAAAGCCTTCTCTGCTGCTTTGGGGTAGGCATCCACACCTTCCACAAACTACAGAGCCAAACAAACTTAGGAGCACAGCTTCTTACAACTGGGACCATGGTTTGTACCAGCAAGCAGGACAAAACACCAACCCTATCTCAGCCGTTCCAAAGATCCCTTCTGGACCACCAAGTTTTAGGCTAAATTAACTCTTCTACTGGCTCAAGACTGAAACATTTTGCAAAACTGTGTTTTGGAAGGAAGGCATTCAGTGACAGATGGGTTTTATTTATTTTTGGGTAAAAGGAACAGCTTAAAACAGGTTGGGAACACGAGAGAGGATCCTGGCACATCAAAACAAAGACTGAATGCATCTGAAGTACTCAAGAGATTCAGAAACTGCCATCGCAGGACCATGCCCAGGCTCATCGATTCCGTGGTGCACACTGACCACTGCTCTTTCAGCAATGACCTGTTCTCAAGTAGGAAATACAGACGGTACTTCTGAAGCTCAGCAGCCTCCTTTAAGCATCTGCACTCCCTCTTTAGCTCACCACGTAATGACAGTTTAACGCTTTACCTGCAAAACTGCACTCAAAACCAGGAGCTGTGCGCACACAGCTGAAAAATAAAAAAAATGAGGCTGTAAATCAGGTACAAAGAGAAGAAAGCAGAGTCCACCTTTAGGCATTCCCATCCCCGGAAACAGCATTTTCGCATCGGTTAAAGACTCGCGTTACGTTTTCAAGGGGTTTGAGTCTCAAAAAAACCCAACTTGTGGACAGATTGCTAACAAAGATTTTCAACCACGCTGCAGAATCCTCGGGAGCTCGGTGCTGGTTATACTGAGATGCTTCAGAAAAAAAATCCCGCTAGCCATCCATCTGCATCAGGAGGTGCACAAGGGCGTTGGAGAAAATCTCCCCTGGTCCTACCACATCAGTGGTGCTAAAGAAAACAAGTTTTCCTTTTGAAGGTTTTTGACTGGTTTTTAACAGATAAATCACTGCAGCGGCAATTTCCAGCTGACAATTATCTCGCCATAATAGCCATAAAAATAAGATCAACTCGGATGGAATACGAAGTAGGAGACCTAAATTATATGTAACCATATTCATAAAACTACACCTCTGCTCAAAGTTGCTCTGTACACTACCCATATGCCAGGATCTCTTAATCTGCTGCTGATGTGCTGCATATTGCGGTTGTGTGCAATTACAGTTAGCTATAATTAAGAACAATTGCTGCTTTTATTTCTCTACTTGTTCTTTAAAAAGCACAGTTGTAATAAAACTTTTCCCCCTTCTTTTTTTTTTTTTTTTTTAAGGTGAATATAATTATACATCCCTATAACATCTCAAATAATTAGTTTGACTCAAGTTTCTCCTGGAACAATTTTCATTTTAACTGTCAGATCTGCCATCTATAGTCAATAGAACACATTGTAAAAAAATTCTATCATTAACCTTTTTCACCCCATAAATCTGCAAAAGAACTTGAAGAAATTGAAGAATTCATTGCTTAAACATTGAAAGGCCAAATTCAACTAACACCCCCTCCCCAGCAAAACCTTTTTAATCATGCTGAAACATTATTATTGTTATTGTACTAGCTAACTATAACAATAATAAATTAAAGCTGGATATAAAAGGTATTTGGCAACTCTGTATTTTATAGGCTACTTTCCAGCCCTATTCTCATAAAAGAATCTCTCTACTGTATCTTTGTTTAGAATCTACCCATGATTACTAACCATGCATACTGCAGGGAAAAGTAATTAAGTTTAATAGAAGCCACCCTCATTTTTGAAGCTGCCCTCAATTTAAGCCATAGAAGGAGAGTAATTAAATTTAATGTGTGCCACAGCTTTTAAATGAAGATATGGCATGTAAAATTCTCTCACTCTGTAAGGCATCTTTTCTGAACACTGCAAAATAGGTGTTGTGATGCAAAAAGATAGCAAAGTACAATCACCATGCCGTGTTCAGTTTTCTTTTCCTACTGGCCATCTCTTCCAAAGGGTGAGGCCTTTGTATATGTTAAGAACAGTGTAATCTAAATCATGGGAATTGGGAGTCCTGCAGCCACCTCCCCGTCCTTTGCCTGTGTTATCCTCTTTGATATGCTTTAGATGAAGCTCTTCTGGCAGAGTCCACCTTTTACAGTTTTTTAGCAGATGTAACAGGTTTCCAACTACAGCACAAATCACAACCACAGAAATTGTTCACCAAAAAGATCCTCCCCCAAAGCAGTTGCAGTAAAAGCAGGGACTAATGGCATTAATTTCCAGGCACAGCCACAGGTCTCCCATGTATGTCTTCCGTTTTCAAGTCAACAGAAGAAAAAGAGAAATTACCCAGGGCTCAGTTATTTTCCCAAACAATACTCTTAGTACTTTTACACAGAAACACAAGTTAAAAACCAGGGCTAATGAAAATATTTCACCCTTGCAAAGACAAACTTACTGCATGAGGAGCTCTGAGACCGAAAGAGAGTCATTTCTCTTCCCCAGCTCTGCAGGCTCTCTCTGTATGTATAAATAAACCTTTCCTTGCAGAGAATTGCAGAAGTTTCATCAATTAATTTAAAAATTACTAAACTCACAATTAGTTCACAAACTTCTTCCAGGCAGTCACCTCTCCTGAACACACAACAGTACCTACTATTAGGGTTGAACAAAACTTCTGCACTGAAAATGAGACCAGACTTGAAAAGACAAAACCTGGGACAGAATTTCAAAGGTCTTTCAGTCCAAAGACTCCCCCCCAAAAACGAGACAGTGAAGAAATGGAGAAAGAAAGAAAAAGAGAGGTGGGCAGGGAGGAAAGGGGGAAGCAGAGAGAGAATAAATAGAGCCTCTATTTCAATTTTTGACCCCACCACGAATCTGCCACATGCTTCCTCCAAGAGAGGGGCTGAATACTCAGTTTCAGCAGTGCAGAGAACTGGTGCCTGTACCCCGGTGCACACCAAGCATTGCAGGAATCTCCGTGTACAGCAGTGAGACTCACACATGTTTCATCTGCCTTTCATTTCTTTACAAGATCATCAAAAGTGAATATTCATAATAGTAAACAAGAGGCAGCCAGGGATTCACATCTGTCTGTCTCCCTGGCAAAGCCCATATCCATTATATCCATTAGTGCACGGACTGTTCAGTAGGCAGATCCACACTTCAAATCTTGAAGCCACTGCTAATATAAATTGCAAGCAATCTGAGCTAAAGAGACTGCATTTGTAACTATTTTTAGATTCATGAAAGAAAGATTTGTTTATCTGTATCCTGACTAAAAAAAAAAAAGTTGGATTTTTCAGTCCTAAAGTAACAAAATAGTGACAAAATTGCTGTTTTAATTCTAATTTTTACTCAATTATATTTTAAAGTGATCCTAGCAGATGCTGGAACTAAAGCGACATGATTTTGCTATATTTATAACTAAGCTGCAAAACATTTCAACATTTACAAAGAGGAGAAATCTCTCTGCTAATGCCAGAAGAATAAGCTCAAATGCCATTGCACATGATGGCTCTTAATAGTTGGCACAAGGAGAGGAGAAATGTCTCTATAACAACAGTATCAAGGAAACGTGTGTTGCAAATACCTCATCATCACAATGAGAAGAGTTTGAAACAAAAGGATTTGCAGAGAGTGTTAACATGAGGCCATAAAATCCACATGCTTCCAAACAGTTGGGGTGGATGTAAACCAAGGCAGGCAGTGGTCTCTTTCCTCCTCTCCCCTAATCTGGAATCCCTCTTCCCATCCAAACCGCCTGCTGGTCGTGCCTTCTGCCTCCTCTTAGGAAGCAGCATCCTTTTCTCGCAGGTTTCCCAGTCAATACTTCAGCCCTTCTG
Organism: Grallaria varia; assembly: GCA_013396735.1. Lineage (NCBI taxonomy): Eukaryota > Metazoa > Chordata > Aves > Passeriformes > Formicariidae > Grallaria > Grallaria varia. The sequence goes on along the minus strand of VWZG01009901.1, from coordinate 395,375 downwards.
CTGTTGGCTACCAACAAGACAACTCCCACTGCCCTCTAATATGCCCTCAGGAGCTTTGACAGGCGTGTGGGTTGTGGACTGGCTGGCCAGAAGATTAGAGAGGAAAAAAAAATGAAACCGAACACAAACTCAAATCTTCAGAAGCCTCTCTCCTCTATTCCCACCCACAGCAATTGCCAGGCTTAAAAATAAAACCTTCAAGCATCATCCCATCCTCTCTTTGGAGGCTGTGGGTCTTGTGGGGCCCTGCTTCAATCTGCAAGTGGTGGGATGCGATTCAGGCTGCGATGGCAGAGCAGCAAAAGGCTACCCCGGGGCACCGGCACACGCCACTCAACTGGTTAAAAATTGAAGCAGAGCAAAGGGAACAAATGCTTGGAGATGATGATGGCGCACACGTTACAGCTGGAACCACCCACAGCTCCCTCCTACAGAACAGAAACACTGACAGCAAAAGCCATTCACTGCAGAAGCTGAAAAATAACAAAAAAATGCAGCAGCAAGGATGAAATGAAAGCTTATGGGTATTTTCTGCACAAACTTCTGCATAGAAAGAGGGGAAGCTTGCAAGACACAACAGGATAAGAAAACACAGGCTTGGTTTGCAAGTTCATGAGACGTGCCAGGACTGGTGCACTAGTTATGATGTTTATCACCCCTTTTTCACTCATGAAGGCAGTAACACTTTACTGTAAAATGGTGCAATAGTGGGCAGGATGAGAAGGACAGTCTCTTCTTCTCGTTATTAAAAATATCTAAACTAGACAAAACCTCAGATAACCTCAGTTGAAAAATTTTCCAAGCCTCTGAAGACCATAGAGCAAAGAACAGGAATTCAACATGCCATTCAGCAGGGAAAAGGGCTGTGCATTCTGAAATGCTCTTGAAGAAGAAAAAGTAAAAGATAAAATAAAAGAAAAAAAATATATGCTTTCCACCATGGAACCAATTTTTTGTGTTCACTACTGGCAGCGATCATTCAGCTCTATGGATCAAAAAATTCCTACTGCTACCAATGTGCCTGGTCAATCAGCAGGATATTCTGTTTCAAATATGAGATCTGAAGATGTTTCTTTGATTTTTTTTTTTTTAAAAGTGCGACATAATTTTCCCCTTCTCCCAGCGCCAATCATGTTCAGGTAAATGTTACAGCTTCTGGAAGTGCAAATTAAAGACAATTATAACCTGGCTAACCTACCCTGTCATTAAAATGCCTGGCACAGCTCATTTGCCCGTGGAATGGAGATTTGCTGCTTGATAGTCACTTGAGTAGGGAAATACTCATCTTTAGATGCTGTGGCCATGCTGATTGCTCTGATCAGAGGAGGCAAAAATGGAAGTGTCTATTTGTCCCTCCAGGAAGGAGCACTGCAGTGCATGTGGAAGAATTTATTGTCACGTTTTTCAATAACACCTTTTGGGAGAGCAGCTTCCATTGGTTCCAAAAATAGCATCAAAATGCGTGTGTTTAGGAAAATTAAAGATTTGTCTTTCTGGTACCAATGGCTTGCAGTGACCACACCAGCTGCACAAAGGGAAAAGTAGGAGCAGTGATTGAAAGTGTTAAGGGGCTTAATAAACACACCTTAGGGGGTACTGTACTTGAACCTGGTATCAGGGACTCCTTATGGGTGAGATCCAGCTCAAGTCATTGTGCCTCCATGGCAGGTGGAAATTGGGCGCAACTCAAAGAGCTGTAAACAAATCAATGCCAATGAGAAAAGGAGTAAGGAGAAAGAACAATCAGCAGAAGGCCTTTAAAAGCAGTCTTGAATGCAGAGAACAGAAACGCCCAACCCTCTTGTCCACAGCAGATACCTCTACAACAGTTTATTTCCAGACAGGGAGTTCATATTAGTGAGAACTCTCTCTAGTTGCTTTATATTTTATAGAAGTTATAGTCTCGATGTGCCAGAAGCAACTCTTTTTGTTGCGTTTACAGACAGCACAGAGCATAACTATAGCTTTGAGGTGATGCTGTGTTTCAATAGAAGAAAAAAAAAATCAAGCAAAACCAAAATCAGATAGGGAATGTTTCAGTAAAAGAAAATAATTCCCTACTGAAGTTTCACCCCATTTAAAATCCTTTATTGTTTAGGTTTAAAACTTTATAGTAGGGACAAAAGGACAGGGACACTTTCCCCCAGCTTCGACCCTCAAGAAGGAGGGGAATCAGAGCAGCTCTGCCATCCCACTGAGAGGTGCAAAACTTTCTTGGATATTCCTTTATGAAACCACGGGCAAGGCTCCTCAAACATGGAGGGTGTAGGAGTGCCTGTTTGAGCAACTGGGACATGTCAGATGAATGAGCTGCAACCACCTGAAATCCTTACTAAAGCCCTGATATTCAAGGGTTGGCCTCATTCACTTACGTTTGTGGACCGGATTGCCATCAGTGAAATTCAAGCCAGAAGACAAACCCCACAAACAAAACAATCCCACTTCTTTTTCATTGAAACATGACCTTTTCATTTCATGAAATGTGTGTCAACTTAAATCCTGTCAGCCCGACCCCAATCTGTCCTATTCCCCGATTCTGTGGAGCTCTTTGCAGGAGCCATTCCCACCCCAGGCTATGATCTCGTCAGATCTCATAAGTGAAACGGGGCCAGGTCTTTCCAGGACTGCAGGAGACACCTCAGAGGGAACCCCAGATGCTTCAGGAAGTTCTTGGTGGAGACTCTCACAAGTAACACTCCTTGGGTTAACGCCGAATCCACACCCCATAGCAACACTAAGGTTATTAGGCTTCTAAAAACTTCGTGTTTTAAATTGGGAGGACTAGAAATTAGAATCACTTTTATAAACTCCAGAGACATTTCCCCACATACACAACAGTGACAGCTACATTATCATCTGTCAGCTATTGAAGTTCTCCCCTCATACCCTTATATTATCAACATGCACAAGATTTTATCTGTATTTTTTTAAAAATCCTGGAACGCAGGAAGCCGACTGATGTTCTTTCTTCTTCCCTTCCACTGCTGAGGTTTATCTCCATATTTCCACATCTTTTCCTGACAGAAGTCTCAGCAGCCCTTCCTTGTTTCACTGCCAGTAATGTTCCTTTTGAATTTCTTCTATTTTTAAATCTCTTCTAGTCTGGTTTACTCCTAGTGTTCAGTTCACATTCACCTCCTTTTGCTTTTCACTCATCTTTTACATCATGTTCCTCTTCCCCAGCTTGCTTTATTCTGGCAATTCTGATCTGTCTGCATACCCTTGCCTCCAGAAATACAGTCTCCTATTTCACCTCCTCTACTATCAATCAATAAAATTCAAACAAAAGTATTTTATCCATTCCACAAAACTTTTTTAGTACATCAGGACTGTTTCATAAAGCCAAATTTTCCTCCAAACCATATAGATGGTGAACCTGGAATATACATAACAACCTCGTGTACAAGTTACCAATATATTGCAATATTCAGCTATAACAAATTGGCACTTCAATTATTTCTTACTACACTGATATTCCTGTTTACTTGACACGGACTGCTCAGACACAAGTTGTTTTGACCTAGACTGAACCTTCCATCCTATTCACCAAGTGACAAACACGCATTGTTCCAGAAAATAAGGCCAAGCATAAAGTTGGTACATAAGGATTGGCCAGTAATTTTATGTAAGATTCTCCAATATGGACTCAGAACAGGTATTATCCGTACTTTTAATGGTCTTAATCTTCCAGTGCTCTTTACCTGAAAGGTCCCCACATCACTGACTCAGGGTGGAGGAAAAAAGATTAAACTGGGTAGTGTAACAGGTCTTGATCCTTTAAAAAAAAAAGAGCTTTCAGAAATAAAAAGGGAAACATTGAGAAAAGATCGATTTTCAAAATGAGCCATGGAAATCATGAATTCCTGTGCTCTGTTTTAAAGTGTTTTCCACACTGACAAAACACAGATCTGTCTTGTTGAGCTGTATAAAGCAAGCCAGCACATGTGAATTGGAGCTTTTTTAGCTAGTGCTAAATAAGCTCCACTCGTTAGGTTTCTAATCACAGGCTTTCCGCTGTTTTCTTTGGTTATTATGTGAGATGCATTCACAGGGATCTCAAAGAACAGTTGGAGCACTACAGATATAGTACGTGTGTTCTCTGAAATTTCATTATGTATAGATTAACACCTCCAAACAGGCACCATCTCACACAATGGCAGCCAGAAGTAGAGAACAACAAAAAAACCCCAAAGCCACAGATTTCAGATTGAAATATTTCCTTGGCTTAGATTTGTTTTTTGAGTTGAGTTCACATACATGAAGATAAAATTCATAGCTTTAGACTTTTTTTTTTTTAGAACAAATTGTAGATCTTTCTTTTCCCCATTATTTCCCTGAAAGTAAATGAAGATTTTTATCGAGTGATCAGGAACCGAAGAGATAAACAAAAGCAGATCATGCCTTCACCAACCTCCTGTGTTTTCACCGGGAAAATCCCTGAGAATTACACAAAACTTTCACTTATGCTCTTCTGGGTGGTTACAAGACCTGAGACACAACTTGTCAAATAACAGTATTAGCACTCACAGAAGGCTCCAGAAATTACATATACACACAGAGAGTTATTTAACTGCACATTTTTTCATTTCCCTGGATGAAATCACTACTGCATTCCAAAGAAACGTAATTAATTGGCACTGCAAACAGGCGCAGTCACACAGAGGCAGCACCAGCCTGTCTGACCTGCTCCCCTGCTCAACCACTTTACATGCACAGACCATTTCAGGGGGGCTGTTTCCTCACCCTCCCCATCACCGAAGTCCATCCAGAAATCATAAGTGACTCTGAATTTAGTCTTCCACCTGCATTTTGTGCTCAGGGTAACACTACTACAGCTCACACTCGTGTTATGTCATAGGATTGTTGATGTTGGAAAAGACATTTAAGATAATCAAAGTCCAACCATTAACTCGTCACTGCCAAGCCCATCACTAAACAGTGCCCCCAAATGCCATGTCTTTTAAATCTCTGCAGGAATGGGGACTTCACCACTGCCTTGGGCATTTTGTGCCAGTGCTTGACAACACTTTCAGTGAAGAATTTTTTTATCATATCTGAGCTAAACCTCCTCTGGTGCAACTTGAGGCCATTTCCTCTTGTCCTACCATTTGTTACTTGGGAGAAGAGACCAACCCCCATCTGGCTGCACTCTCAGGGAGTTGTAGAGAGCTATAAGATCCTCCCTGAGCCTCCACTTCTCCAGGCTAAACATCCCCAGCTCCCTCAGCTGCTCCTCAAGAGGCTTGTGCTCCAGACCCTTCTCTGGATACGCTCCAGCACCGAAATGGGTGTCTTGTAGTGAGGGGCCCAAAACTGACCCCAGGATTTGAGATGCAACCTCACCAGGGCTGAGTACAGGAGGACAATCTTACTATTAAAGACTGAGGCAAAGAAGGCATTAAATACCTGTCTTTTCCTCATTCTTTGTCACGATGTTTCCCCCTGCATCCAGAAAAGGATGAAGATTATCCTCAGCCCTCTCGTAGTTGCTGACATATTTGTAGAACCATATTTATTGTCTATTACAGCAGTAGCCAAATTAAGTTCTAGTTGGGCTTTGGCCCTTCTAATTTTATCATGACATCCTTTTAGTCCTCCTGAATTTCCTGCCCCTTTTCCCAAAGGTCCTAAATTCTCCTTTTTTTAACCCCAAGTTCCAGTCAAAGCTCTCTGTTCAGTCAGGCTGGTCTTCTGCACTGACTTGTCGTTCAACAGACGGGGCCAACCTGCTCCTGTGTCCTTAGGATTTCCTTCCCGAGGAATGTCCAGCCTTCCTGGTCAACTTTGCCCTTCAGGGCTGCCTCTCAAGGAACTCTCAACCAGTATCCTAAAAAGGCCAAATCCTGTCCTCCAGAACAGTGATGCTGACCCACCTCCTTACTTGAAAAACATTGAAAACTATCATTTTGTGATCATTGCCCAAGACAGCCTCCGACCATCCCATCACCCACGAGTCTTTCTCTGTTCACAAAGAGCTGGTCCAGTCGGTGCCTTCCCTAGATGGCCTACTCACCAGCTGTGTCAGGAAGTTCTTCCACACGCTCCAGGAACCTCCTGGATGTTTCCTCTCTGCTGTTATTGTATTTCTGGTGTACAGCTGGGTAAATTACAGTCCCCCATGAGAACAAGATTGTGAGACTTTCCCCAGCTGGTTGGCGAATACTTTGTCTCTCTCTTTGTCCTGGTTGGGTTGTCCACAACAGAACCCCACTGGGATACCTGCCTTGTTGGCCTTTCCCCTGATGCCTGCCCATAAACACCCAACATGGCTGTCAACAAGCTCCAGACAATGGAAACCCTCACTAACATACAGGGCTATAAGACAGGCGTAACCCCTCTGTTGCCAGCTGGCCTGGTGTCATGTAAACAAATCCACCATCAAAATCCCCAAATTGTGCCAGAGACACCAGGCTCAGAGCCAGCTACTGACCTGCAGCCTCTCCCTCTTTCTTCCCTCATCATTCCCTGAACTGGAAGGATTACGAGGAGATCACTTGTGCTCCTGATTCCTTAACCAGTTGTCCCATGGTCCTGAAATCTCCTTCGACTGCCCTCAGACTTCTTGTTCAGCCTTTACCGCCGACTACCTGAAAAATCAATAATGGACAGTAGCAGCACCCTGGCTTGTATCAGACACAGTGTGGCCAGCAGGACTAGAGAACTAATGATCCCCCTGTGCTTGGATGTCACCCCACAGCACCAAGGGTGCCTCGTTACCCAGTGATTTATAGCTCAAAATTGCACTCCCATGCAAATTTTGGAATACCTAATAAAGGTTGATTTGACTTTCCCTTGTAGAGACTACTTCTTCTCTTCTCTAAGGCCCTCTATTTTCATGAAAGTGGCAGAAATCAAATATATCTGAGACCTCTGTGCCTGTCAAATTTGGTTAACCTGTATTCACTGGCATAAAAAGCCACAGAGGCAAGAGATGGAAAAATAAGGGCTGACAGACAATTCAACTGTATAATCCTCGCATCTTCAGTGAATGGGAGGGAGAGAAAAAAAGAAGAGGAAAAGAGTAGCAGCCAATGAAAATCTGGCTCCCACCACGTGTGGGGAATAAACACACACATTTTCCTGGGGTCAATCACGTACCTACAAACCCTTCATTGCAAGGGTCAAAGGTTGCAGTGAACAAGCACAACAAAACCAACCCAAATACGAGAAGAGACAAAATTCAAAAGCCAGAATTCAATTGCCACAGGAAAACCCCAAACTCTTCTGTGACTGACAGCTGACACGCTTTGGATCAAAGTGGCAACCAGTCAGCCTGTGATCAACATTTCAGACAGACTATGGAGGGTATATCATCAAATGAAAAAAAAAAATTAGAGCAGTTACTACATGTTGACTGTGAAGTCTGAACACCCAATATGGCTCAGCAGTTTTACCTGGGGTCTCCTGAACATCAAATAATAGTGGCTACCAAAATCCCACTGACGTCCTTAATTTCTCTTTTGCTTGTGCTAGAAATGACAGTCAGACTTGCTGGATTTCACCTCTGATCCAACAAAGCTCTTAAGCACGTGGCTAACTTCAGGCACTTGGCAACTGCAAATGAAGGGGGGGAAAAAAAATTTAAAAATGCTTGTGCACTTAAGAGCTCATGATGTGTTAATCTTGCTGCTGCCTCTGGGCCTTTGTGGAGAGAAAAAAATATATAAAAGGAAAAAACCCACCAATTTTAATTCTGAGCTTCTCTATGAATATAAAGTCGGTCGCTTTGAATTCTGTCATACACTGTTACATTCAAGTACATAAAATTGTGCAGCAGGCAAACAGGCCGCTTTATTCCCTCCACTTGCTGCAGATGCAAGCAGAGGATCCAGCCCATGCATGGAGGTTCTGTGTGAAACCTCCCACCAGCAGAAGGACTCAAGCACCATTTTTTGATTGCAGTGGACCAGCAGGATGGGGAAAAAGCTTTGCTGATGCTAGAGAACAAAAGAAAAAAGGAATTAAAAAAAAAATCCAGGCCTGATCAGAGAAAGCTGCAAGAATTTCCCCTGCTTTCAAAAGGATTTGCTGAACAGGCGGCTCGTGCCTTGGTTCAGCCTCGCACGCCTCGGCTGGGCCAAGACACACCATCTGGTTCCCAGCAGCGCTTGCTGAAGTTCGTGGGTGTTCTGCCTCCAAAGTGACAGCGTGATATGACCCATTGTCCTCCACTAAGCGAGTGCCTACGCTCCTAATGGATGTCATTTCAGACAGGCATTTTGGGTAAAGCAAAAGAAAAATAAAAAAAGAAAATTGAACAAAAAAAAATCAGGTAAGTGAACCCAGTGCTGAGGATTTGATCTGTGTTCATTAGTCATCAGCATTCCCAGGCACAAAAAGATGATCCTGGTTACCCTGCAGGAATTTTGACCTGTCTCCACATTACCATCTCTTATGCTTGTTTCATCTTAGTGGGAGCCTCCCTTTCTTCCAGTCACTGAGAGAGGGGAAAAGTCCATTCAGGTGCATTAGTAAACACAAAGATTTAAGATGTGCAGCTATACCATCATGCCGCAGACTTCATAAATAATCTGCAAACACTTAAGCTGGCCAGAAAATTACCAGACAATGAATTTCATATTTCATTATTTCCAGGTGAATCTCTCAGAAGGAGATTGTTAGCCCACACAAAAAAAATATATTGCGCTGATATAAATATATATGCTATTCTCCTTTCAGATCGATTTCTAAGTCTATTTGAACAGTGTAAATTATTTTGGTGAAGTAGATTGTGTTGAAAACGCATTATGGGATTTCCTGCGTCCTGCGTAAAGCCAACTGCAGGACAAAATTCCCTGTATGATCCTGCTTAGACAGTCTGAAGTTAAACTTTCTCTCTCTCTTTATTTATCTATATTTTTTAAATTATGCTTTACCATATTCATTACTGCTTCCCATCAGTGCAGCTGACATGGGTTACTGTGTTACATATGCCAGCAGACAGACTCCTACCTCTTATAGACTGCTGCCTACATACTACAAATGTTTATTATTCTCGGTGCACCAAGTGCCAGCTAAATCAATAGCTCAAAAGCCTTGTTCAATTCAAATGGACTTTACAAAGTGCTGCACTGTAATAAACGCGCACAGGCAGAATGTTTCCCCAATTGCTTACACGACACAACTCTTATCGCATAAAGTAATACAACCACATTTTTCTTACTATGCAGAGTCCCAGTTAAGTCAAGAATGAAATTATCCTATTAATCACAGATGAACAGGGTGTATTGGCAATGACATATAGTAAATAAAGTGATAAAAGAGAAATACAGTGACAAAAATCCTCACAGAGGTCCCTCCTAATGCGTTATGCACTGCAGCGATTTGGACTGGCCTCCATTTCTTACTCGGCAAAATTTCCCTCCATAAGTGGTTTTACACGATCCAGAGATTTTAAAGAGCCATCAAGACACAAGTTGGCTACTAAATTGCAAAGCAAGCAATAAACTTGCTTCCCCTGCTCCTAGATCTCCTCCACATCCCCACTAATGGTCCCGTTTCACACAGACCACGCTGTTGGTTTGCATGAAATTTTACTGAACCAAGGCCAGGACCCAGAGATATTCAGCACTAGGATAAAGCACTCTCATGGAAAAAATGAAGGAGCCAGGCATAAGGGTGAGAATTCCAACATGACCCGCAATTTAGTCAGTCTGGCTTATTTATACAGAGATGATGGAAGGTCTCAGACTTTTGCCCGAAATCTTTTTACATCAAGCTCAATCCAGGTCCAAGCCCAACTGAATGTTTAAAGTAAAATGGATCGCTCAGATCCTTAAAACTCAAGGATTTACTCAAATTTATTCAGGCTTTAATAAAATTCCATGCAAAATAAGAATAATAATTACCATGGAGCAATTCACATTTTCTTTTTCCTGCTCTATTAGCAGGATTCAGTCAAAACAGAGAAATTACTTCAGCTGTCTTAAAAAAAGGTGGCAAAAGAGTTATCAGCCAGGGATGGTATTGTAAGTACCAGCCTGCCCACTTTCTATCAATCAGATACTACTGGCAGAGCAATAAAGAAAGAACGAGATAAGAAGGAAACATCTGTCAAGCAACATCCCAGACAGGCGAGAAAGAAGGAAAGCAGTCTGGAAAAAGAACAGGATAACAACAAAAAATTTTCAACAAGTAATTTTCCCAGTGTTGTACATTCCTTTTCTCCCACTCTATGAATAGAAATTGGTCCGATAGCCCCAGTAGCGAGTTTGCTATTTGAGCCAACTTCTGGCTGAAAGGATTTTTTAGTGACAGATCATGTCTGAGCAGCTACGTTTTGGCTGGTTTGACAGCTTTCAAGGTAGTTTCCCAGCACTCGAGCCACTTGAAGGAGTCATGACACTTCACATTTACAACTTGCACGTTAGCGGCGCCCAAGCTGATGTGCACAAACCACAGAAGTCTTCACACTCCAGAGGAAAAAGCAACCTCAACGATTATCTCCTCTATCCAAATCAAAAGGCAGGAAAGGTGAACTTTGGAGGCATCTCTAACAGTTGCATGGGAAAAAAAAAAATCTTATTTCCTTGAGGTTGTTGTGGGTAGCCACAGGATCAGCAGGCTGATGAATGAAGACATTGGTTACTGTGAAACACCTCGGGGGTACAGGGAGTAGAGCTTGAGTTGTCCGACAATAGAGATTAAATGTTGAGAGACTAAGAAAAAGAGGTAAACTTCATTCTGATGTGTGTGAAAAAGATAAATGTGACAGCTACACAAGCTTCCAAGAGATTAATACATTGTTTGAATTATCAAGTTCATGTTACTCAAGTTTATTTATTTGCATAAGAAGCCATTTAGGACAGAACTTTATCACAGCATAGGAAAGGTGGGTCTAATAAACACAGTGAACTGTGTTTGCTGCTTTTTTGCTTTTTTTAAATAATTATTCTTGACAGTTTATTTTAAAACTAATAATTCTTAAATAAAGTAAAAAGAAAAAAATGTGTTATGTAATTGTCTGCTAAGCAGGATAACAATAAATTCATGTCCTTTGCACTGTCTTCCTTCTATTACTGGTCCTGCCTTGAAGCAGCATAAAATATTCAGGGGGAAAAAATCCACCCCAAATGAAACAAAACCCTGCCCTGTACATTGCTGAGTTTTCTCCGAATTTGCTTTTGCTTAGAACACACTTAGACTGGAATCTCTTATGAGTATCACTTGAACTTCTTGCACATATAAACGGACTGAACGGGAATGAACTACAGAGGGGGTTTCCTCCCTTCCAGTTTATAAGAAAACATTTTGCAAATACTAGAATACGAGACGTTTTAACTTAAAGATGATAAAAACCAAAACATGCAGTATACCTAAATTTGAACTGTCAGCTCACCCATTCTACAAGACAGAAACCACAAGAGTTTCAGGCTGAGGTTGAGTAAGATTTCATGCTTACCCAGGTCAAAGTCATAAAATTTTTAAATGTATATTTTGGAAAGACAGGATATAGGATTATCAGCTTCTTCACTTTTATTGCAAGTCCCATGGTAGCACTTAGCAGGATAGTTTTTTCTTTTGTTTGTTTGATTTACAGATAAGTTTATAAGACTCACTTTAAGGCAGAAGAAAAACCAAAAAAACCCCACAAACCAAATTAGCAACTTAATATGTCTGGATACCTTGGAGCATTTGAAATACCATCTTCCCAGTTCCTTCTGAGGCCCCATGCCATAATGTTTTCATGAGAATCTCCTAAATGCCTGGCTACCTGTGCTGGGATGGATGGATTCCATTCCTCACCCAGATAGTGCTTGCTTTGGCCAGCACATTCTTGGCTTTGCCATCACCTGGGAAAAAAAGAGGTGTTTTTCCCGGACACTGAAGGAAAGACAGCAGCTGGTTTTCAGTGTGACAGTATTGCAGGATGTGCCCACGGCTGTGAAACCACCAACCCTGGATATGAGTCACAAGGAGGGAGCTGGCCCCCGGCTCACTGCAGAATGGGGTCTCCTTGCAGGGGTTCAACAACTTCCAGCATCTATTTGCTCCTTAATTAAGAGTTTGGCATTGGGATAAACCATGAGTGTCTCTTAAGACACTCATTCCTCAGAGTTTACTGGATATGGATTGCTCCAATGTTTTCTACATCAGGCATTTGCATGTTTTGATCTGTTTCCCACAAAAAGGCCACAGCTGGGAGTTGAAACATCCATTCAGAGTTCCTCCCTGCCCCACTCCAACTCTTTGCCTCTCCCATCTTGGGGCGGGGGGGGGAAACAAAAGCAACATGGAAGCTGAGAAAGTCCTGCATCCGTGGGTCCCTCTGCCAGCACTCGGCTGCCTCATGGGAAGTGACAGTGTTTATTTTCCATTAGGAGGAAGTGCATTGCTGTGCATGGAAGGAATTAATTGCTTTCCTTTGATTACCTAAAGGCTGACCACCTGTGGGTACAATCAGCATTGTTTTCCTCTCTTGATGTAAACAAGAAAGTAATTGAAAGCCTGATGTACATCCAGCAGTAAAAAAAAAAAAAAAAAAACCACCAGAAAGGAAGGAGCAGGGCTGTAGCAGCACACTTTGGCTTGTCTTATTCCCCCACCCCGATTGCTACAGGTAAAGGATATTTCTCATTTCAAACAAAGAAGAAATTTTCTCACAAGTTGGGGTGATCTCACTTACCAGTTTGACATTATGTTCTCGAAGCTGTCTGAAGAAGCTCATCGTTCGCAGAGCCACAGTCGTGTTTAACCAAAGGCAGGTTGCAAAAAAAATACTTCAAAGCTCAAGCCAGACTCTTGGCCACTCAGGATGCCTGGGACCCTTGTCTGCACTTGATAAAAGGGAAGTTCACAAGCTTTTCAAAACTTTTAGCCAGTTTTTACAGAGGAAATCGCGTTAGGGCCCCAAAGAATTGTGAGTTATACAGAGGTTGCTGAGGGGTGTTAGCCATGGAACCCTGTAAAAGCTGACGCCAAAACACACTCACAGCAATAAGAAGCACAAGATTGGATGGGTGGTATGGTAAGAAATCCAGATCTGTTTCCCTCCTGGCTCCAGTCATGTATCCTATAGTCCAATCAAATTAAATGGCAAATTCAGCTGGCTGCTTCATGTCATAGCCTAAGAGAGAGAAAGTGATTTATGAAAAAATACAGATTTTGCATAGAGAAGGATTTACTGACAAGCATTATTGACTCAGTCAAGGATCTTATCGTCTATAGATACGGTATCTCAGTACTGCTGTCCCATCCACTGGACAATAAATTTTCAGTGCAATGAGAGAACTATGAAAAAATTCTCAAATGGAGGTTTCTTGGGAGAAAGACAATGTGTCTGGATACGCAGATAATGTCCGAGCACAGATTGAGTAACAGCAAAAGAACCAAACCACCCTTCTCTTGTTGTCTCATCAGTCAGCCAGATAGATAGGATCTCTCATACTTCATGCTGGATGCTTTCCTTGAGCCTTTCCTGCACCAACAGGGTCAGCTTCCAAAGCACAGGCTACAGGCACATGACTCAAAGTTTTGCAATACATCAAATTCAATGAGAAAACACTAGAAATAAATTATCATCTGACTGGACAATATTTATTTGTTTTCATTACAGCTCAGAGTGGCCAGGCCTAGAGCTCTTTCTGCAGGCAGTCCTAATACACCACTGCATTGTGGACGTGGTGGGAAGACAGTGTTTCGTCTTGAAAGGCACATACCAAGGTGTAAAGGGGAGGGTGGGAAGACCACCTGGATCACAGGAAATACAAACACAAAGTCGGTGTCACCATAATTACACAGCCCAGTGGGAAATGGGATCTTTTGTTCCACAAAAGTAACTGGGGGGTTTTTTCCCCACAAGCTCTACCCAGTGCTGCTGAGATTTCAGGCACCAAATTACCACAAAGTTATGAGACAACTACGGAGAGCCAGAGGAGAACATCAAGAATGGTCCAAGTTCCAAATGTTACTACCTACAAGTTGCAAAAAGGGGAAGAACTGGGGTTGCCGTGATGATCTGGAGAGGGGATGAGCAAGGGAAGCTTCAGCATCTTCAAAAGCTATAGATGTGCTTCTGTATCTTTCAAACACTGCTGCAATAAGAGGAGGAAAATGTGTTCTCCATGTTCAGGGTGAGACAAATGCAAAATTCCCACAACTAGACATACTTAATGACAAATGTCTGACTTGCATGTTACCAGCATCACAGGTAAGCATAAAGATCAGGTCACAGTAAACACTGACTTTCCTTCTGGTCTTTTGGAGCGTCTCCCTGAGCTCTATCACACATGTAGAAGCATGAAGTCAAACCCTACAGTCCAAGGAAAGGCTGCTGTACTATAAAAGAGGAATAGCAGCATCAGAAGAGGACAGTGTTCAGGTTTGGCAGCTTAGCAGACGTAGGGAGGCACCTACAATGCAGGCAGACTGCAAGGGGAAGGGAAGAAGTAACTGATCAACTACAGCTCAAAGATTTTCACATTATATGTAGGACACGACGAAGAAGGAGGTGAAAAGTTACAGTAGGTTCTAATACCACCTTTTGGTTCGTGATGGAATGGGCATTTTTTTACATTGGAAAACTAACTTACATGGGAGCTGAATTTTTACAAAGCTGCAAAACAAACTCTGCAAACTTGATAGAACAAAATGCAGATTTAGAAGAGTAGTAAGAGGAACACATACCAGCCAAATCATGACAGAGTTCTTAACATGCTGTCATATGCACAAGACATAAAAAACACCGGTCAACAATAAGTAAGTTTTTCTTGTTCTACAGTTATTAAGGTGGTCTGGCTATCAGTTTGTAACACAGATTAATGTCGATTGTGATCTGAAGATCTTTTTGCGGTTGCTGAAGTACTAACCACGGACAGGACAGCTGTGTTATTGCTCGTGCTATGGCAAGTACATACATCATATTTCACCTAGCGTGATTGTTCACTGTTCTGTCCAATACTGCTCTCCTGCCAACATTGAATTTTTGCCAGTTCTTTTTCCTCAGCTGATTTTTCCACCCCAAAGCCAGATCTTTTAGTTAAAACAGAATCAAAGTGAAATCATCTGCTTCTCCCAATTCAACAGCTGTACATTGCAGTTGTGCACGGAAGGAGGAGAGAAAAAATATCCTGCTGTTATCTACTAAAGGCAAGACACCTTAGAGATAAGAAACACCTTTAGCAAGCATGGGTAAGTCTGTTATACTTTCTGGAAAACAATCTAGTGACAGGTCAGTGAATCAATGTTTTCTTCGTGGAGGTCAATACCGAGCAGTGTAGGATTTGTATAGGCAATCAGGTAGTTGATCAGATGCAGTGGTGATCACTAATGCTTAAGTTATTTACCTCTGAGTTACTGTTCAGGGAATGTTGGAAATGCCCTGTTGTTGGAGAGTATCGTAGGGTGAACTGTTTATAAAATGCCCTCCTGACACCCTGCACTTGGAACTTTGACTTTATGTTTGAAATACCAAGATGAAGCAGTTTTTCCCTTCTGGACTAGGAATTTGGAGGGTGATAATATTTTAATAAATTGATGTGATTTGAAGAAAAAAAGAGGTGGGCAAACTCTGAGGAATAAGCTATATGAATATATTAAAATTTCACCTCACTTTTAGCCCTATAGAGTAGCAAGGTTGTAGACATCCCAGTTTAGCAAGAGGAGCTATTTCTTAGGTGCAAGTCGCACCCTCTGAAACAGGTCTGCGTGGCAGCTGCTTTCAGAAGTGGACAAATTGAGGCACAGGAAATTAAATTATTCTGCACAGATCACGGACACCCTGGTGACATTTGACATGGAAACCTGACCTCGAGTGCTAGACTAAGGAACGGGAGCCAAGAACTTAAGAAGGGCTTGGTAAGGCTCTCAGCATGCAGGCGCTTACACGAAGGGACCTCTTCACCTTTGGAGGAGAATTACGGTTTTGGGTAATGCCTGTGTCCAATTTCTGCTGAAGTCAGTTACACACAAATAAATGACCTCTTTAGTTCCACACAGAGGCTGGAAAGAGTTTAAAATATGGGGGGGGAAAATGTGTTGACGGAAGGAAGACGAGGAGACAAAGGCCATCTCATAGCACAAGGAAACAGAACGATTAAGTTTTACAAGCTCCCTT
This sequence comes from Grallaria varia, assembly GCA_013396735.1. Classification (NCBI taxonomy): domain Eukaryota; kingdom Metazoa; phylum Chordata; class Aves; order Passeriformes; family Formicariidae; genus Grallaria; species Grallaria varia. The sequence continues at coordinate 379,321 of VWZG01009901.1, read as the reverse complement.
TTCCCTTGCACCCCCCCATGATTAATGACCGTGCTTTACTTGCCTTAAGGAGTGGGCCCAAGGCTTGTGTATCAGTTTTTACAATCTGTTTTTAATGTGGAAAGATAATAACTGTGCAAAATGGAGCAGGCTGTATAAAAATTCTCTCTGCAAATGTGATTACACATAAAACCCATAAAAATTGTACAAAGCGATAGATGAACCAAAACTGAACAGCTGTAGTTTTTCATTATTTTGGAACTGAGCAGAAAGAGAGTATGTATAGAGAATGACTTCAATTTTTTTAATCTTCTGGACTTAATTGAATTATACATCTGCTGGGAATTTAAAATTTCAGAAGGAATATCACATTTCTGCTAAATTGAATTCTATATTGCTGAAATGAAGAACCGTCTGTGAAATATTAGCAATAAGGTTGATATATTTCAATAAACCCCTAGCAGTATAGTTCAAAATAATGTGGCACAGTTATATAGAGATACATATATATATAAAACTTATTACAACTAAGGTCACTGGTAACCTCAAGACATTTTTAGCCCAAAGGACAAATTAAATAAAGTGTCATGGTTTCTATGTTTATTTTGGGCATTAGACAAATAAATTACTTAACCCCTATGCCTGCTGTAGAACCACTTTGTAAAATGTTTTTATTTCTGAAAAAAAAAAAAAAAAAAAAAGAAAAAAAAAAAAGGAAAGAAAAGAAAAACCCCCAAACAAAACCAAACCATGAAGCGCTCCAGTTATAATGCAGTCAAAGAGTTCAATGTTGTCTTGGGGGAAAAATAGGAAGAAAATATACTCGGGCAGTTCTCAAGCAGTGCAGAACACAGATGAAACTGAAAGGATGGACTGTACAGGAACACACAGTTTTGATTGTGGCATTAAGCACCACCACAAAAAAAGTTTTTTTGAAGAGAAATTGAGTTATTTTATGAAGAATTCATATTAAAACTGCTCGATTCTATTTAAGAGAGAAATAACATGGGGAAAAATAGGGAAGACAAGTAAAAACCACAGTGAGAGGTAAACCACATAGTACAGATGACAAAAGGAACCTCCTGGATTCACTTGAATGCTACACCTGCTGCTGAAAGAGGTACTACAAAGACCTCAAATGCTGTGGTTTGCACACAAACTTGATAAACCACAATGATCCAGACTGTGGTGGGGCTATTGAAAATCCTGCTGCTAACCAGTTCAGCCCTGCAAGAATATTGGGCAGGGGAATTCCCTCCTCCTGTGATTTTGGAGGTGTTATAGGCTCCAGGGGGAACAGCACCAACATGAATATATCTGTGCCCAGGGCCAAAGCATGGCCTTTTTGGGGCAATTCAGTACATGGCCTTATTGGACTGCTACAGCCAGACCGGATCTTTTGGGAATCAAGGTGAATAAATTCCTCTCCTACCCTGCAGGCTGCGGTCTGCAACTGCCATAAACATGCAGGAAACTGGGTTAAACCAAGAAGAAACACCCCTCAAATGTTATATATCTGCAGCATGTCAGTACAGCTGCTACAAACAGACCAAATTGCAACACATGGTATTAAACACCGTGGCCAAAACCCAGTGCTCTTATCATGCAGTGTGTTTAAAGAGAAGATGTCACTAAAAGAGTTGTGTTTACTTGCTGAAGAAAAGACAAACAAGTAATACAAGACATTGCCAACACTATTGTTAAACATGCCTTTTTTTTTTTTTAAAGGGTCAAAAAAGCTTGCTAAATTGTCCCTGAAGACACACATACACCAAAAAGAAGAGACTGCTATTGCAACAGAACAACTTAATTAATAAACATTGATTGTGCCCATTGACTGCTGCAAATTGTATTAAATATTAACAACAACATTTTGTATATTTTATATTACTCATGAAAATTTTATACCTTTGCCCTACAGCAACCATAGATTTTATATAAGCTTGCAACACAAGTGACAAACTATTAAGTAGTCCAGAGCACTTCTATAAATATTAGCTGCACATTATTATATACAGACACAATGGCTTTACAGACACTATATGTGTCTGTACGGTGAGGTTTGTGAGGCACTTGGACAAGTTTCCCTGAGAAGCTGTGGCTGTCCCATCCCTGGAAGTGCTGAAGACCATGTTGGATGGGGCTTTGAACAATCTGGTCTAGTGGAAGGTGTCCCTGCCTGTGGAAGGGTGTTGAAAAATTAGATGATCTTTTAGGTCCTTACCAACCCAAACCATTCCGTGAATATCTTCACTGACCATCAAAGAGAGGAAAATTCCAATAAAATATCATAATTTTGGAATGTGGCTCCCTACCTCTAGACTTTTCATTAAAAATTGCTTAGAGTGTTCCTGCAAACAGCATAGCTTAATGCATCTGCCTCTAGAGGAGGTGGAAACAGCTGCTGAACAGCACAGAGCCACGCAATATAAAAAGAGTTTACCACGGCAACAAAAATACTGTATCTAATCCAAACTGTAAGGGAATTGAGATAGGAAAAGCGTTCTATATTCCAGAACATCACCAGGACACGGCAAGTGCGTGTGTGTGTGCATGTGTGTGTGAGAGTGTGTGTGAGTGGGCGTGTTGGACACCAACCATCGTAGCAAAATATAGAAGAATTCTACTGGTTATATGTGACCAGGCCTTAAAGTGCTCAGATCTTGGAGAGTGATGGATGAATAGTGTTCTTTTTTTCTAACATCTCAGCCTTTTGTTAGTGGTAACAACTGGAAGAGTTGTGCTGCCACCATGATATTTGCAAAGGGGCAGTGTTAATGGAGAACTAGAGGCATCCAGGTTTTATTAATCAGTTTGGAAAACCAATTTACATTAGGGGGCATCTGCAGATGACAATACCTCATTTAAGACTGTCTTCATAAATGGAAGGTTTATCTCCCCTCTCTCTTCCCTCCAATATCTGTCACTCTTTAAAACTACTTTCTCTCCATCTGTTTTTTTTTTGGTTTTTTTTAAAAATACTAGAGACCAAAGAATTCAAAACATACTAAGGTGAGGTGGAAATTATATCAATTAAAGTTTTTTGTAATGGGTACAAATCAGAATCAAAAGCATTTTGTTTTTCTGTAAGCAAAAAAAAAAACTTTGAAGATCAGCCATGAATGATTTTGGAAGGCTCAGGTAACTAGTCAAGGGATATCACCAATTTTGTATAAGCTAATCTTTTCTCAAACACACTCCTGATCATGGCACTAATTCTCCAAAAAGCAGTTTTAATGTGACATGCTCCTTACAGACAGGACAAACCCATGCCTTGGTGACGCAGGAGTGTTTATAGTGTCTAGTTTGAGTTTTGACTTTCCCGTGCTTCCTTTCACAACCCAAACACTCCCTTAGGAAACATTTCAGCCCTGTTGTCTACTACTGTCCAAATTTAGGCAGATAGAATTGCACATCACCTTAATAATTAGTTGATACAATTTCTGAAGAACACAGACAAAAAAAAAAAAAAAAAAAAAAAATCA
>VWZG01009901.1:340785-375807 GCA_013396735.1 Grallaria varia | reverse complement strand
AAAAACAAACCAACAAAAACTGTGCCCATTTCTGCTATTGTGTGATTCATTATGACTTTTACCTACTTCACAAAAAAATATCAGAAAATATATTACTCCCTACTGCTTGAGAACTGAAGGGGAAGTGTTTCATATCAGCACATGTAGCAGACCAGAGGGCATGCTCGTTCCTGCCAGAGAATTTGACAGGTTCAGTAAACTATTTATGTGCCTGTACGCAACACCTCCACATGCAGACAGTGAACCGAGTGGGTTCAACCATCTTTACTACTGGCCTGTAAGTAAATTAAATCTGCATCTTGACCATGTTGCCTGGAAGAGGTTATTCAATTATTTACAGGGCAATAACAGGTAACTGCACTTTACAGCGGTTTGTAGACAGCTACTGTACGGTTTCGAACAAAGAAAATATGGACTGTGGCAGTCAGGATATATTAAAAAGGAGGGGAAAAAAACAATCCTGCAAACCCAGAAGTATTTCTTAACTATGTTTTTCTCCAAGGCTCCTCGAGTCCCTGTGTCATAGCTATGCTTGTCATATAGTGAGCAGAACATGTAGCATCTGAAAACAGGATATTGCTGGAGTACCAGCTGACCTCAGAATTTGAAGGTTGCCCCATTTTATTCTTGAAACCCATTTTCAGGGCCTTGGGTTACCCCTGTCTCCCCTTTGCCTACCCCCTGGTCTCCTTTTTAAGCTTTTGAGTATGTTCTCAGTTTCAGGGGTTGAGAAGCATTGCTATATGAGTAGAAAGCAACTGAAATCCTGACCAGGTCAGGAATTTAAGAATCTGAAAGAATTTGGCAGGAACGTCACTTGGAATAGTCCTTCAGCCACCTGGACATGTCTCCCTGGATGTTCTTGCCTTCTTAAGTTACCATCTTCCTTAGAGAACAGCAAGAAAAAAACCCAGATTTATTTCCTTGTGTCTTCCACTCCACCACACCTGCTTCACCCTAGACAGCTATTTATCAGTGGAAGGTACTTTGGGACACAGTTTGCATGAGAAGAGTCAAGTAAAGCTGTGCTGCAGCGTTGCTTAGGCAGGTAGGTGTCCACATGTCCACACTCAAATCGACGTGCCCCTACAGCAGCCAGCTGGAACAGGCCACACAGGGATTTACAAAGTTCTTTGGGAATTAACACGCTGGTACAGGATGCAAGAATTACCAACATATTAGGGCAATGGAAACTGCGAATGCCCAAAGCCACAGGAGGTGCTGAAGGTCCCTGCTGGCTTTCAGCCCAGGATTCAGGGCAGGGAATGGAATCACATTAAACACAGTTAGCACAGCTCCGGCTGACAAGCAAAGGCTCTTTTTACTTGGCGAGGGTTGCTTTGCTGTTGAACAGCAAGTTACAAACAAATTAGGGTTTCAGCTGTGACTTTGGATTCTGTTAATTAGATTTATGCCTCGCTATATGTGACCACCACAACATTGTACACCAGTTTGTACCTACAGCTCAGAGATTACCCACTCTTGGCTTCCACCATCTCGTTCTGTAGTGAGCCATGATGGACTTTGCCTCTCTTACCTTCAATTTTGCAGCTCTGTATTCCTAAAAGCATCACTGGCTGGCATGAACTGTGGCTGCAGTTCTGATCAGCAGAATCCCAGCCCTGCACATCAAGTCACCTGCCATCTCTGTATAGTGCACTTAATTAAGGGGCATTGTGTAAAAGTAAGAGCTGGGAAAAAAAGAAGTTGAATTTGCCCTAATTGCACATCAAAATAAAAAATAACTCTTATTGAAAGAAATCAGTGTAAAAGCCCTTTCTCTGAAGAGTGAACATGGGGCTAAATCCTTGGGCTCATTTATTTCAATCAGGAAGAGAAATGATTGTTAAACAAAGTTCCCAAAGTTCAATTTTTTTCACTTCCTGATGATAACATTTTCTCATTGCTAGATGAAGTTGTGGGGAGGGCTTTTCCATATTACCTGTCGTGGAAAGTTTATTTGCCCTTCAGAAAAAATTTTCACTGACAAGAAGCTATTAGTTTACTATTTGAGAAAAGGTTTTGCGAGTTTCCAGGGGTAGACAGACCCTCTGCTCCATCTGACCACTGAAGAAACATCACCTTTTTTGAACCACACCTTTACATACCTAAATTCTCACATGCTTGGTTTTTTTAGATATATTAGTGACATCCAAAGTGCTGTTTGTTTGTGGTTTTTCAGGGGGTTTTTTTGTGGGTTTTTTTCAGAATTTGAAATGTATTTCAAAGCCTTTAAATTGTACACATTTACCTGTCCTGTAGAAAATAAGCACCATCCCCTTGGATCATGTAAAACTTCCTCTCCCATCAGTAGAAAAAGCTCTCACCACGGCCAATTGATTTCCCCTTTGCCCAGCTACAGCTGTTCCTGTTTGTTGTAACACTCCTTAGTTAAATACTCCTTGCTCTTTTCAGAGCAAGCCAGAGAGCTATAAATCCTAATTTTGCAGTTCTGGAAAAGGAAAGTGGAAGAAGTTTTATATTATGTGCTATGCACCCTGAACACAAATGCAGGCAAAGCTAAAAGATGTGGTGAAGGCATCAGTGTAAAACACACATTTCTGCCCTGTTGCCTTTCCAAAATAATAGCAACCTTAAGTTAAAAGTGCCTAAAGTCTTTGAAGGGAAAACTAGAAAATTTATGCAACAACTAACGGGAAATCACTAATTCAAAGTGGGTATCATCATACCTTTTCCTTTGTATACAGATAGGCACAAGTGTTTAACCAACGCTCTATACTGATAAAAATAATGTTTAAGTTAATAAGATATTCCTACTTCACAGGCAAGGTCCTCTACAGTGAAACACATCTCAATTCTCAATTCGAACTACTTGGGTATGATATTGAAAATAAGTGCTGAAAACCCAGTAATGAATTGAGCGTGGAAGATAAAAGACTGTGTAGCCATGAGACCTGAACTTACTCTCTTTGCAATAAGATTGTTTTATCTGCCTGGATTCACAGGACTTGGTGGAGAGCCAGGTGGGCTTACAGGTGTTAAACTAGCCATTGGCAGGTTATCATGGCTTCTCCAAATGCAGAGGAAACATTTTTCTACTTCACAGCAGGAGCTGCATGCATGAAAAAGCTCATGCAAATTGGATTTATCTGACTTTACTTTTCTTCTTCAGCGAAGATGTGGAAAGATGATGATTAAGCAAGCGGTTTCCTCCTACATTTTCATTCCAAATTGTTTCCACAGGCTCAGGTCTCAAATGACATGTGCCTTTTTTGGCTCGTCTAATGTTGGAGTAAGTAGACCTGTGCATCCCTCTCCACTCTCTGAAAGACTAAAATTAGGTTTTGGGGCTTGAGATTGCCTGGGTGACTTAGATTCCACTTCAGCTTCTCTTCTGCATAGATAACTGTGACAGTGTTCTCTTCTAGGACAGGCTTGCTACTTTGAGTTTCTGAGACTTAATCACAGAACTGAAATCGAACTGTCCAAGATGGAAAAGTTTAGAGAAAAAGAATGAAACAACACTCAAGATTGTTTGGGAGAGACTGCTGCAACTCCATTTCAGAGAGAGGGTGAAAAAGAAGCAGCCTCTCAAATTGCAACACGTTTTAAACTATTTGCCCTTTGGCCTCTTTGTAGGTGCTGGATGCTATAAATGCAGCTGATAAACAGAGGCTGCAAGCCCGCTGATGTCTGTCTCTGCAAGCAACTTAAATAGCTCTGACTTTGCTTTTCCGATATATCAGCAATGATGAAAGCAGACCTAAAAGTTAAAAAAAAACCCAAATCAACAAAACCCCCATAACAACCCCCCCATCCCAATTCAATAAGGAAGTTAATTTTCCTCTCTTAAACATAAATAGCTTTGAGTGCCTCTCTAAACAAAAAACAAGCTGTAGGTAAAAAGTAAGAAAAGGATTCACTATTAATGAATACTTCATGAAACTACTCATTTTAAAATTCTCTCCCCTCTGCCACAAGCAAGATTTCGTACTAAAAGCACCCTTGTTCTGAAAAACATAAACAACACAGTATTATGAATTAGTGGATTTTTACAACTGAACTGTGAGCACTTCAGCTCAGTATATGAAAGCAAATATTATTTAATATTACAGCTCCTGTGCTACTGAATGACTTAAGCCCAAATCTACATTTTAAAGCACCGTACAGAATCTCCACTCTGTCAGAAGTCGTGTGTATCGCTCACTCATGTGCTTCATGTACAGGTGTTGCACTATCCTGCTCCTCCAAAATTGAGTACCTCCCTCAAATTAGTTGTCCAGGAAGGGACATAAACACCTGCAACATGTTAACTGGACTCTCTTATACCCAGCTCACATTCCTAGGAAGCACCTTCCAGCTACAAAAATCCCTTCTGAAGCACCATTTCTGATATAGAGCCTCTCATCTCTTAATAGGAAGATGTTAGCATCTTCACAGCCTACATATATTTTCTTTTTTTAAAGACATGAAACCCTGCACTTGTGTTGATAGTGTTTCTAAGTGACAAATGTGATTAATGTCCCCAAGACTTTAGTCTTTTGCGTTTCAATTATTTCCTTATGCTCATTGCAGTTTGTTTTAAATAACTGTAATATGGACTGAATTTAAGTGCTTTTGTAGAGAGCCCAGCACAGGGGCAGAAAGGTTTGTCTGGGTTTTCTGAGGCTGACTGTTTACATGACAATTTATAGGAGACACCCCATTTATGTATCTCTCCACTATTTTTCTGAAGTACCCTTGAGCAAAAAAGAAAAAAAAAAAAAAGCAAAGATCTAATTTTTAAAAGGGTTTGGCAGAACACGCAACCACCAAATCAGCCTCTTTGTATTAAGCTGTCTTCAGGGAATGGATTTTTTTGTGACGATGAATTACTGTTTTTAATATAAAACCATAATCTTGTTAGTTATTTGCACAGAGTAATGTAGCTGCATGACGCACTGTTCCATTGAATCCAAGGACAGTGTCCCTCGTGTCCAAAAGCCTTTTGCTCCTACCTTGTCTTTGGAACTGGAATAACCAGCGATGGAAAAAAACAAAATGTAATAAACCGCACACCTAGTCTGTTCTTATTCTTAAAGAATGGAGAACTGGACTCATTGGGGGACAAACTGGATTTTACCCTGTTCATGAAGTTAAGGCCACATCACAAAAGCACCTTCTTTGCAATGCCCAAGCCCCATGCAAGTGCTAATGAGTTTTATCTTCATAATACTTCTATTACTATCATCCTGTTTTTCTAATACTGAACAGAGGCTTCTGAGATACCAAGTAATTTCTCCAGGGTCATGCAAGATGGCAATTGCAAGCTTGGTATGGGATCTCTGATTCATATGGATTCCAATACCTTGACCTAGTCTGAACAATTGATTAACCACATGGTTTTGTCTCTGTATCAGTCAGGTATGCAATTAAGCTCTGGTCCTTACAGTGAAAGGAGCTGGACAAAGTTTAAAAACAATCAGATCATCCAAACCTATTCAGTTATTGATTTTGGTATTTGTTCTGGGGGAGTAATGAAAGCTGGAAACTGTAAAAGGAACATTTTAAACATCCCTCCTCACCCACTTTAACCGCTATGTCAGACCTCACATTAAGACATATGGGACTCCTGGGCAGTAATAAAAAAAGCAATGGTACGGTATTACCAGATTTTCACTCATCTGAAACATGGAAATCAATTAAAAAAAAAAACAAAAAACCGCAATTAAAGTATGCTGCATGACAAAAATTTGGACAAATGGGCTTAAGTCTTCTTGACTAGGGCATTGGGAGAGCTCTTTGCCATGAACAGGTTTCTTTTATTTATCTGTCCTTGTTCTGCATCAAGTGAAATGCTAAAGCCAAACAACAGTATTGGCACTGTTTAATACTAATTTTAGTTTTATTCTGATACCCTTGCAGTCTCAGTGGCTAAAGAAGGTCTTTTCCTGTGCAGTTGGTTTCCCCTGTGGTGCTCCACAAAGATGTATCGTCTTTCGATAGCATGGACTTCAGTGTTTTAGTAGTTGTGGAGTTTTAGGTTTATTTATTTATTAAACATAACTGTTAAGAGCCAGCACTCTAAAGATAAAACTCCTCAGATTTTGGAAGCCACAGACATGGAGAAAGGTGAACAGTTTCTACAGAAGAAAAAGAAGCAGATGACTTCAAAGCCAATACTTGAACTAGATGCTTTCTTTACATTAAAGAAGTTTGATTTAGTTCTTGCTCAGGCTTCAGCTAGGTACTGCAAAGGGAGCCCTTCTTTCAGTTTTATGCAAGTCAGAAATAAAAGAACTGTATTCATATTGGCGGAGGTGGGTGGAAATCTCCAAAGCAAGCAGACACAGCCTCCTGTCAAGAGATGTCTCCTTGTACCTCTGTTGGTCATGCTTCAATCTGCTTTACTTAGCTTTCACACTGGGCAAAAATTAGATACATCCTTTCTAATTATTTTTCTCTGGCTTTTCACATCTGCTACAGAACAGACCAAAGCCCTTGCAGAGAACAGGTCAAGTTCACCTAACACTCCCATGTCTGACTTAGGGAAATAAGAGTCATCCAAGCTGTTGATTTACTCAGATTCTTAAATTCTTTCCTGAGTACTAGAGACTATTCACTGCTTTTGGTTGCCATCTGACAATAACCAAAATGGCATTTTAGCCACAAGGCTAAGCAAATGTGTCGTGATGTGAATAGCTTTTCAATAGTTCATTGTCTGAATAACTGCCTGGTACAGCAGAACTGCAATTACAGTTGGAATTTTGCTCCCTGTCCTTTGCCTACGTTTTTGTCACCATGCCCTGTTTGATCCGAGTGCATTGAGCTCTTGCACCCTGGGATTTCTGGATTCCTACCCCTAATCACTTATAACTTCAAGGAAGTCAGAAAAATTATTTTTGGTGGAAGGGTAACTTCTGAAAGAGGACAGACAAGTCCAGAAAAATGCAACCTGGTTGTGACCCCTCTGCATCTCCTCCTTCCATACACTCACAAAGCTTTGTCCCAGCCACTGAAAACCAGCATAGACACCTGCCTACTGCTCAGCCATTGTTGGAGCCATCAAAAATAACCTGCACAGCTATGGAGAAGCCCTGGCTTTATTCTGAAGTTGAATTTGAACTCATGGAAGACTGACAACTCTACAGATGGAAGTTACTGATGGGAGTCCACCTCTGACACACCACGGGTAGACAGCAGAGAAAAGTAACCAAAAGCTCTGACTTTTGGAGCAACCTATGCTTGGTCTCTCTTGTGAGGTAGGGAAACTATTTTTTATGACTACCAATCTATGGGACAGGACTGAGACAGGCCCCATCCCTGGAAGTGTTCATGGCCAGGTTTTACGGGGTCCTGAGCAACCTGATCTAGGGGGTGGCATTCCTCTCATGGCAGAGGGGTTGGAACTAGATTACTTTTAAGCTTGCTTCCAACCCAAACCAAATATGATACTGTGAGACATCATGTTTTTCGCAAGGCCATTACATTCAGCCTGGATTCTCTCCATCCAGCCTCTGGGAAATTGTCTCAGATCCATCAGCTCGTGAAACCTGTGATGGCTAAACCTCTCCAGCTGGTTTGGCTAGGGCTACATACAAAGAGATGGTTGAATTAAAATACCTTCTGCTATCGATCTCCTCAAACACCAAAATACAACTATAGCTATTTTTCAAAACATTACTGTTGGACCGTTGATGGTTTGAAACCAAATGTTTCTCGTAATTGCTACTGACCAAATCACATTTTCACGCATTTCTGATTATTTCTTCCACCAGAATTCAGCACTTGTACTGCTTTCTCACCAGCACAACACAAAGTACTTGTTGCAATTAACTCTGCACAGCATTTTGTGAAGTTTCTCTGTAACCAAGACTTGCCTTCAGTGGAGCCTCTAAGCATCCTGGAATGCAGCAGTCCCACTGAATTATTTTCAGGATCCATTCTACCGGGATGACTTCCTGGCAGCAACCAACCAATAAAGCAGCAACGTCTTATTGCCTGCAGATTTTTACGCTGACAACTGGAATCAAGTCACCTCCGGCTGGCTCACTCCCAAACCGCTCCAAAACCCTTCGTGGGATGAACGGCAGCGCCCGGCCACGCGGAGAAGAGGACAAAGGGAGGGAGGCACGGAGCTACCACAGCCATGGCATTGAGGCACCGGGGTCAAAACACAAAAACATTTACCAAAAGGCAGAAACACCGTTTTGGTGCCGGTGAAGGGGCTCTCCCGGGGGCGCGGCAGCCGGTGCGGCGCCGTCTCGACTGCGGGATGCCCATCCTATGTGACAGCCACGTCACTTCTGTGCCACATGCCTCTTTACACCTGAGCACACTTGTTGACACACGTGCCAAGACAGCGCATTTGAACAGGTGAGAAAAGGGAAGAGGCCGGGCACCTGCATGAATGAGGCTGCCAACTTGACATGCTGCATTCCAGCAGGGGCTCCAGAAGCCTTTTGCTGTGCGAGTCCCAAGGATAAATTAAAAAAAAAATAAGATATATGCAGTGCAACTGCTGACATGTGTGGCACTCACATGCCTGATTGAGACCGGCCCTGACTGTCAAGGGTGGAGGCCATCTGGCAGCAAAAATGAAATGAGGAGCCAAAAGCAGCCAGACCTTATGAAGCCTATTTGCTTTCACACCAACATCTGAAGAGAAGTGGCTAAAAATGGACAACCATTCCCTCAAGACATCCTTCTCTGTGTATTACCTGCAGTGGGTGACAGACAACTCTGCTACAGCTCGTAATTGCATCTCAGAGAGCGTCCCATGTATTTTCCCCACTGTTTACTAACATTTATTATTTGTAGGACAGCAGCTTTTCCCAATTCTTATTCTCTATTAACAGTGAACAACACAAGAACCTTGTCTTTTAGATAGAGAAGGGCATCACTATGGATTAACCAGTACTGGCCATTTGGGCAAACTTGCAGAAATATGACTTTCTGCAAAGTTTTCCCCAAAATATGTCATACTGTTTTTCCTTTTGATTCATTCTTCAAGACCCAGAAGTATGTGCCCCTTTAAAAATGCACCAGGCAACTGTGGGGCTGGTATTAACTGTTATATTCACCTTGGGTTTTCGCTGGGTGGTAAATTCCTCAATTTCTCCACATATCAAATTTCTCCATTAAAAAACCAAACCAAAACAAAACAAAACACAAGGAAAAAATTGCAAAAATGTACTAAAAGTATGTGGGCCTAGCATACTTAAATTATAACAGTCAAAAATTTAAAACAGCAGTTAAGTCAATTTACTCTCTTCTCCCTCTGAGCCTGGCAGAAGACCTTCTTACTGTGCCACCCAAAGGACTGGAAACATTAAACTAAACTAAAGCAACTTTTCTTCCTTCCTCCCCCTGGATAAACATGTTTTCATAAAACTGGCTTTTAAACATTGCTACTCTTCACCTACTAGTAGTCCTACAATAAGATTTTATCTGTAGATAAATTTTGCTAACGTTTTAAATAAACCCACAAAACAAAACCCAAAGCCACAGCCTTTCAGTGCACAGGCAAAAATCATACTTCCATATCACAGATCTTGTTATTATATAGAATTTTATTATAAATTATTCTCTTTGTATAATATGTTATTAAATAGAATCATCTCTCAATGATTAAAACAGAAATTTTGGACTATAAAGCCCACCTGACTAAAAGAATGTATTCTGCACAATAGCACCATGTTATTCACCCTTATGGGTGAAGGGAGTCTGGGACTGAGCTATAAAACTCCACATGTCAAAGAAATAATATTAGTGGTAAGTAGGAATCTGTTTGAGATGTTGAAATCTGCAGGCCTAAAACATGAGCCAGGTTGGATTGTTTTGAATTCTGCGTAAAACATAATTCAGGAGAATCCCCATATTTCGCAATTTTAATGGAAAAGTAGAAAAAAACCTGGAAGGGAAATAGACAAAGAATAAAAAAAAACGAAGAAAGGCAAAGACAGTCACTACGTGACACATCCCGGCAGAGGCTAAACCATGACTAGATGGAATAAAGGCAGTTGGGATTTTAAATCATCTATATTTATTAGATCATATATTGCTAAGATTACTGTCTCAGGGGAAAAAGAGGTGAGAGACGTAATAACGCCAGTGATGATTAAAAAAAAATCCAGCTTGACATTCAGAGTCCAGGCTGAACATGCAGTTAAAATAGGAAGCTGGTGTTCTCTTACATACTCAAATTCCTGCAGCAGCACACTAAGAAGTTTGAGCCATAGTACTTCTTACCTTCAAAAGCCTCAAGGAACTGTACTTTCCAGACACTAATACTGTACCAGAAATTTTAGTGCAAACTACAAGGTGTTCCTGCAGTGCGGATCATAAAACAATGAAGCAAGATATTTAATTTGACCGTCCTTTAAGAGGTGAGTCCTTCCCATCCTGAAGCACAAATAGCCTAATTAAGCTGGTAATTTGGAAGTCCCCTCTGTTAATCAGAATTGATCCCTTCTACAAACCGAGAACACAGATTTGAAAGGAAAACTATGTTTCCTATGGAATCCCCGCCCAGCACAATAGAAATGTGTACACAGAAAGAAAGCCCACAATTTTGCCAATTTTCTGGTACAATTGTCTTTCCTGTGATGCAGATATTAATCAGAGCCAATCCCAGGCATTTGACGTAAAAAAGATATAATTTAAACCTCTCCCTCTTGAGAAAAAACCCAAACCTTCTCAGCTCGTTTTCAGAGCAACAAAATAGATGGAGGGATCAAATAAAAGGGGCTTTTTTAAACTGAGATGTACTTAATGGGGGTGATTTTATATAGAAAGAAAATTCGTTTTACTTGCAAGGACTTAACCGAAACATACATGCACAATACATAACAGGAAACTTCAGTCTTCAGATATCTGATAACACAAGCATGTACTACAACATAACAATATGTCCAAAAAGCTCAGAATATTTACTTTAAAATGCTCATAATTGGCTATAAAGTTTATCTTTAAAAGATGCCACCAAAAAACCACAAAGATAACAACGCAGCTTGGTGTTACTTTAATTTTGATTTAACAATGTGCAGCTTGGCACAATATCTCATTCCGATTTCACTTCAGTAGTGCAGAACTTGTCATCTAATCTTACTTCAATAAAATATGCCTGACATCAAGATCCATATACATTGCTTTCAGTACTGCCTATAAACACGTCTTTCTGCTTTGTTTTAAATGGAACCTCAGGGTACAAAGCAATACAACACAGAAATAATTGTGCCATTTTATGGTAGTGAAAGCCATGCAACGTTAAAAGCACAGCTCAACAAATTGGAATGATAAAAACATCTTTATTACACACAACTTTAAGAGATATATATTTTTAAATTCGTGTCCTGATGATGAAAGACCTAATGAACAGATGAAAGGAAAACAGAGGTTATTTTCAGGGAATTAAAATGCTCAGCACGGCCCAGAGACAGCAATAATATAAAAATGTACGTCTAGGGACTTAGTAAATTCACCTAAACAGGCTGGCATCTGCATGAATGGAAACACAATTGCTTTTAATATCAAGCCGTCAGCCTGTTGTGTTTCATAACGACAAAGGAAATTCAAACAAGACACGAGAATCGCTTTGTAATTGCAGGGGAAGCACAGGCAAAGGCTGCCTCCATTTTACTCAGTACAAAATTGCCGGAGTTCGCATTGCACAGGAGCCTTTCCCATGCTGAAGAAGTTCAAATATTAATTAAAAAATCAGTAGTAAAACCACCGAAAAAGAAAAAACCCTCACAACCTGAGGTGGACCTTTGAACTAACTGTCAGTAAGAGGCATGTGTTCTACACACTGCCCATGGTCAGAAGCTTAGAGTTACTAATCCTTTTTGTCAGAGCACCTTTTTTTTGAATCATTATGTTACTAGAGGTAAAACCAATGCCCACAGCCCCGGAGGAAAGGGCTTAGCTGGAAAGCAGCAGCTAGGAGAGGAAGGATAACTTTGTGTGTATTGCAGCAGGCTTTTCTCCACAAGACTTGGATTACCATTTTCATTTTTGACAGAGGATTTCCATGTCACCTTGGGCAAGGTACCTAATTATACCCATTCATAACATCGTAACAACTATTCCCTTTCTCTTTTGCCTCTCCCAGCCATCCTCTCATGCACAGGAGTGTGGGCTGGAGCATGCACAGACTCTGCCGAGCACCACAAATCCCTTCGCCCACCTCCAACCCCAAGTGTTGTGTTGTTGGTCATCATGTGTGTGCACACAGGGCCAGTCAGGACAACTGCTGAAATATGCGCCAGGGAAACATCTTCCTATCTTTCTGTTTTTCTCTCTGTTTTTTGGTTGGTTGGTTTTTTTGTTTTGTGGGTTTTTTCCTTGGTTTTTTGTTGGTTTGGTTTTGGTTTGGTTTGTGTTTTTTGGTGGCTTTTTTTTTTTTTTAACTAGTTTGTTGGAATGAAGAACAATTAAAGAACACCCCAACCAACCAATCAAGGACAAAATTGCAATGAACAGATACTTCTTGTGAAAACCTCTTATGAAAATCAGGCCACTCACTGCAAGACGACATTGAAAGCCTGGAGTGTGTCCAGAGAAGAGTAACAGAGCTGGGGAAGGGACTGGAGGAAAAGTCCTGTGAGGAGCAGCTGGGGGAGCAGGGGGGGCTCAGCCTGGAGAAAAGGAGGTTCAAGGGGGGACATTCTACAACTACTTGAAAGGAGGTTGTAGCCAGACGGGGGTCAGGCTCTTCTCCAGAAAACCAGTAATATGGAGAAATGGCTTCAAGCTGAGTCAAGGGAGGTCCAGTTTGGATAGTAGGAAAAATTTCTTCATTGATAATGTGTTTAAGCATTGAAACAGGTTGCTTAGGGAAGGGGTAAATTCCTCATCCCTGGAAGCATTGAAAAAGTGACTGGACGTGGCACTTTGCAATATGGTTTGGTGGGCATGGTGGTGTTCAGCTGAAGGTTGGACTTCAAGGTCTTTTCCAACCTGAATGAGTCTATGATTCAGCCTGTGTCCAGTCACCCATCTCAGACTGGACTCTACTTATTAGCTAAATGATAGCAGTGCTTCCTATGTGGGATCCTGGACTTTTCTCAATGCCCTGCTGGTTCCCATCATGCTCCTTGCAAGTGGGATGCTTTCCCTCCTGCACTTGCTCCAGAGGATGAGCATCTTACATATGCAGTCAATTTCACTATAAAAAAATAACTAAAGCTTCTTTGAAAAAAGAATCAGAAACTCACAAAATGTTAAGTTTGATGCAAGATGATGTGCTGTCCCTCCCTCCCTTGGACTATACTTTTCTTAGACATAAACAGATTCCAGACTCTCTCTTTTCTTTTCACAGCCCACTCAAGTCCAGCCAATGTAATTATGTGCAAAATGTCTGTGATTTTTAAGTTTCTGACTATGCCATCATCCTTTGAAGGAAAACTGAGCTGCGTTTGCATCCAGCATCCCCCACAGCCCTCATGAGTCAGTGGAACAACTCGCCCTGCATGCTTGCAGATCCTACCCCATTTATCAATAATTTGTAGCCAGTTACACAGAAGATCCCTTTTTTTCCATTATCCCACTTGGGACAAAGCTCTTCAAGACACATTGATCAAATGTAGATGTGATAAAAGAAGTGACACCATCTCTTTTACCACAATCCTCCGTACTGTTTAAATTGCAATAACTCAGATTTTCCATCTTAGATTTTCTTTTTCCAAGAGAAAGCAGCAAGAGAATCATTGTTTTGGCCTCAAGGCATTCATCAAGCCCTCTCATTTCTTTCTAGAGTTCAGCAGAGTAGCCACTTTATCTGCTGTGTGATTGGATAGATTTTTTTTTTTCCCCAGGAAGATACTTCATTTTAGTGTATATGGAAGGTATATTGCACATAGAAACCAGGGGAATAGAGTAGCAAGGCACTAAATCTATCTGCTAAAGCACATTTATTCAAAGACAACCACAAGGCTCAATCTAATTGACAATTTCTGCTTGGGGCCCATGATTAAAATACGAAGGCTGCTGCAGGTAAGAACAGGAAAGAACTAGCACAGCCATTGGCAAGAGCTTGCACAATAGCTGTCATGACCAGCAGTTATCACCGATTTGCTTTTAGCACCTCGTATTAATCAAGATGTGATGAAAAAAGGCTTCAACTCAACAGCAGGGTGAAGACCAGGGGTCGGAAGGTGTTAGGTAGAGCAGAAACAGGTTTGGTTTTGTTTGTTTTTGTTGTTTTTTTTTTACAAATGTACTCTGGAATGTATCTTGGATATCCTAAATATGCATGTAGAAATTTTTGAGTTTTACAAAATGTTTTAAGGCACATTAATCCATACATTGTCTGTTACTGTTCTGTATAACCTCATCAATACAATGAGATCTTACATAAAGATTTTCTTCCTTTTGTGTCATCTCTGTAAAAAGAAGAAACAGTAGGCAGCAGTTAAGAGTCTATTTCTGCTTTTGAAGAGTTCTCCATCAATTAACCTCAACAGATGCTAACTATGCCATGCATTCCCTGTGACTCACCGAGTGAAGCATTTTCTGAACCCAACAATTGAGACAGCAAATATTTAATATGTTTTTAAGCCAGCAACCAGTGGAAAGGAGATGTGGTTCACTGATCACATTCATCCAAGAAAATCTGAACACTTCACGCCTGCACCAAAGTCACACACTAGTGGGAAAGACCCCTGTGTGCAACTTTTCACATGCGCCCCTCTGAGTGGCACACCCTGGAATAAAGGGTGGTGCCCCTCCCCTGTTTAACAATGCCTGGACATCAACCCTGTCAAAGTCCTTTTACAGGTAAATTGCAGCACAGGCACTAAAAATACAGCCAGTCCTTCATGAGTTGAATCAAGCACGTTTAGGTCTTAATGCATCCAACCTAATTGAAAATAGATAACAGTATTTTTTTTATTTTTTTATTTTTTTAAAGAAGTGAAGAACTGATCCTTGACAAACTGTTCAAATATTTGCCAGAGTTTCTGGCAGATTTTGAGAAATCACAGAGAACTTAGCAGGGCCACTGCCTGCTTGGGCACCTCTCTAAAAATCACTGTAAATCTCACACACACACACACACAAAAAAAGCACCATGTAAATTAAACTCTTCTTGTATTCATGACTTCATTTGACAGAAAGAAATTGCAGTCAGGCATTTGGCCAATAATTACATGAGTACAAATCTCTGATACAGAGACTCTCATAAAGAAAAAAACCACCTGAACTGATATTGCACGAGAGCCACGACTGCGGTTACAGAGTAGCTTCACTTGACCTAATTTGAAAGGTTTTTGTTGTTAGACATATTTGTGTATTTCAGAGTCTAACCTAGCTTAGTGGGCTCAGAGCTGATGTTGGTCTGCTTTTAATGGCAGTTTTGCTTTGAAAGTTTGGTGACTCGGTCACCAATGAAATTTAGAGAAATGATCTGACCTCTTCCAGCTCCAAATACAAGGTCTGAATCTGTAACAATTTGTGACTGTCCCTTGCATAAGTCAGCTTATGGGGAGCTCCCAATGTACAACTGGAGACCAAGTGGTTCTGCTCAGTGCCTAAGCTGCCTTTACAAGATTGATCTGTTTCCTCTGCTTGGACTAATACAGCTACTATAAATCCAAGCAACCCTAAAGAATTACATATGTGGATTCTACTCAGATTTGTGGTTTAACATTAATTTCAATTATTGTTTGGAGAAGAAGGTGGACTAAGGATGGTGAGGAGGTAGGGGCAGGCAGAAGAGACTTCCTGTCTAACTTCCTAAACGCTCAGTGATGAAGGCTATAAGGAGGACCTGCTGGAGGAGAGGTACCTGTGTTAGGAGGAGTTTCAAATCCCCCAAAAAATTCAAGTGGAAAACGCTTTATTATCTTTATGTAGAAACTTCACTACACCTGTCACCCTTTCTTCCAGCCTTAAGACACAGATCAGGGTTTTACATCTATATTTCCATGTCTTTCATGTGCAAAGTTAAGCCACTTTATAATGTTTATGATTTCCTTTACTTTTAATAAGAGCTCACTCTTTAGGTAGTACAGTTATCCTATTTATTATTGTGGGTTTTTTTCCCTTAAAATGGCTTAACTGCAAAATGCATACACAAATAAGATGTATCAAAAGACTCATAATCAAAGCATGGAAAGTTCATCTCTGTACTCACAGCTGCAACTATCTTCATTCATACACGTTTTTCAGAGGAAACCAATTATGTCACTGACTTACTTTTTGAGGACTCTTTTCCCTCACCTAACAACCCTTGATAGATTATTTGAGGAAAAAA
The DNA here is from genome assembly GCA_013396735.1 of Grallaria varia. NCBI lineage: Eukaryota > Metazoa > Chordata > Aves > Passeriformes > Formicariidae > Grallaria > Grallaria varia. The sequence continues at coordinate 359,612 of VWZG01009901.1, read as the reverse complement.
AGAGGGGCTTAGTTTGTACCCAAGAGTACCAAAGAAAGCTAGAAGGTGATTAGAGTGAGGTTTGAGAGTTCAAAGCAAAACATGTTATTTAATACCACATAAAATCATTTATAGTCAAAGACCTAATTAGGAATGTGTGTAATGAATCCTACCTACTCTTCACAGAGTACCGTTTAATTCAAAGTGTTTCAAGCTTATTTGTGCCTTTCAGAATTGGACTGGCATTGAAAAGACAGCCACAATGTCCTCTGGAATATATGTTTGATTACATTGCTGCTTACAGCAGCCTACTATAAATAGCATTTATGGAACTTCTGTAATTCCATGTCATCTTTGAGCCTGTACATTGTGTGCATGCATACGTATTCATGACATGTTTAAATCTAGGAGCCACAATTTTCTGGTGTGTTGACAAGTGCTACATACCCACACTTAAGGGGTGCCCTTACATAAACATAAATATATATATATATATAGGCTTGAATATCTGCTCATGTTTCAGCAGACCATTCACGGAAGTGCAAGGAGTCATTTAGAGATGAAGGACATTCAGTTTCACTTTACTTGATCACCTCACACACCACTTCATCCTACATTCACAAGGCCTCAACATCCCTGGTGTGGGTAGGACGTTGTGCTGGTCCAAGCTGTGTCACTGCTTGCAGTTGTCCATCTTGGGCATCACCAGCCAAGGTCTCCAGGCATTCTCCAAACATTCATTTCTGCCTGTCTTCCTCAACTCTAGGACTCATTTCACTTCCCAAATCTTTCCTCTGTATCTTCTCCTTTCTAAGCCACCTTCTCCTCCCCTCTAAGGTCACATCTTTCTAGAAACACATCTTTTTAGTCTCCTTTCTGGGCCCCAAACTTCTCATTTATGGAACTTTGAGCAACCTAGTCCCCTGTAAGATGTCCCTACCCATGGTAGATGGGTTGGGAACTAGATGAGTTTTAAGATTCCTTCCAACCCAAACCATTCTATGATTCCATGAAAATAGTCTATGTGAAAAAGAACAAGAAGTAATCAGGCTGCTAAATGATGCATCAGTGCCATCTCTATTAATTGGAAGACTTATCACATGCCACTTTTTCTTTAGTTTAGGTGTTCACAAAAATCTACAACCAGCCTGTAGCAGCTGTTGTGAGGAAGCAACAGGTTTATGAATGACAGCTCAAAAGTTCAGACCTGGAAGTTCACTCCCCCACAAATCCCCTTTATCTTGCTCATGTTAACATGAATTTTTTTTTTTTTTTGGCTGCAACTGTTGTCAAACATGTAGTAACGCATCTCCTGCAAAGGCTTCACTGCAGACTCACATGATTTGAAGTAGGATAATGATAAAAATCTGCTTGTATATGACTACAACACTTGTTTACAGATTACATGTGTGTTGATAAGATTGTTGTTCTCTCCTGTTTTTATTAGGAGGTGTAAGGCAGGCACTAATCTCCTGATTTATGAGTATCAGCACTTTGCATTAACTCTCCCTCGGCTAGATAACCTGTTGAGCAGCTGCTACATTTCATAAGAATCCCCACAAGGCACCAAGCATAACTCATAAGCTAGATACATCCCTCCCCTCCAAAATACCAAACCCATTTAATCATGCCCACAAATACTAGCTTTGGCTTTATGTAAGCCTCAAATGAGCACACAAATCTTACTATCTCTATCTGGAGTCTAAAACACTGGAAAGATTCCCGAGTAAGACACTGTGATTTTGGAGAACACTCGGAAGAAGTTCAAGCAAAGCAGTAAAACACAAACAAGCCCCAAACAAGCAAATATATTCCTCTGCCAAACCAAAGTTCACAGCAAAGTTAAACAGTATTAGAAACAATCAGGATTCACGGAGAAGAAACGGCAGGAGAAGTTCAAAACCTAATGAGAGTGTACCTCTCCAAACTGAGAGCTGCTTCTGGTATGATATGCCAGTATGGAACTCTACGATCAACGCTCTTTGAAGTCAAGAGCAGTTATAGGTGGACAACACCTTGAAGGAGTTGCCTTAACGAGAACTGGATTAAAAACTTCCCTGCCAGTATCTTAATTTTGGACTGTGCAGCTCAAGGGGGAAGGGAACAAAACAAACCCAAAATCCAGCAGTGTTTGGGCTAATCTCAGGATGCCGGAAAAAGGCCAGACTCTCTCAGGAGCTCAAATGCCAAAAAAATGAGAGCACGAAGGATTTCTGAAGCACTAGACATCACTTTTCCTGTCTCAGCGAGTGCCAGCGAGCAAGAGGATCATTAGAAAACTTGGCTATAGACCCCTCATTCTCATTTTGTTTCTTTTAAACAAATACTTCAGCCTAACAATCTCCAGGACAAACACAGCTAAACGACAAAAGATCCCCACCCAGCACTCCCTGGTTATTAAGCCCTTGGTTTGGCATAGAGCTTTCTTTGACAAATAAAAGCATAAATATAATGTCTTCACACATAATCTGGGGACGTGCAGCTAAGATTGATTAGCACTGGTATGGAGTCTTAAAAATAACAGGTCTTTAAAACAGCAAGCCATGAACAAGAGAATACAAAAGAACTAGAGTTAAACTATTTTAAATTATTTAAAATCTTTCCCTGAAGCACACTGTCAGAAACCTTTGCAAGCTGATGTCTTCTGTGGGTGTTGGGCAGGAGTTTTACTTAGCACACATTTGAAAGGACCATGAACATTTGGCCCAGAAACAAGACTGATGCTTCCCATTTGGAATCAGGAAACATATCACACAGTCCAGAGTGAGGGGAAAACATCACAGCTGAAGCAGACGTGAAAATTTGGTCAGAAGGCAGAAGATGAAGATCTTAGAAGAACAATTTCTGTAGCATTGAGAAGTCAGAAACCTTTGTGTGGTTCCTGTTTAAAAAACTCATGGATTGACAACCACAAAAGAAACAAAGGCCTCAAAGCAAGCCCTAAGATTGTGCAATATACCTAGAGCAGATGTAAAGAAAGCCCCACAGTATGATTTTATATATATTAAAAATAATAAATTAGCAAATTTCTGCATTTTTACCTTCTGAATGAAGACAAGGTTATTGAGCTTAGAAGTCTTTGTGTACACATGAGCATCCCTGCCTTTTCCCTGTGTATTTGCAGACTAGAAAGTCCCATTCACATCACCACTTTTCTTAGAGCCAAGGAAACTTGTAATGATCAAAACTGACAGCAATGGATTCTTTATCTGTACTTCTAAAGCTTTCCCAACACCAGGATGTTGGGCAACACTCTATAGCCCTGTGATACAAATATCAAACTCATAACATAGGACCTTAGGCTACTGCTGCTGTTTCCCACCTGCTCCTGTCACTGACAACCCTGCACAGAAAATTCAAGTTCACAATTTATATTGATGCTCTCTCAAAAACAATAATCATGAATTGAAAACTTGGGGGGAGAAAAAAAATAGTAAATATCCATTTTTTCCAACTTTAATAGCCATGACTGTGTAAATTTTTGATTCTGTTTGAAGACTTGTACTTTTCCAACAGGAGGGAAAGGGAATGTTCCAAAGCAGCTGTTTGCAAAGGAGGAAGGTAAAGCTGCAAACCAGCAGGAGTTTAAAGGGGCCACTGAGTTAAGGATCATTCCTCCAATTTGATTCAGTTCACCAGAAGCTTAAGAACCACTCAAAGGTTCAACTCAGGTTTTGATCTGACCCCCCAAATTTGACAGACTTAAGTTGACTATTGCTGATTTCAAAATAGGGCGAACATTGTCCCTTCCCACCCTCTTTAGGAATAAGAAATGTAAGTATAGTCACATACGAATCTTAGCTTAATCCCTCCCACCTTTTTTGAACTTCTTGCTCAGCTTCTGAGGTGCTTGGCAAGGAGCTGGTAATCTCAAAAGTACTAAATTGTCTTAAGCCTCCTGAAAATAGGCAGTCAAGTAAAGACAGAGAACCTCTCAAGTACATTGCTTCAACAAGGACACTTCTAATCCTCTNAAAAGAGAAATAATAATAATAAAATCTTAGAAAATGCCACAGAAGAACCCTAAAACTGAAACCACCAGAAATAGCAAAAAAACTCACAGCAGGAACCACCTCCCACCCCCAAGGATGAATCTTCATCTGATTCAGCACAAGGTGATCCAACTGAGACACATACACTATCCCCAAAGAGATAAAACAGATTTCAAGGATTTCAGCTCTTCCAAAGTAAATTTCTCACCCCTAATGTGGAAAGATAACAGAGGAAAAATAACTTGCAACACCAAATGAATAAATCTTGGTTGAATGCACAGGTCCTTCCACACTAAAATGGAATTAAATGAAAACCAAATTATATCAAGGTTCCCTATGCACATAATGGGGTTCTCCATCCATATATATTTTCAGGTACACTATCTAACTTCAGAAAGTTTGAATTGCAACCTATGACTTTATGATCTTGAAATATTCAGAACCCTGTGTTTTCTGGTCACTCTAATCTAATCCTTTACCTCAGAGAGATGTCTGCATTTATCTTTGATCACCATCACATCAAGCTCCCAGGAATTAAATGAGAATCTTGTTACATTAAAATAAAGTTGTTTATAATCAGCCATGCACAAGCTGTTGGTATGGCTAGCTGCCACACAAATCTAGGTTAAAACAGGCCAGGCTTACAGCTGAAATATAACTAATATGACATTATTCCTTCAGACATTCGGTTAGGCTGACAAATTTGTAACTGTGTAATTTACACAATGTCCCCGTGACATGTGGCAGTACAGCTATTGTGTACAGAGATTTTTATCATGGGAAGGGGGAAGGAGGCAAATGTACATTTTCCTCATGTAAATCTTTCCCAGAGCAATGTCAGAACGCATGCTGACTTGCTAAAGTATACAATTTACCTATCTGGGAGTACACAAAGTTCAAATGGTGATGGATAATTATTTTAAAGCAATGCAAAATTACCCCATGGAACACATTGGTCCAGCAAGTGGTTAAGACACCATATACAGTACAGTTAAATAAAAGTATATTCTTTAGTAACAAAAGGCTTGAAAGATTTCTTCTTTTTTTCCTCATTTATTGCATTAATAAAGTAAATGTTGTTAGAATCCAGTATTAGGAAAAAAAATTCAGTGAGTAGGATTTTAATGCTCTTGTATAACACAGCAATTGTTAGATCAGACGGGAGTTTGTTTTATGTGACCTTCCATCCTTTGGAGGTACAAAAAGCATCCAGGGACAGAGATACGTTGCCAAATAAGGAAAGATTCGGCTCGACCTCAGACAGTAGTTGGCCAAAACATAAGGACTTATATCCTTCCCCATTCATTTTAATCCCATCTGATTGTAGATGTTCTCATCACCAATAAAAATATGTATTTTTTTTCCCCCCAATTCTAAGCGTTTGGCCTTCACGGTATCTACTGGCACATTATCCTGTGAGCTAATTACCACATGGGTTATCGGTTTTCATATCTTTCAGTCGATCTTTTTTTCCTCTCCTTTGTGTTATGAAAAAATTGGAACAACAAACGCCTAAGACACAGTTTCTAAGAAGTGCTTGCTGTTCTGTACAGCTGTTTGCTTCTGTAATTAAACACTCCTCATAAAGAAGCCCTTCTAGGTCTGAAACTTCTAGCTAACTATTGCTGGACCCCCTCAGTTCAAGCACATTTTTTATCATCTTCCTGAAGGAATTCAAAATTGGCTGCTGCTGCTGAGAGGACACAAAGATACCATATATAGGTAACTGCCCTGTTCCAGACCATCACACTTTAAGGAACTGTCATACATACTGATTATACAGCTCCCTCCCTTTAGTCTGCAGTGCCACACAAAGTTTCCAGCTGCTGAGGAAATAAAACATGCCCAATCCTCTGCTGCAGAGCTACTTCTGCTTCCCCATCCCACTTTCACCATGTAGGTTCGTGCAAACTTCCTGTGTGGTCTGACTGCTGGTGTGTATTATAAGAACAAATGGGGTAAAAATAAAAAAAAAATAAATGCAGAACTTGTTCTTTCCTCCAGACTGTCACGTTTTGTGATGTTGCAACCTGGAGCTCAACGTTGTTTCGTGTCCAAATCACAAGCTCACCGTACACATGGCTCATCTACATCAACACAGCTTGTTTTCCCCCTGTTGTTATAGATTGTATTTTCACAATACCTGCTTAGATTTAATCCACAATATGAATTGCCAATACAGGATGTAGAATCAACCTTGTAATAACCTGCAGAGACTTTAGTGGGAAAACAAGGCAACAATTAGTACAGTATTATTAGCAAAGGTACATGGTACATTCAAGCCATGTTTCTGTACATTACAGGGCATTTTGTTAGAAGATGTTTTATTTTTCTTGAACAGTGGCATTGATGGGATTTTTTTTTTTTTTTGCCTTTTTTTTCTGTGTTGTTTTTTTATTGGTTGGTTGTTTTTGTTCTGGTTTGGGGGATTTTTCCCCTCCGTCCCCTCTGCCCCTCTGGAAATTAACTGAAGTCTTCTCCTAGGACCTTTCTGCCCAGAAAGCACCGGTAACTGTAACAGAAGTAATTCTGGCAAAATTAATTTCTCTGGTGAATAGGATGGAGTTGTGCCTCCTGGAATCGGATCTGCAGCTTCATCCACGCCCTTCTTGTTACCTTTACTCGACCACACAAATGTGAACAACATACATTTTCTTTGCAGTGGATCAAATTTGGTTTTGGTGCTATATTGTCACGGCAAGAAAAATTTGCCTGTTTTTGTTGCTGGATGCTCTGCTGTGCCTGGCTGTACAGTATCTACAGAGAGGATGGTAAAGAAAGGATGTGAGGTACAGTAACTGCATCCCAGACTCATACCGATGGAAAAACTCAGGTTGTGGTTTACTACAGAAACTATTGCTAGAGAAGGTACTTTCAAGTTAGGTGGACCTCTTAGTAAGAGAGTAACTTGCTTTTTCTCTTGGGTGTGGAGAACTGAGAGTGCTTTTAAATTCTTCTTATGAGAAGAATGAGAGCAAAGACGTGAGAGAAGACCACCAAGCCCACATAAAACAGCAATCTAGCCAGTTTTGAGGCTTCATGTACCAGGACTCTGCAGTTGCACTTGTAATACCTGTATGCACTAAGTAAGCTCTCATTAGCCACAGACTATAATGCATCTCATGGTAAACAGAGCAACTTCTGCCCACAGATGTAGCTCTGACTCTCAGTGAACAGCAGGGAGACCTGAACTCAGTTAAGAGCAGCCCCAGAGCTGGATGTAGGCATCACATTGTTCTGGGTTAAAAATAAAGAGCTTCTGCAGGAATGAAAAAAAAAAAACCAAAACCAAACCAAACCAACAAACAAAGCCACAAAAGCAACCAAACAAAACCCCCAAAGCCCCACGCTGACCTTAAAGAAGAAAAAAAATTAGGAAACTTTCAGTTCAAATGGGTAGCAAAAAAAAGTTACTTTGCAATGCAGCACATTTGGTTTCTCCTATCACCACTTCCCAATTATTTCAAGTTCATACGCAACTTATGTAGTTAATTTAGTCAGCTTGTCTACAATGCAGGATGTCATCAATTTAAGTTTGTTAATATATTATGGTAAATTTTTTAATCTACTTGAATGCTAAATAGCTAAAGAACAAAGAGTTGGGTCATCTATTTCTTTCAAACACAGGAAAAAATAACTAGAAAATGAAAACTTAATGTAACTTTATTCCCAAGAGCTTTTTAGAGTTCAGACTACAGACGAAGTAAAACTGGGCAACAACAGGCTGGAATAAATTAATACAGTAAACACTCTGACCAAGATATTTTTTCTTCTATTAGATCCAGAAACTTTATGCATGAAAAGGAAGATGTCAAGTCTTCTGCGAAACACATGGGCTCTAACTCCCAGTTACTCTAAGTCAGTAGATCTTGTTCAGTGGAGCTTTGTCAGTTTGAGTCAGCTGGAAATCTAACCCCAAAAGTCACATAAAAGTACCTGCCAATTAATTCCTGTTGGAGTCAATGAAAGTTTACATCAGTGTTTAAACACTTTTCTCCCCATCACCCCATTTGAGACCTTTAATATCTATCTGCCCCTTCCAAGCCTGTAATTCTTCCCAGACTACATAAATCCTTTACTTTGGCATCTCCAGCCGAAACCTGACCCCAGACAACAACATTTTGCAACTCTTGGCAAGGTCAGTTTTTCCACCAAGGGGGAAGTCCAAGGGCTACAGGGACACCCACCAGCCTCAGCAGTGCCAACTATGGGTGAGACTGAAGTCCTTCCCCAAGACCACACCACAATAGATGTCCAGATGAAGTACCAAGTTGGCAAACATTCCCAGCACCTCTAATAACAGAGCACATAAAAATTAAGATTCCAGTACATAACATGGATCACAGACACAGTACTTCTTAAAGGAAGTTTCATGGAAAGCCATGCAAGCCTCACAGAGGCTAGAAAACACCTTGGATTAATATGCAGTAACCTCTTGCTTGCCTAAAACAAGGATTAATTACAGGCTAAGAGACTGAGAAATTAAATTCATCCCACAAATGCTGGAAGGTGATTTTAGTTGCTAGTTGCAAAATTAGGTAGTCTCAGTTTGAGATCTGCCAGACCCTCCTAGTTCAGGATTTGTGTAACAGGAAAAGTAGCACTCGGTTGACACACAAATTAATTGAATTGTGGATTTATAACCTATTTGGGGAGAAAGATTATTAAGTCCACATATTTTTCAGAAGTGAAATGTCCACTGTTTAAAGACTGGCTTAAGTCCTTTCTATAACATTGCTGTTTTCTTTGGGTCCTGGGAACCAAGAATCTGATTTAAAGCTAAGAGTCTTAAAATTTAAAAAGAATAAAACAAAACCAAAACAAAAACCTAACCTCTCCCCTCTTTGAAGCTTTCCACAGTATCTTACAAATCCTTGGATGGAATATGGTTAATCAAATCACTCAAAAGTCATACGAAAATTTTCAACCCCAACCAAGTTCTGGTTCTATTCATCTACTAATTTAATACATAAATGTTGGCTGCAGTTCAGGTACGTGAAGGTGAGAACCAGTCTGCTACTGCTGAAGGCTATTACAAAATTACCTGAACAAGTAAATTAATTTTTTAACAGATAAAAATTATCTATACATGGAATTTCTGGAAGATAACAGGCTACAATCAATTTAACTTGACATCTGAAAAAGAAAAAATAAATTCTAACACAGCTGACATGACAGATTTTTTCAATAATCTGAAATCCATCCATCCCACAAAAGAGAGAGGCAGTACAATTGTGATAATCCCCGGGGCTTCCCAATATTTCTACCTTTACAAAATTTTCACTTCTAAAACTCAGCTGCAAAAAACAAGTGGACTGCAACAAAAAAAGCCAGTGTCTGCAGATCAACAGGTGTACAGGAACAAAGAGGTTCACTCATACCAGCTGGGAACCAACTCAAGAACAAGTGTCCTATACTGAATGACCAGCACATTCCTCTGTTTGCAATGAATGCGCACACACTCACATGAGAAAATAAAAAAAATTAAAAAACAAAACAAAAAAAAAGGAATTAATTTCACTTGTGATGAAACACGGGGTAAGACACACTATCAAAAAAAAACACCTGAGATATTATATAAAATGTAATAAATATGAGATTAGGTTAGAATTTTTTAATTAAGGAAAATTAGAGTATAATCAGTAGAAGCTTGTTTAGCGGCTCAGAAAAAAAAAAACAGGTTGGGTGGTAACATTTAGGTTATGGGAAGGGTTTTTATTTTAGTTCCACAGAGCATTTTTCAGGAATATTAGAGCTCCTGAAGTCTGAACAGATTCCCTGGGAGACAGTGATACACACCAGACAACACCCATAGGGAACAGTTATAGCATTTTCCTAAGAGATAAGAAATTCAGCTCTTGCACAGGTCAAGCAAAGGAAAATCTTAGCAACAAAGACTGCAGATCTCTCTGGTTTCACCTTGCTTTGCTCCCTCCTTGGTACAGCATCTTGAGACTAGCAGGAGTGCAAGAGGTCTTTAATGAACGCTGAAAAAAACAAAGCCTAAGATCTTCTTGGAGAGAAAAAAAGCTGGTGAGTGTGAGGGATTCGTGTGGCTTGTCCTTGGTGCCATCTTGCAGAGGCAGAAATAATGAAGAAAGGTTTTAGTAAATGAGTAAGGAATTATTTGTCTCAAAAGAATTAAATTCTAGTTTCAGTTAAATACATTATTGTTGTGAGGGCAGGTGGTGAAAAGCCCAGGCCAAGGCTGAGCTGCCACTGCTGTGGGCTCTACAGAACAGACCCACACATCTCCACAGCCATGAAAAGTTTACAGACAAAGTAGGTAAGACAGGTAGTGAAAGGTACATTTTACCAGTGGGAACCGAGGCACACAGGGATTAAGTAACTCATCCAAACTGATAGAGAAAGCCTGGGAAAAGCATGAAATTATAACCTCATCTCTCAAGGAAAGAGTGTAAGGCTGTCACTGCCCCGTTACCTTTCCTGTGTAAAGGCAATTTCCTCCTAATTTCAGTTCCACTGAGTGCAGAACTGGGCAAAGCTTAAAATTTACAATGGGTTAGTTATGAAAGAGCTGCCAAGAGCTGCAGGAGTACATTAGGACTGTCATTGATTTAAGAGATGAAGATGACGAAATGGGAGATGAAAGTGAGCATTATTAAGTGATGCGTGCAGGAAAGGATGATCCTGCTTTTACCTGCATCCTACAACATGCACTTACGTGTAACTGGATGTCGGTGATCACCAGTTAGGAAAGAAATTCTGGCCTATAATAGATGAAGAAAACACAACCTCTGCCTCCTTTCAAGAAGAAGGAGCCTGAAGTCAATGCCTCAAGGCCTTAGCAGGGGAACCACTCCAAACAGCTTCCATGTGTCCCAGAACATGGACGCAACACAAACTCACACGTAAAAGAGCCCTTCCAGCACATCACTTTGTCAGCAGATGCAATCAGTGTGGCAAACCACAGAACTTCTTCGCTGTGGTATGTTCTCGACTCAAAGCTTCAAGCGCAAAACCCACCCGATAAATCAGCGGAGGAAGGAAACGTCAAGGAGAACTCATGGCTGCTGGCATAGGAGGTCCCTGAACTGCAGATCAGTGCTGGCTGGCAGAGTGTTACTGCTCCTGCTCTGTTACTGGCATAGACTCTGGCTAGACAGCTGCTTTGCTGGAGCAGTAATTTTATATTATGTTTTAGGGGTTAGGGCATTTTAAATAATTAGGCAAAGGAACACAGCAGCAACAGTAAGTAAACCTCTTTGTGAGAGATCGTTCGTTTGAATTGGATGGTTAAATCCCCCATAAAGCACCTGGAAGATTTAACAACTCATGTCCAAATGAACAAGATGTAATAAGCTTGTACACAGGCTTGATATGAAAAGTGGATTGTTTTTAGCAAAACGGTGGAGAATAACCTCTTATTGAAAAGAGTGATAGTGAATTTTAATCAGGGGGGAAATAAAGACACAAGAATAAATCTGCACAGGCTTAGAGGAGGACTAGATGACTTTCTCAGACACCAACAATAAATGCAGGAGAGTGTTACGTCCTAATCTGCTATTTTCTGTTATCTTAACGTTTTCAATCATCCCATATATCCTGCCTTTTTAAGGACTGGGGAAAAAAACCAATCAAGAAAAACTACCCATATTGTCCTCTACAAAGTGCAGAAGCAGTACAGATACAAACTATGGGGAGAAAAAATAAAAAATTCTAAGTTCAATATAGCTGGCCCCAATTTTTCCTCCCAGTATTGTTCACCAGATCGCAGAGTCACACATTCAACCCGAAAGCAGAGGAACCCACACTATATTCTGCTGCTCATATTTATCTTATCAGAGCTTGGCAACAGCCACCACCCCCTGATGATCCTTGTCTGTGTCACGACGTGCTATGACCCCCATTCAAACCCCTTTCAATGCCATCTCTGACACCGTCTGTGGGGTGGTAAAGTGGAAAACCATTTCTCAAATGTGTTTTTAGTTACTATGAGAGATACACACCCTCTTTTGGCGCCTTTTTTTTTTTTTTTTTTTTTTAAAGCAAGCATATTGTCGCAATTACGAGGGAATTTGTATTCTCCACTGACTTCTGAAATTCCATTATCTGTATTTCATGGCCACGATGGAGTCCAGAATTATGTCCCCGGGCCAAACTTTCAGGGCTTGTTTTCTTTTGGGTTTTTTTTTGTTATGTTGAGTACTGGATGGGGAGAACATTGTCCAGGTCCTCAGAGTAAAGAGCATGTGAAATATTCTCTTTTTTCACCCCATTTTCTGAGCACTTGTGTGTCGGGGGTTCGCGCATTAACTGCTCTCTTCAGATACTAAATACAACACACCATGCTTTATCTTAAGCTTTGTTGAGATGAAAAGGCCCAAGATTTGCATCCCTATGGTCACCTCGATTTTTGTTTGTTTGTTTTTGTCTGTGCCCACAACTAAATCTGAGTTTTTCTGTTTGCTTCTTGAACACTTTGAAGCCACTTACCCCACCTCAACTCACGGGCAATCACAGGAGCCGGCTGTGGGGATGGGACTATTTGACCCACAATAGCTCCTCACACAAACACCAACAAGGCTGAAATTGCTCCTCCAGGACTGAGGTGCCAAGCACGAAAAACATTTATTTTTTTTTTCTCTCCCTGAAAAGCCAAGCCATTAACAGGCTCTTTGGATGGCGTGTGTGGTGGAAAAAAAGACACTTTGGAGAGAACATTTGAATTGGTACATCCTCATGACATGCAGCAAACAAGATGTTCCCAACTCCACCAGCCAAGTTGGATGGGCCAGTTCAATAGGACTTGTGAAACTGGGGTGATCTGCATGCAGAGCAGCACGCCCAGATTTGCTGCTTCCCAGCCTGTAACCTGACCACTCATCTGAGTGACAACTCCTACTCTGTGCTTGGATTTCACCTTGAGGTTGTGAAGTCAAGTTAAAACAAACTTTTAGATTTTTATTTTTTTTCCTAGCAATATGCCATAGAAAGGTCACATATTTCTTCAGACAGGAATGCAAAGGGGGACAAGGTCTTCCCTGTATAGGTAACTCATGTGATTTATAGTGCTGAGTTTAGGCTTGTTGGAGCCAAACTAAGGGAGAAAAGCAACAAAGGAGGGGTGGCCTTGAGGGAGTACCTTACTTTTTTTTCTCCTTTTTGTGCCTCTCCCTACCAGGCTACTGCTCTGCTTTTGCTGTTGTAGGGGTCCAGAGCACAGGTTGAATCAGACACAGCTGACCTTGTCACATATGAGGAACAAAACCAGACCCTGGAAGTACAGAGGAAATTCTGAGCAGGGATTAGAAAGTTTTCTGGAGTCACCGCAGCTGATCTTGATTTCTCTTATGAATTAAGCGGGCTAGATCCCAACTCCCATCTCATTTTGGAGATGGGTAAATGGGATTTCTGCGTCTGTGGAGGGCTGGGTGAGCACACACCCTTTGCACGTAAGGCTCTGAAGGATTTTTAAAGAGGGCTGAAGTTTTGCCAGTCTCTCCTGGCTCCAAGGAATACAAGAAGACACGGTGCTCATTGTAGTCACACTGTGAAAAGTGAGAAGGCGTCTCTAAGGGAGAGCAGGCACCGGGTGGTTTCAATGTCACAGCATGGATTTTATGCTGGGAGCTTATCCCAAAAAAGACAACAGGAGGCCAAAAAAAAAAAAAAAACCAACCCAAACAAAAAACCAAAACAACCGAAATCCATGTGCTCTCTTTCCAGTAACTGTGATATTCAGATCACTGTCAAGAAATCCAGTGAAAGAAAATGCACATTAAACTGCCTTTAGGCCCTTGTCTTTCCCCTCTCGCTGTAACGTGAACCCAGAGAGTGTTAAGACTTGCCAGAAATTATTGCAGCTCTCACCATCCTACCTCAGACGGACCCAACAAAAGAGGAAGGCCTCATGTAATACTATACATACACACATTACGTTGCCATTTATTTGTTTTAATACCTCTGCTAGCTCTCTCAGCTCAGCTGGGTGAAGTCCAACAAAACCTTCTGCCATCCTCCAACACCACCTCTCCTCCTTTTAGGTTTCACCACCAGCCACAGCCTTGTCTGTTGTTGCATCTTTAGGTTCATTTTTACCTTTATTCAGAGGACAGGGGATGTGCTTCCAGAGGATTAGGGGAGCCAGAGCTCAGCTGAGATGAACATAACCACCACCAAGGCAGCCCATAAGTGCTCTGAGCTCCTGGGAATTATTAAGTCCCAATGTTAAGTATTTCCACCTGCTACCTCCACAAGATCCACACCCTTCAGCCTTTCCCCAGCTGAGAGGGTCTCAGACTGTGAGCAAGTCACAGAATAAATTAAAGGGGTGCAGAAGGAAAACAAAATTGAGAATTTCCCACCGTAGGACACTACGTGGCATTTGCTATATTTGAGTCTGAAAAAATTGCTTAGTGCACCTAAAAGAAACACATAGAAACATTTTAAATATTAGCCAGAGGCTTCTTTTGATTCATAGAGGGGAGACACTAAATCCAGAAACCTCAGGGGCATCAAACAGATTGGAAAGGGGCCTGCAGAAGAAGAGCTAAAATTTATTAGAAAAGGCAATAGTGGCACTGCAGTTTAAAAAGTCACAAGCCATATGAGCAGCATGTTGGCTTCTAGCTCTTTTTTTTTTCCATCAGTCATCATTCTACTTATATTACATATTGCCCTTTCCCACCTCTTAACCCTCTGCATCCTGCACTTGAGCTGCACAATGTCACACTGGGCAAAGTTGCTGCTGCAATCACGCACAGAAACTACACACAGAGACGTCCAGACTTAATCACATCTCTGACCTACTCTGTGTCCGTACAGCTGCAACCTCCAGATCCACACACAAAGTTGGGAAACTTCACTCATGCTGTAGGAAAAAAACGTGCCAGGGAGATATTTCTCCTACAATCACGCAAACACATAATTTTTCCAAGTAAACGAAGTTCCTGGAGAGGGCAACGCTGTCTCCTCCTTAAATCTTTCTTGACTTTCAAGCCCTCTGCGTCACCCCTCAACTGAGCACAAACCTGGCATCACCTGACCCTCCTGGCAGAGCAATCAGCAAGAGTCTCGCAGAGCCAGATAAACTTAAAACAATCCCTAGAATAGCTTTTCTGGAGCGCTCGCGCTGTAAAACAACACATACGGAGCTCTGCAAAAACACTCATCACGGTGGCGTTCGCTGGCGGCGACTCACAGAAGTCACCCGGGCTCTGGTCCCATGCGGGGGGACCACCCAGCCCTGGTGACAATGACAATGACAGCCCCGCGCTCCACCAGCGCCAACATCCTCCCGGAACTTTTGGAAGTTAAACAGCAACCCCATCACTCTGTGCCGACAGTCCTAAACGACTTGGAACATAAAATAAAATAAATAAAATAAAATAAACTGGCAATGAGCCCGCTGTGCCAAGGCTCACAGCACAGAGGAGGGGAGAGGATCCCGGTGCACATTCCTCCACAGAGGCTCAGAAAATGCTCAGGGAGTTTTAGACTTCTAAAATAGAAACTTCAATGAGGGAAAAAAAAGCCTCAGTCATGTAAGTAGACTTTATATTTTGACTTTGAAGGGTTGTTTTTCTCCCTTCAGTTCAGAGCCCAGTAAGAGCCCTAAAGCATTGCATCAAGAAGCTAAAGTATATTCAATACTAATATTTCAGAGTATATGTCATAGTAACGTCACAATTCATACCCCCTCCCCCAAATCCCTGCAATTTACTCACTAAAAAATAAATATTAGTTGCAGCTTCATGTTTCGCATAAAAGCTGAGGGCAATTCTGTGAAACTTTAAGTAATTTAATAATTTTGCCATTTACACTCCCCGATGTTTCCAGCGTCTCAGTGAACTTTCTGCAAACCATCTGCAAACTTTTATATGCCCGGATTCTCAATAAGGCAAAACCAGACACTTACAGCGGCATTAAACACAGACATTTAACACTGCGGGTCTTTAATGTCTGCAGCAAGCATTAACGGGGATTTTTTTTCCCCCCTTTATTTTTTATTTTAGCAGGTCAAGTTGCCATTTTTCACGATGCAAATTAAAAAAAAAAAAAAAAAACAGTCTCGAAGGAAAAAAAAAAAAAAAATCAACTTTTAAGTGCCAAGCATATGCCTTAACAGAGATAACAAAGTGGAAGTTTCAGCAATAACATGAAACAAGGACTTTAGTCCCCAGTCCTTTCCCCGAGATTATTTTCCACTTCTCTATCAACTTTCATGCTAGTTTGTTGTTTGTTTTTTGTTTGGTTTTTTTTTTTTTTTTTGCTCCCCTGGAGTTTCCCAGCCATTCCCATGCAGAGCACAGCGAGGGAAGCGGAGAGTTAATGCTGCAATTGCAACTGGTGTGAGCCTTTACTATCAACTTGAATTTACGGAGCAGTTTTTCCTTAAAAAGAAATTTAAAAAAAAAATAAAAAAATCCTCCCTGCACTGTAACGCTGAGAAGTATATTTAAAAAATCTCTCTCGGGTCTTTCTAAACATCTGCTCTAAGGTTTTGCTGTGTCTTAAAAGGGCTGTAATTACCAGAAACTCCTTTCTTACTTAAGCCCAGGGCTCACATTTCGATTATAACTCAAGCTCCAGTTAATTTAGGTCTAAACCCAAAATGCCTGTACCAAACAGAAGAAAACATAGGCCTACCTTAAAACTTTCCAGCTTTTCAGAGGATCCAAGTCAGAGATTATAGACACCATCGTAGCAATAAAAANCAGCAATAACATGAAACAAGGACTTTAGTCCCCAGTCCTTTCCCCGAGATTTTTTTCCCCTTCTCTATCAACTTTCATGCTAGTTTGTTGTTTGTTTTTTGTTTGGTTTTTTTTTTTTTTTTTGCTCCCCTGGAGTTTCCCAGCCATTCCCATGCAGAGCACAGCGAGGGAAGCGGAGAGTTAATGCTGCAATTGCAACTGGTGTGAGCCTTTACTATCAACTTGAATTTACGGAGCAGTTTTTCCTTAAAAAGAAANAATATATGTTTAAAAAAAAAAAAATAAGAAAACCCACGGCAGGGAAGGCTAACCACAAAAGCAGCAAGTACTCTACTCAGTGTGGGAATGACAACAAAGCCGGCACAGCTCTTCCTTCTTCTCAAGCTGATAAGCACTTGTCCCAGCTTCTCTCCACCCCCAAAATCAATCTTGTGCTATATTGCTTCACAGTCCCAGTTTCATTTCTTCACCACTACCTTTTAAAGCCCTTGTAATCTGCTCCAACTGATCAAATTTGACCTTTTTGTAGTCCACTTTATTCCAAGCACAGCCCTCAGTTAAATCTCTCTTTATTAACACCGTCCTTCTTGGCTTTCTTTTGGAACAAACACAGCTCAAGCTCGAAGCCTCCAGCCTTTGCCAGCAATCATTTACAGATTACTGCAAGCTGCAGTCTTCTCCTTTTGGGTATTTTCTTCTTCCTCTGAGGTTTGCTTTTTATATTATTTTCTGTAGGTTGCTGGGGGTTTTCCTTTCCCTGTTCCATGCAGGTTGAAGTTTGACACTTTTAAAGGAGGGACTTTCTAGTACAACTCCTCTGCCACCCTTCCCTCCTCCCCTTATACTTTATCGAGAGATAAACACATTAAACCCAGTTCACAACCTTTTGTATAGAAAATAATCTCCCCCCCTTCATTTTTTAAATCTATTACAATTGACAGAATTGCACACTGAAGCTGTGCCTGAAAATAGTCTGATTTAAAGAAAGACTGGTATTATAGTGGAATAATAAAAAATCTAATAATGCAGAGTCAGATGTAACCCTTTGGATGTTTGAAAGGGGAAAAGGTGTCAATGTAGTTCCATTAAATGCATTTTCTTTTATTGCTACTTAAAAAAGAAATTATAAAACATCCTCCAGATTACTATGGTGATCTGAAAAGTTGTGTGACTGCTGTTAGCATGTGGTTACTTAGGAAAATCTAGACGATTGGCTTCTTTTGTGTTTCTGTAACACTTTTGACATTGATTTCCCTCCACTTAAATATTCCCTTTTCGCATTCTTTGCCCCCTCTAATTTTTCCTTCACCCTGTGAATGACCGTAGCCTCTCCTTGAGCTCCACCGATTCATGAGGATTTCTGGAAATTCCCAAATTAAAATTCTCAGGGAGGGGAAAACAGGCAAAACTGTACCTCATGAAGTGTTCAGTCAGAACCAAACTACCCCAAATGGCAGAAACTTCCACTTTGCTATTTATATCACAGGCATATGCTCCCAGTTTCCCTCTCCACTAGTTCTCAAAAAAAAAAAAAAAAGAAAAAAAAAAAGAAGTTAAGCTCAGCCCTTGTGTTACAAAGCAGGAGGAATAGGGTGGTCACATACAGATTTGGGAGATCTGGCAATGTGTGACACTCATGGAAACATAAAAAAGGGTATTATAAGACATAATAAACTTTTAAGGCTGTTTTTAAGACTTCCACCGCCTCCTCCTCTTTTGGTGAGCTAAAACTCGAGCTGTGTCTAAAGTCTTTTCGGGCTCCCTGGGATTCTGGAGGCTGGTTTGGGGGGGCCGAACCACCCCCTTGCTGGTTGCACAAAGGCAGCCCAGTATCACCCTCGCCTGAAGGTGACACTGAGGCTTCCACTGCCCAAAAGAGACACAATGTGACCATTCCGACTGCCGGACGGCAGAAACGACCGGTTTGAAACTACCTAGGCGCAAAATACCTCCTTTGTTTAAAGGCCAAGAGCGTCATTGACCCCTCATTTCGGAGGGACACTGAGTCATCTCCTGCCTCTTCCCCCGCCTTACCCAGCTGGAACTCCTGGCTCGGCGTGCGGGGCTGTCATCAGGAGCTGTGGTTAGGCCACCTTTTCTAGGCCCCTCTCCGTGCGGAGCAAGCAGCGCTCTCCCTGGCAAAGGCTGCTTGGTCATTCAGGATGCTGCCCAACTC
>VWZG01009901.1:169577-340745 GCA_013396735.1 Grallaria varia | reverse complement strand
GTTAGAGTGTCCTCCCCTTAGATGGATGGCCTTACAGGGCTAGGCGAGCTCCATCTGCCCGGGTTTGGAGTTAGAGTTGTCCTTCTCCTAGGATGGTTGCCAGGAGGCTGGTGAGCCCATCCTGCCCATGGACACACTTTGTCTGACCCTTCAGCTGAGACCTGACTGGCATGGGAGACCCTACCGGAGGCACAACCATCGCCAGCATAGCTCACAGCCTCATAAGGGCACGCAAGCTTCTCCCCCGCGACAAGGGGGTGTCCGTGGAGAAGCGGGGCTGTATCAGCCCATCATTTTATCATCTCGCGCCTCAGGTTCAGACCTTGGAATGTTACACCCTCCCCTAAGCAACGCTCCCGACACTTTGGCTTTATCTCCGAGCGGCGTAACAAGGACAAACACATGAGAGGGCGGCGAGGGTGAGATGGCAGGTGCCGATCTGGGGCAGGAAGGTGGAGCACAGCCGGGGCTTGCAGATGTTCCGAGGGTGAGATGGCAGGTGCCGATCTGGGGCAGGAAGGTGGAGCACAGCCGGGGCTTGCAGATGTTCCGAGGGTGAGATGGCAGGTGCCGATCTGGGGCAGGAAGGTGGAGCACAGCCGGGGCTTGCAGATGTTCCGGCGCCCTCCGAACGCCGCCGTGGCACAGGCTGGTTCGCACCTGATACACACACGTGTCTCTGAGCGCTTCTGCAGAGATAAGGGTTATACCCAACCGGGGAAACTTTGGGAAACACGCATTTCCCTGCGAGAGGTGGGGTAGATGCTTGTAAAGGAAAAAAAAATCGGCTCAGTTTTTTCTTTGTGGAGCTGAGGAAACCTTCATTTCTCAGTGTGGAAAGCAAATTAAAAAGAGATCGGCCAATGTCTCTTTCTTTTGTCCCAGAAGTTTTCGTCCC
Source organism: Grallaria varia (assembly GCA_013396735.1). Taxonomy (NCBI): domain Eukaryota; kingdom Metazoa; phylum Chordata; class Aves; order Passeriformes; family Formicariidae; genus Grallaria; species Grallaria varia. The sequence goes on along the minus strand of VWZG01009901.1, from coordinate 339,847 downwards.
TCTGTTACACAGGTTAATCCCCCATTTGAGGCCGGGAGGACATCAGTGGTTACAGTAACAGCGCCCATTCTCTGTCCTCTCTACCTCACTGTCACATCTGCTGCTTTTAGAGAGATAGTCACTTATTTTCCCCTGTAAACTTCTCACAGACTATTTCCTATTGATGAGCGGGCTCAAATTAAGAAAGGCTTCAGGCTTAGCCTGCAAAGAGAAGAATACTCGAAATACCCTGTCCTGTCCTGCTGGCAGGTTTGAGTCCTTGTCACGTCCTGTCCACCCAGTGTTACAGCTCAAGGCAAGCAGGGGGCAGGTGCTTTGTCTTTAGACCCCATTTGGGGACCCAACTCGAGCCAGTTTCTGTGTGGGTCGGGAGTCAGTGAGACCTACAAGGGTTAAGAGACTTTTATATTAAGATTGGAAGCTCCCGTACCCCTCAAGGCACTTGAAGTGGAGTGGAAAAACATGGAAAAACCAAGGCCAAGAGAAACATCTCAGCCCGGTCCCCACTTTCAGATCACTGCTAGGCCTGCCCAGAGCTCCACTGCACCAGCATCTCTCATGTTCATCAAAAAAATCCACAAACTATGTCTATTTCCAGAATTTTATCTCTAACAACTACAATTTATACTTTCCATGCACTTATTTTTCAGTGTCTTCCCACAGCAAAATGCTCTATTATTTCCTCCAACATATCCACGTGAAAATGATACTGCAGGAATAAATATACTTATTCCTTTCCCATTAGCAATTATTATGGTTATTTTTATTATTTTCATCGTCAACTTTTCATGTCTGGAATGAAAGCCACGTCTCAGTTTTGCTGGACCTGGCTGACATTTTGCCAGCTTTTCCTACAACACCGAAGAAAGACACTGTAAGCTTTCTAAAAATAAAACTAGGAGATCATGTTTAGCACAGAGAAACTTGTGACTGGCAATGGATTTTCCAAAACAACCTCATGTATTTCATACAGCATGTAGCTATAGTAGGAGAAAACAAAACAGAAAAAACCAGAAACATACAGTAAAATTATTTTAAGTCTTGTACTTAGAAAGTGGACTCCAGCCCAACTTTTATCTAAACTTTTTTTTTTCTGTTGGGGTTAAGGACTTTGCCTTCAAAACTTTTATTTTTATGCTTTAAGTAAAGAAATTTCCTATGATCTTCAGCTTGTTGGCCAAGAAACCACCAGCACATCTGTGAAATATTACTTAAGCAAATTTATTACAGTCCGCCAGAAGGCAACAACCCCAAAAGTTTTCTTTACCTTCTGAAATCCAGCCTATTGTATAATTTGGGTCTTTCATGCCATAACATGTTTCCCCCAGCAAGAGCTTATCAGTTCTCAGTTCATATGATAAAGAAGTACATGCTGTCCAAGATTTTGAGTCATGTTAAAGTAAATAGATATATAGATATATATACACTTTTGAAAACACTGTTTCTGTATACACACATACACAAAAGGATCTCTAAGCAATGTCATCATCCTTAGTTTAGACAGCTGTGGAGTCAAAAAAGTTCCAGATCAGCTAGCTACAAACATCTGAAGGTCAAGTACAGGACAAAGCATTTAAAAAAGCGTAAGCAATGGTGGCTACTGAGCATTAGAAAGATGAATTTATATAATGAGATTTTTTTTTCCCACAGGTATTTCTTTACCAGAAACCTCTTGGGCAGAGAACTTCTTAGTGTTGAGCAGGATAACAAACCAAGTATAGCAAGCAGTTTGGGTTCACTATTTAATCTTCTTTAAAGGGTGTTATCTCATTCAAAATATTTTAGGAGCCACGGGAGGTCTGCCAAAGCACAACCTTTTAGTCAGGGTGCCCAGCAGCTTGGTTATCAGGCAATAATAGAGAAATAAATAACCTTGTAGCATCTTCCCAACCCGTATTTTCCATTGTTCCTTCATACAAAGCAATATTAAGTTATTTGAAAGAAATCTTGGTCTTTTTCCAGGAAAACCTCACTCCCCCTGGGGAGCCTGTTGTTAAACAAAAGCTCAGCTATTAAAGAGTGGCCTCCAACATCAGGGCTGCTGTTGGGGGCTGATAAAGGCTCTCCTCCAGACTGTCTCATGCTGTCCCTCCCCATCAGCCTTGCCCACCCCCCCGGTCTCCTCCCAGTCCCTAATGCCTCGCCTTTTAAGCAATGGAGTGACTAATTGAAAATGCATTCCAGTGCTTTACAAGCAGCTTTTTCTTTCCTGTTGACCAGCCAAATGTTTTAAAGTTGGCAAGATGCTGGTTTAACTTGGGAACTTGAGCACTTGTTCATGGCCTGGATGTGTGAAAAAAAAAATCTGGCTGAATTCAATAATTCTGCTGAATAAAAAAATAAATAAATAAGTAAATCCAAGTATTATTATGAATCTTTAAAGCTCATCCATGCTCTCTTTGTGGAATACATAATTTGAGAGACAAGAAATTTTAAGTCCTAAGTCTAAGAAATGCCCAAAATGCACCGGTGCTTGTACAGAACCAGAGGAAAACCAGCCACAAACAGGCATAAATCCGACTGACAATTACCCTTTGGGAAAGGGGGATCTGTAACCAAAACACCCTGGAGACAGTAACCGCTGATTCACGGCGGGTCAGTGGCCAGCTGGGCTGGGATTCAGGCATCTTATCACACACAGTAACTTCCAAGTCGTCTTCATCCAGCATCTGCAGAGACTGAAGGGGTTTTTTTTCCTTGCCCATTGTGCAAACCCTGCACTTTAACAGTTAATCATTAATCTTAAATTGCATAAATGTGTCTCATACTTATCGACTTCTCACTTTTATAGTCTGCAGAGACAAACTTTCAAGAGATGGCATTTTTTTTTTAAATAGTGATTGTGATTTTAATGGATTTTCAAGTACTTTCAGGTTTTGCTCATGACAACTGCTGCAATAAAAAGCCTTATGAACAAAGATGTGTTTTGTGCCTATTCACCTAGCAGAAAATCACTATTACGACATACTTCATTATGAGAGAAATGCTTTCCAGCCTCTCTGAAGAGACAGTCATCCCCAAATTCCCACCAGCCTAACTGTTTTTAAGGTGTTTGTAGTTTTCTTTAAACGGCATATGAGGCCAACATTTATGTCCTCTGCTAAATTTCTCTTTATTGGCCAGTGGGAGGGTTTCTTCATTCTGCAGCACTGGCAGGGCAAGAACACTTCTGTAGTCTGAGGCAGGGCTTGCCCTTCCTAACCCAAAAGAAAGAATGAAAGAGAAGAAAAGCCCCTTGTATTTGCCAGACATGTTCAAAAAGAGCCACTTGCCCACCCCAATCTGCTTCTTTCATTCCATTTGGCAGAGTCATGGGTCAAATTTGGTGGAGGGAAGAACAGCAGCCGTTAACTGTTCCGGCGCCGCAGCAGACTGAGAAGCCAAAGCCAACACTGTCTGTCTTTGCATTTCCATTCTTTTGGGGTCAGGTCATACAGTGGACACCAAGAGGTCCTTATAAAGCCTTATGAAAAGGTTATTGTTCAGGCTGCCTTTGTAACATGGTCTGGAAAATAAAAACATCGAGAATGACCTTAATAAGCGCTTTGTTGTGAAGGCCATGTTTTCACATGGACCACAGCTGCATTTCTACGGTTCCAGTGCCATCCCATGAAGCGATGAAGAACAAATCTAAGGGTAATTAAGATATGCTGAATGCATACTGTTAAATGTTTAAGAAACCGTTTCCAAAGAGACAAAGAAAAATTAGTGGCTCCACATCCATATCTGTCTTTAATAGACTCTTCAAATATTTACCTCTGGTTTTCTGTCCATCACAGAAGTCCAAGGAATAAGATGATTATTGGTAAGGGACTAGGTGGAGATATTCAGTTAATTCCTCGCAACGTCTTTCCTTTTGACATTGAGAAAACTGTTTTTTTAATCTGTGCCCTACTTTCCCATCTGGGAGGGACAGACACCACCCGAGCAATCTACAGCACAGAACACTAGGAACTTAATAGAAGACACAAAAATTGGCAGCTTTATGAAATTCCTTTCCAAGATGGTTTTAAGTCTAAATCAACTGAAATACTGGTTCATCATTCAGTGTAAAAGAACATGATCTGTTGAGACAGATGGCTTCTACCACTTCAAAAATTTAAGAGTTGCTGTAGCAAAGTAAGGAACCCCTGAAGTTTGAAAAAAGTCACCTATACCATAGCTTTTAAAACGAAAATAATTTTAAAGCTCTAAAGTAAGTCCTAGAGGGAAACAAGGGGGAAAATAGCAAAAGGGAATTATTATGAATTTAAGAAAATGGTGAAATAAATCTTCCATTTCTGAGGTTCATGTTTATTAAACTACAGTCAAGCACATGATTTTGAAGGTGTCAACCACAAACACCTACTTTATGCATCGAGTTTATATGTCTTTTAAACAGAGAGAGAGAGAGAGATACAAGGTCCCTTGTGGCAGTGTGCTTTGCTACTGACCTAAAGATGATGGCATGCGAGTAGGAAAGGAGAAAACGCTTTAGATGCCAGAGCAATCCCATACATATTTCATATGAAGGCATGGAGGAGCATCCCTTTAGCTTGTGTATGAACTGCGCCAGCACAGGCTGAGTTTATGTCTGATGCTGGTCAGGATTTGAGATTTGCTGTACTCGCTAGAGATAACACTGTTTCATTTTCCCTTCCTCTTACAAAGGCTGGGAGAGCTGACAGAATAGGAAGGCAACTTTTTGCTATAACAGCTGGCAGGAGATTTTTAGAGACATAAAAACCAATTAAGTGTCCTGATTCTGGGCATGTAACTCCCCTGGAGCCTTTGTTTAGAAGTGCTTATCTGCTTGCATAGGCACAAACATCTACAAATCCATGTACAGGTGTGTGTGTATCTAAACAATGCATCACGGAGTGCTCTGAAATAAGCTGTTGTTCTCCTGAGAAAAACCCCAACAAGTTATCCCTCTGAAAGCAGGTACAGGGGAGAGTTTCATAACGCTACTACTTCATCAATAGAAGACTGGAATTAAATTCAGTTCTAAAGGGCAGCCTATCCATAAAAAAGTTCGCCTTAAAGGTCCTAATTCAGGGAAAATCAGATTAAACCTTTTTTTCTTAAATAGTGAATGCAGTTGTTTACCTTTATCATGTAAAGAAGCTCCTTTAATTTCTGGGAAAAAAACCAAACAGTGACATGTTTTTTGAGATTGGACGTGGCACTGAGTGCCATGACCTAGTGAACTGACTGGAGTTGGACCAAGGGTTGGACTTGATGATCTCTGAGGTCTTTTCCAACCCAATCAATTCTATCAGTCTATGATTCTTTGTTTTTTTTCTGTTTCTGAGGACTATTCAGTTTAAAACAGACCATCACATAAACATTCCTTTATTCCCATGTTGGTGATTCCATTATTTCCTACAGCCCTCCATAGAAGTTTTGTATCTTTCTAAGCATTAGTAGCTATTGTAGCCCAGATTACATTATTTACATGCAACAGGTTGTAGTCACACACATAGTTTGTTTACAGGAGATACTTCCTTTCTGTTCAAAAATACTCAAAGTCTCATGTCACACTTTTCTTCTTTGCTGACCTCATTTACACAACCCCAAGCACATTTGTGATTTTTCTCCCAGACAAGGCCTAGGCTTTGATTCCAAAAAAGACAAGCACAGGTCCCCATGTTGAAAATAAAATGTTTTTATTGCTTTCTAAACCTCGGGCATAAACATTCATTGCTTCATCTGACGAAATCCAAGCAGCCTGCAAAAAGAGTGAGATTAATAGAACCAGCTTTCTAGAACATTGCACTGCCCTCTAGACTCTGTGTGCCCTGAAAATTGCATATCATAAAGTTTGGCCCATAAAGGAGCAAGGAAAACACACCTTTTTTTCCTCCTTTGGGTGTTCAGTTGTTACAGTGTAAACAAATCCAAGCTTCTCTGGAAGCTGCAGGGCTGAGTTGCCCAAGCCTGGATTGGACTGGATTGGTTGATTCATGGGGTGTCCTTGCGAAACTTCCTTCATTTCACAGGTTCTGGTGTGTCAGGCAAGGAGAGATGAGTGGATCACAGAATCGTAGAATGGCTTGGGTTGGAAGAAGCCTTAAAGAGCATCTTGTTCCAACTTCCCTGCCATGGGCAGGGACACCTTCCACCAGAGCAGGTTGCTCAAAGCCCCATCCAACATGGTCTTCAACACTTCCAGGGATGGGGCAGCCAAAAGTTCTCTGGGTAACCTGTTCCTGTGCCTGACCACCCTCACAGTAAAGATTTTCTTCCTAATATCCAATTTAAATCTCCCCTCTTTCAGCTTGCTGTCTTAGATTTCGCTGCTCCCCTGTCTGGCAGAACTTTAGAGGGCTGAATCACAGATTGTCTTTGTTGCTCCTCAGCCAAGAAGGAGTTCAGTCTCTGCCTAAGGAAACCAGGAGGGGAAGACAGTGCTGCTTTTCACGGTAGTTTCTTCAACTAATTTATATTTCTCTCTTTTAGTTTGTATCTTGTCTGCAAATGAGAAGTTCCACCTGCGCCTAATTATTCCCTACCTGGTAGTTTGAGAAAGCTTTTTCCTCTTGCAGAAATAGGTGTCTAGTCAGTAGTCAGGCAGCTTTTAGATACCCCCAAGCCTACTTTTTTTTACCCCTTTTTCTTTTAGTTACTATCTCTTTAAGAAGTAATCTTCTTTTCAAATTAGGGATGTTGCATCTAAAATTCATGTTCATTTCATGATAACAATAGTGAGTTCAAGCTTCATGTTGACATTATTGATGACAAAATTGGGCCTAACACTTTTCCCAAAACACAATCATCCAGCTGAGCCCTGTCGAGGATATTAATTGGCCCGTGTTCAGTCCAGTAAACCGTGCTCTGCTGGTCTTGAATTGCCACAATCTTCCCTAGACTGACAAGGGATGCAAAGTTCAGAGCCTCGAGTGCTAATATTTTTCCATTGTAATATCATAGAGGAATGGAATTTTTAAAGGAACTCCTGGTTTCTATTAGTAAATTCTTATTAGCCAAATATTTTTTTGACCAAACATCTTGTATCTTTTCTTTTATTTTCCCTTTTGTTGACGGATTGAGCAGACCATGTGTATGAGGGGCAGCCCAACTGCCTTCTTTTGAACTCACGTAACCTTAACCATGGCCATAGTATGGCAAATAAAAATTCCCTTTCAGTGTAGATTAACCCAATCTACACATTTAAGACAAACCAGTCCCAAGAAATGTTTCTAGCTATCTGAATGTCGACAAATTTTAAACAAATTTCATTATCCCTAGATGATACGAGCAAATCATTCTGCTGTGTTTCAAATACAGAATGAAAATATTTATCACCCATGATCTAGAAAAACCCTTAGTCCACCTCTGTCTTTCCTGATGTGCTATTGAAAACTTTATCTCTGGGTAGAGATGGCCTATATCAAAAGTTCATATACAAAAGGTAGCATGAAACTGCTTCAAAAGAAACTGTTTTAAAGAAGTATTCAGCCCAGCCCAGAGGAGCAATACCCCTGTCCATCCTCTCCTGTACATGCTGAAAATTTGCCAGCTCTTGCTGAAGCAAATTCCTACTTGCCAGCTCCCCTCTGGCCCCTCTCCCCCACCGCCAGAGGTGAAAACCATTTTAGTGAAACCGCTTGAACTGACGTTCCAAACTCCTGTCTGAGCAAAATAACCATAATGGAAAACTGTCCTGACCTGGGTGACAGGAGAGCTTTTGGACACCTGGCATGAAAAACCAACAGTTAGATGTTAATATACTACAGGTATTTTACTTTTTGCTCCAACTGCTGTAAAAACTGGCACAAGACTGGAGATATAGTAGCTGCAGCTTCATCAGCAGAATTTGGCAGACAGAAGAGCTTTACCAAGATCAATTAAGTGTTTCAGATAATGATTTATTCTGGAGGTCTGCTAGGAGGAGGAGGAAAGGGAAGGTGCTCTCCCTTTTTCAACCAGTGCTTGTGAATTTATTGAGAGCAATCATCTAAAGCTGAGAGACTAAGTTCAGTGTGTATGGACACTCTTTGAAAGACTGCCAAAGGCTTTAGAAATAAGAACATAAATTGAAGGTGAACAAAACTACAATTGAAACTATCTCCAGCAAATATAATTAAGAAAATAACCTAGTGAATGAAAAATACATTGGACTTTTAGAAATCATGTCATTTTCAATAATACAAGAAAAGGGTTCCTAAAGGCAGGGATTCCCAAATTAAAGAGTGATTTAAGAACCACTTTGAAGTAAATAGGCTATCCCAGAGCCAAAGACTGTTACTGCCTTACCAGCAACAATACCAGTATGCAGCAATAAACGTTCCCAGTCCCCTGAGCTATAGCACTGCTGCTTGCTCCTGGCACACCTTCAGCTGTTCCCACTCGGTCTTAGTCCTGGCAGCCACCTCCTGCTATCCCTCTGGCTTGTGTATGACAACCTTATATATTTCATACATTTTCATTTATCCATATTTCTCCTTTCCCCCCCTCATTTTCTCTTGCTGTATCTCTGTCTATAATTTCTGTCCATACTCCTGAGATAGCATAGGCTTTTAGCCAAAGGTATCCTCTTTCCTCACTGTGGAATTATGATAATCTAATAAACAATGAATAAAGAACTTTCTGTTTTCCAGTCAGTTTCATTCAGAATTTTTCTCCTTTGGTAAATCATCTCTTTGAAAGCACTGGTATGTGTACAACTAGCTGGAATGCACTCAGTTTGCTGTACTGAATGTAGTCATGACACGTTCATTCATCCTTAGGCAACCACTAACTTTCAGTTTAGTGACAAATTCATCTTTAGCCAACATAATGAAGTCCAGGAGAGACTTTGTTTGCATTGAGCACAATATCATTTGTGTTTGAAGCTGCTGTCCTTAAAAACACCCCGAAAATCTTCATTGGTATTTTGCTGCCAAGTTCATGGATACAGTAGCCTTGTCTCAGGAACTGAAATCATCAAATCCTAGAATCATTTGAGTTGAAAGGGACCTAAGAGATCATCTTCCTCAATGGACAGGGACACCTTTCACCAGGCCAGGTTGCTCAGGGTCCTATCCAACCCAGCCTTGAACACTTTTAGGGATGGGCAATCTCCCATCACACCTCCATTCTCCTCCGTGTATTACTGACTGGTGCTTATGGAATAACACATCTTATTCTGGGATTTGATTTGTGTCTCTTCCCTGAAATAACGGAGTGAAGTGTGCAAGTTTTGGCCCAAACCATCACTATACTACATCCGTGCTGGATGTGCACTCTCAGTGCCAAGACACAGATGCAGGTGGTGGCTTTAGTGCAGAGCACTGCCTTTCCTGTGATCCTGTGATCCATGTCCCTATGAACCTTCACAGACCTCCACAGTGCTTAAGACTCTGGGCATCCCTTATTTCTTCCTTCCATGCATGCACGCATGCATCCATTAATTCCACAGGTTATCTCAATTTCAAGTACTTTCTTTCTGGTAATTGTATTTTATGCTTTAAATAGACTGTATTTTTCAGGCTCAGATTTGAGTAACAGGTTTGACTGGAGATCTCCTGTAGTCCCTTCCAAAAATTCCCTCCAGTCTTTTTATTTTTTCCCACTCCAGCATTTTTAGACTGTTTATGGGTAGAGATACTACCTCTGTTTGTTCAAATCAGCAGTCTTTAAACAACTATATCAACTTTTTCTGTGTCATTTCCCAGTTCCCTCAATTTTTATTCATACTACAGATAGGAATTAACTCATGTAAACAATAAGAAAATGTCTTTCATTGATGAGAAGGTAACATTTCGTGTTTGGACTGCTTGGATCTTCGCAGCACCCTCCTAAACAAGGTAGTTTAAGGTCCTCTTGGTTGTTGCAGTGATGGTTTGAGTGAAGCATTAGTGCTGTGCTCTGCAGTTCACCAGCTGAGGGTCAGGCTGTGTTTAGCAGAGCTTTCAGCCAGCCCTGAGCGCAGGTACCACCAGCTGGCTGGTGGGGACTGGGACAGTCTGATCTCCAATACGTCTCCGTCAGGTTTCGTCTTTCACAAACCTATAAAAAAAGGCCTTTCCCCAGCGTGCCGCAAGCACTGAAATATCTGCTCTACCGTGACTGTAGCCTGCCAAAACCATCCTGTCGTGTCCTGCCTGCCACTCTCCAGCTTGCCATACTACTGAGATAATAGGGGGGACAACATCTGCTCCCCTCCATCCTTTCAGGGCTCAAGGACCAAGACGTGGTGATGAGATTATTTAAAAAAAAAAAAAGAGGAAAAAGAAAAGCAAGGGTGTAAGGCACATGTTGAGATTTTGGAGAGCAGCTGAGGCCCAGGGATGTGGGGGATGAGTCATTGAAGCCAGACACAAACTTTCCCCCACCACCTCCCCACCTTACATGAAAGGAAAGGCGGTGGGAGCCAGACCATCTGGACAGCTCTGTGGGAGCAGAGCCTGCAGAGAGGATTGGCCCTCCTGCAATGCTGAGCTGGAAACAAAGCAAAACAACTTGCTCTGCAGACCTTTCCTGGAGCACGCTCATCAGCAGCTATCTGCTGACTTTATATCAACGAGCATTCACGGCAATTAACCCTTATTTCCACTCCTCGAATGGGGAAGAAGGTTAAATTAAAGAAGAGAATTTTAGGAAGGAGATGACGCTAAGGGGAAGGTGATGCTATGAGGAGGACTACATGAAATTAAATCTGTGATAGTGTTTCAGAGTCATTGCCATGGAAGCCAGGAGAAATCTGCCACAGAACACACAGCGTTAGTTAATGCTGGAAGCATTCAGTTGTCATAGTACTATACTATATTCACTAAAGGTTTAGATGTAAAATTTGAAGTGGAAATTCATAGGAGAGGTAACTGAACAAGCGGGATAATATGTCACCAAAAATGTAGATGTACAGAGCCTGTCAGTTTGTATGAAAATCCCAAGACAATTTCTTCATTGATCACATTTCTGTTGCTACACAAATCTTCTCCTGTGCAGAGTATTGCGAAACAGTCAAAATTAACATTTGTTCCTTTATTATTAAACTACAAAATTTCTGACTTTTACAGCTTCCCCAATTATCCCTTTTCATTAGCCCCATTACCCAATCTAACCATTTTTTTCCCTAGGATGATTTCAGCATTTTTTCACTTTTGAATCACCCAGCAGTAAAACACACAATGGAAAGAAACTGGCAATTGTTGTATAGACCTATTCTATTTATTCAGGAAATTAGGAACCTACCAGACACTAACTATAGCTTAAAAAGGAAGAAGGTGGCTTAAAATTTCTGTTAATGTTACTGAATGTGTTGCCACACCTGTTCCCACAAGAAATAATCCTCCCTCTCCCCCCCAATATTTATTGCCTATCAAGTCTGTGAAGGAAAGATTTATTCTACTTGACACTGGACACTAATTAAGATAAAAACTGTAGGCTAAAACTACAAAGTACTCTGTTTTAAAGGGACAAAGGACTTTTCCACACCCGTTAAGATATTAGAGAATTTTTGATATATAATTCCCATATTCATTTAATTCAAGTAGATGCATGCAAGTAAAGGACTGTTTTTTAATCAAAATCATGATGTGTACTTAATGAGACCAGGTCTGTTAATTTTAGCTTTTGATGTTCAGGCTTTATAAGATACATCTGTATAATTTTGGAAAATTGCAATGGAATGTGACAACCATCATTGTTTTCCTCTCCTGGATTGCTGCAGAAAGTGGCTCTGTCCACTTATACCCATACAAGTAGATCTGGAGTATCTTGAAGTTCAAAAATTAATGGTAGGAAAATTGCTGTATAAATAAATTAAAAAAAAATTAGTTGCCTCTGGAATGATCAGCACTAAAAGGATTTTAAGGTACCAGAAGACTTTGGAGCTTTAAAATAAAGAGAATACAGAGTCTGAAAAATAATCTTTACATTAAATGAATGCCATAAGAATGTATTTCTCAGAGAAAACGTTAGTGGCTTTTTATATAAGTATCTTTCCTTCTAACAGACATGCTAAGTTGTGATGTAAAGTGGGTCCCTGCTGCTCAATATAGCAGGGAATAAAAGTTCAGATATGTGTCATGACAGAGGCAAATTTCTGTTGTTTCTAATTTCACAGAAATACAGGAAATGTAGAAGAGATGTAGATAGAACAGAAAAGCCTTACTGTGAAGTTGGGCAATGTTACAATCTCAAACCTTAATTAGTTTATTGATTAAGTCAATAAAGATGACGTCCTGTTAACAAAATGATATCTTATCCATCCTTTGACTATTGTAGTGCTGTAGCAATTCCAGTAAGCTCAGTACATAGATTTATATACTTGTCTCTACAGACTATTTATTTGTATAAACAAGTAGCTCAGAGGATTTAGCTAACCCCCATCTGGTTACTTTAAAAGCAGAAGTACAAAAATATCAAAATAACAGAAATAAAAATAATTTTAACTGGTCTCCATCTGGCAATTTTAATAATTGATATGCAAAGTTGTAAAATGTGCCAACTATCCAGGCTTTGTGAGAAAAATAAAAATTATGCTTGAAAGTTTTAAAAGTCAAGACAGGTTAGCTAAGAGTTTAGATGAGGGTCGACTCCCTCCAGTAGCACAGCAATCTAGGTCACAGTTTACCCTAGCATAGAAAAGGCACATTATCTCATAAATATTGGGGTTTACAGCACTTTCTTCTGGATGGGAGACTGAGGGTGAACAAAGATATTTCTGCAACTGATGGTGTGACTTTAATTTCAAAGTTCAGGGTGCTTTTACATTCTGAGAAGTGTTGTCTTTCAGTTTTAATGTTTGATAGCTGAAAGGGTTAAGGTAACTCAGGAAGGGCCCGATCTTTTGTTCATTTGAGAGAAGAGAACAAACCCTCAGTGACTACTTTTAGCTGAATTCTACACACCAGCCTTGCATATTCTATTAGGAAACTTTTATGCTGGGATTGTCAGTGTTACCACATTTAATGTGATGTATTTTCTAAGTTAGTCCAAAACCTTTGCACAGCAGGCTTGGAATGATTATGGTTTGCATTTTTCTTCTTCTCTTTTTCGTTCTTCCCACTTCTCACTTTTGTTTTGTTTCACTTTGAATACTTCACAGTGTTTGTATTTTGAAAGCTGGCCTATTTTCCCTCACAAAGCAGATTCAGTTTGTGTCATAAATGCTAAATCAGCATGTGTCAAACTTGTTAAACCTTTTTTATGCCAGGCCTTGAAGGACCTGATAAAATAAAGCTGTAAAGATATACATTTAAATAAAACATTATTCATGCACTGTTAGTCCACAAAATATTCTCGTGTACTATCTAGAAATGAAAAGCAACATTTCTCTGGCCTAAAGCTAACTTTTTATGACTCCCTTGGTAATTTTTCCTTCTTTAATACGACTTTATTTATTTATTTTACAATAAGCTTTCTGAAAAGGGATGGCATTTTTCTCAACACTTTTGCATGTGCTTCCCCCCCCCCTTTTACATCATCTATAGAATAATTTAATAGGGATATGGAAATCAGACAGAGTACCTGCTGGAAGCAATATGTGGTGGTCAAAACCCAGAGCAAGCAGCTCTGTTGGGAACTGAGCTGTGGTTGTGTGGTTCAGACACTGGCCTGGGACTCACAAGATCTGAGTTTTCTTCCTTAATCCACCTGACCTCCCTAAGTGATACCAGCCCTCTGTTTGCTCAGCAGGAATGAAAATATTTACATTCTCCCATTCCTTTGTCTATTTAAATGATAGGTGACTTGAGAATCCTGCTGGTTTTTATAGTGCTGGTACACGGTGCAGTTTTTTCAGCTGATGTGTTTAGGGAAGACGTTGAGGGAAAAATCCATGTTAGGGACCTAAACATCCTGCCCTGGTGTGCCAGGCTGCCCTCTTGCAAGTCCCAGGAAGAAAGCCCTGAGGCTTGTAGGCGAAGCCAAGCTGCCATTGTGTGCTTCAAATACTGGAGCATTGGGTTTTATATTTCCCAGAATCATAGAATGATTTGGGTTGGAAGGGATCCTAAAGATCTACTGGTTCCAATACTGGCAGCATCCTGTAGGCTTTCCAAAGATATCCACTGAAAGACACACTATATTCAGTAATAGATGTAGAGCTATCTCTTGCTCTCATTCAAGGCGCCTCCTTTGTTGGTCTGGCTTTCATCTATTTGGATTCTTTTCACAGTTGTGACTCACATCTGTCAGCCATTCATTCAGCTGCACATGATACTCTCAAGGACATCAGCAGATTCCCGGGCTTTGGGAACCTACAGCACCTCCAGAGCTGGTCCCCTCGGTGTCTCCTTCGGTGACTGCTTTTCCTACAAAGGACCCTCTGCTAGAAGGGCAATTACCAGGGGTAATTCCAGCCCTGCCAGACCTGAACTTTGTTTTTTACACCCTCACAGCCGTGTGGAAATCAATACAACTTCCATGGATCTTTGCTGCCTCTTGCCCCTGGTGGCTCATGCGGTGGATCACCACCCCTTTCTCTACCAGGCCCCAGATGTGTCACAGCCGCGGGGATCTATTTCAGAGGCTCTCAAGAACGCAAACTGATCAGAGGGTCCCGCGCAGCTCTCCCTGAATTTGGCCACGCTGGTGCTGACTGAGTGACCAGCAATGAAGGTCAACACCTGGAATGACAAAGAGTTCTCCAGGAACAAGCAAAGGCTTTCTGTTCCCAGGCAGTAACAACCGGTTGCTGTGCAAATACCAAGGAGTGTAACCGGGTTAACTGTAGAACCACAGAAAACCACAAGGACTGCAGGAGATAATTATCTTTAATACAGCATGGCAGAATATGATTTTCTCTTATTATGCAAAAAATGAGGTGCGTGGAGAAAGAGGCAGAACTGCTGTTGGGAATGGAGTTCATCTCCTCCACTGCAGGCATTGGTACCACAGAGCAGCTTATTCTTTCTTTCTCTCCCCATGCCTGAGAGTACTTTTTCCTGTCTTGAAGGAGTCCCACTGTTCTTCCCTGCCTTCCACACCTGCTCTCTTCTTCTTTGCTGAGCTGCAAAGTAAACCAATAAACATTCAAGGCACAAAAATTCACATTATTTGGCTCCCAGTACTCAGAAACTGAGAAGGAAGGGAAGAGTCTTTTTCCTAATTCAGCTTTGAGTTCCTCCTTCATCAGAATGAACTGCTCTAATATCAAAATTAAATCTGCATTCTCTCATATTTAGAGGTATTTGGGGCTGAGGATTTCAGTGGGACCCTTGCCAAAAGAGCAGGCAGACAGGGAGTGCTGGCTGGTCGTGCAAAAGTAAGTAGAAAACAGTCGTAGGGTTTGGGAGGTGGGTTTTGCTGCACTGGCATGCTGGGAGATTAATGCAAGCCACTTAGCATCTCCTTCCTCCCCCCTTGCTGTGCCGTAGGTTCAGGGGGAACAATGACATTTTTCTCCTTTGTGCTGATTTGAAAGCTACTGATGAAAACTGCTACTTAAGGATTAGTTAGTAATGTGGAGAGGAAATTCTTGCAGGGGGACAAAAAAGAACAGCAAATATGCTTTTCAGTCCAAATGTATACTACATGTCTTTAAGGCAGAAAAAAACCCCTTTCTCAGGAAAATGACATTTCCAGGAGAAATTATCATGTCACTTTTTTTTTTTTTTCCCTGCTGAAAACACATGGATAGAAAATTTCCATCAAATTCTGAAAACAAATTAATTCCTTGTTTTGCTAAACATACATTTATACTATGGTTATACTATTCACAGGAAAAAGATATTCTTGAAAGGAGTTGGTTTACCACATCCCTGTCAGTAAAGCTGTTATTACCTCTCCTGCTGCTCAGAGAAATCTCAACAGGTCATAATGTTCCACTGTGTGTCTTAGACCTGAAGGAGCCAGGGAATTCTCATTCATTTAAAGATACTGCAGTACTGCCTCCATAAATCCACTCAATGGGACAAGATGTAGGCCCGGCTCGATGGGATAACGATAGTGTTTTATACCAAGTTTTCAAGCTTCATTCTAAATAGTCATTGATTTTGTGGGTATACATCAGATTTTTATGTTCTTCTGGATATCATTGTCTACAATTTCATCCTTTACTTTAAAGAGAGCTGCAATTGACTGGCAACACCCAGAATACACCCTGCGACATCCATCTGCTGAGGTTTAGGATCTTGCTGTAATGCAATAAAGCACTTTTATGTCATATAAAGAATGATGGATACTGAAGTTAATGCTTTAAGTGCAACACGTCCACACTGGGTAAGGTTATCATAACATATATTTCTTCTCTAAGAGTTAACCAACTACCCAACTTGCTTTTGCAATGAATGTTTGCATAATGTAAAACAGCCACTTTGATACTAATAGAAATAAATGGCTGAAGGAACACAAAAAATTGAGAGCTTTCGCTTACTATTTAAATTCTTTCAAATAGCAGTGCTGTGTGAAATTCTAATACATTCCCACTGCAACAGTCAGACATTTAAATGGTCCAAAGATTAGACAATCACTTAAAAATGTAATTAATACAGGAGCACAATTCTCTGTGGTTTGTAAGATATGATGCATTTAGTGTAGCAAATAAAACACAGCATAGGACAGTCATCCACGAGTATTATACTTCTAATCCATTAAAATATGTACATAGATTTACTGTATTTGCCTTACAAACTTTGTATTTTCTGGCCTGGATTTTGAAGAGTGACATTTAATTTAATTTTGCAGCTTCTTTGCTGTCATTGAGAGTTTTATTTTTTTTTAGTTAATTTCTTCAGAAAATTCATACTTTTAAGCTGTGAGTAATAAACCTGACAATTAAATATGTAAGAATATATCCTAAAAAAAATTTCTAGGTTTTCTACGATCACGATTGGAAAGGGACCAGAGGATGTTGTTTAGTGCAACCTCCTACTCAGTCAAGGCCAAGTTTACTTTTCCATGGACAGTGTCTGGATTTTGGTGCTTAAATCTTCATACTGATATTTAGATAAAGGTTCAAAACCAGAAAGATGCTCTTGCTCTTAGGAGCCAGCTACATCCTGAGCAAATCTGCGCATTGATGCTTTGAAACAGTGGTGTGTTTCCTTAGGGATCTCAGCTTCTGAAGCCATTATTATGTTTCAGTCTGCTTCGTGAAAGTTTTGTCATGAGACAGTGTTGTTTTGCTCATTTCAGAGGAACTCGATTTTTAAGGATTTCGAAATTGTCAGCACTTCTCAAAGTTTGACAGTTGCCTGAAGTTACTTTGCATAAACACCAATATGCTCCCACAGTTAATACACTAAAAACTTCAGGTCAAGGCAAAAAATATTTTGTGAGAAGTCTATACTCATCTGGAATACACTATATAAACCTTATATCTCTACTTTTCAGTCCTATGCATTGGTCTTAATGTTTTCCATATCTTTATCCAGTTTCCTAGTCCAGTAAGGAAGCACAGAATCAAAATACTGAAAAGGTGGTCACTGAACTCTCCTAACTCTTGGGCAGGAATATTGTTATGAGTCCAAGGAAGATACTATGACACTAAGTATAAAAAATCACACTTCAGACTTTTGTAAGGTCAATAAAGATGAAAGCCTCTGTAAACTTTATTGAAATTGAGTCTTCAGACCTTGGAGGTATTTATTCAGGCCAAATAATCTTCTTAAAGAAAGTACCTGACCAGAGTGATGAACAATAGGAAGCAGATAATTGCAAAGTTTAGTCTGAGAGTCCAAGACCACACTCGGAAGTCTAATTCCTTTTCGTTGGACACCATGGAGACTCTTAAAAGGATAATATTTGAGACAACTGACTAGTCACCAAAGAGGAAGAGAATTAATGATGGAAAATAAATTAGAAAATAGGTAGTGGTTGGGAAACCACAAAGAATAAGATAAATAATATTTAGAACAGCATTTTGGGAATTTCTACACCAGTGTTATGACTGTGGTGACAAAGTGACGGGGTGTTCGTAAGGAGTAGAACTCAAAGGAAGTAGACACAGCTATTTAGGTGCTCTGCATGGCAGGGTTAGTCCTGCATGGGGAGGTGGAGATTGCTGTGGCACTCAGAGCAGCCCAGTGGCCTCAGCGATCAGCAGGAACAATCCAGGGGAGAGATGGAGTGTTGTGCTCATACCTCTGCTCTGCTTCTGCTGCCCAAAGCTGTGAAAACCCTGAGAAGCCTGGTCAAACTTGACTGCTGAACCTGCTGTGAGCAGGAGCTTGGGTGGGTGAGGTCCCTTCTAGCCTGAATTAACACAGGAGCCAATGGTTTTAGGGTCCCAAGACAAAACTGGCTTGGACATCACGGTCTGACACAAGGTTGGAACGCATATATACGAACTGAAAAGCTCTTTAGGGGGAGAAGAACAGGAGAGAGGGAGTAAGGTAGATCCAGAGTGGCCTCTTTGCTTCTTTCTAGCAATTTATGTGCTCTCAGACCCTAATTATAATACGTTCAATGGAACACTAATTCTGTGTGAGCTGCTGTGCAATGGGTGAACAATACTTTCCATTAAAGTGTCGGGGTCAATGGTATGGATAATTAGCCAGCCCTGCGGTTCAATACATTAATTTTCTCTGAAGCAGTAGTAAAACATATGTTGACTCTCAGTAACCTCGGTGTAGATGTTGCAACCTTGTAATGGATGTGGATGCAATAACCTGCTCGAGCTTGTCTGCCTGAGATGAGGTGTTTTCTTAAGTGATGATGATGAATGCTGCTCTTCTAGGGAGTCAGAGAGTGTCATTAAACTAGCTAATATTTTGCTGCCCTCCCATGCAGAGCAAGCATTGCTAAAGGGCAGCAGTGCTGTCAAATCCTTATAGGCTCAAGAAGGGAATAAAGCAGAGAAAAAACAGGATGGAAAAAGTAGATAAAGGGCCTAAGGTGAATTCAAGCCTAATACACAGTATGTTGAGTTGTTTTGTTTACTTGCTTTTTTCCCCCTCTCAGTAAAAGTAGTTCAATTGTTATGTTTTTATCCACAGCAGAACCCCCCTCAACTCTCTCCACACTCCTCAGTTGCTAACAGAGTTCACTGTCTATCAATAAAAGCATTTCAGATCTCTCTAGACCTGGAGACACCAGGCAGAGTTATTAGTTCTTCTCCAGCTTATTCCAAGGTGCCAGAGTTCAAAATGAAAATGTACAGATAGCTGATAGCCATGCCAGAGCCAGAGAACTGCACAGATCTATCCCTGCATCAGTCTCTGTGACTATATAAACACAAACTGGCACATCCAAGGATATCAAATTGAAAATAAATGCCTGTGCAAAGCATTTTTGTCTGTGACAGGCCTTTAGAAACTAGAGGGCAAATTCTCTGCTGATGTAATTAGCACAGTGTTGTTAAACTCCATGGACCTGTACCAGTTTAGAGACACATGAGATTTGACCCCATTACTTTATTTAGTGACACTTATAGTAATTTCAAATTGTCAAGTCTGCACTGCTGTATTCTAACAAGTAACACCTTTAAACTCTGCTAATAACTCTTCCTCCTCTAAAAGTTGTGCAAGCAATTGTCTTTTCATTACGATCAAACTTAAACCTTGAAAGCAGACAATTTTTCAGTTATCTGAGCAGCAGTTTATATCCTGTAAGAACATCAACTCAGTTTAGAGACTCTGAGGCACAATTATCCACTTTGTGAAGACGACTGCAGGTGGGGGAAATACAACAATCATTTCACTGAAATATGAAATGAGTATATTTAGATGGGAAATACGAACAGTGAGGTTCCTCTTCTTGGCACTCTAAGCAGGTGGGAGAACTCATTTCTTCATCTTATAGATTCAGCAAAACCCAGCAGTGTTGTGTTAACATTTTGTGAATTTAGGAGAATGGATTTGTTCTTTGATGACATGGAAGACAACATCAGTTATGAGGAATCACAGGTGTCTTGGTGCATACAGGGGTTTTTGGCTTGTCCTCATGGTAAACAGGTAACACCTTGGCTAATTCATAAGACACAGTAGACTCATATCTGATCTTGCAGAGGCTCACATGTGGCCTCATATCCTCAGCTGCCTCAAAAGAAATGTGACCAGCAGGTTGAGGGAGGAAATTCTTCCCCTCTTCTCTGCTCTCATGAGACCCCACATGGAATACTGCATCTAGCTCTTGGGCTCTCACCATAAGAAGGACGTGGACCTGTTGGATCATCTGTCCAGTTCCTGGCCCTGCACTGGATGCCCCAAGACTCACATCATGTGCCTGAAAGCATTGTCCGAATGCTTCTTGAACTCAGACAGGCTTGGTGCTGAGACCACTTCCCTGGGGATCCTCTTCCAGCGCCCAGCCACACTTCAGGGGAAGAACTTTTTCTTAATATCCAGCCTAAACCTCCCTTGACTCTGCTGACGCTGCCCTGACCCTTTTCTCAAGTCCTGTCACTGGTCATGAGAGTGAAGGGATCAGTACCTGCCCCTCCGTGAGGATGTTGAAGACCTCAGTGAGGTCTCACCTCAGTCTCCTCTTCTCCAGGCTGAACAGACCAAATGCCCTGAGCCGCTCCTCACATGGCTTCCCCTCAAGGCCCTTCACCATCTTCATTGCCCTCCTTGGGACACTCTCTAATGGCTTAATATCTTGTATTGTGGTGCCCCAACACTCTCTAATGGCTTAATATCTTTCTTGTGTTGTGGTGCCCCAAACTGCCACAATATCCAAGGTGAGGCTGCCCCAGTGCAGAGCAGAGCGGGACAATCCCCTCCCTCGACTGGCTGGTGATGCTTTGCCTGATGCCCCCCAGGACATGGTTGGCCCTCCTGGCTGCCAGGGCACTGCTGACTCATATTCCACTAGGCATGGATCAGAACTCTAGGGTCCCTTTCCATGGCACCGCTTTCCAACCTCTTGTTCCCCAGTCTATACACACAACCAGACTTGCCTTGTCACAGGAGCAGGTTCTGTCACTTTCCCTTGTTGAACTTCATAGGTTGCTGATTGCCCATCTCTCTAATTTGCCAAGAGCTCCTGGTTTACTAGCCAGCCTAGCCAGCACTATGAATATGTATTTTAAACTATATTTGCTATAATTTTTCCCATTCAGTACTGTCAAAAGTTCCTCTGAGTGAACTTTAGCTGAAGAAAACGGTTGTTTCATCTGCCAGTGTCCTGGTTATCCATTGTGCACATGCATTCAGTTCATGACTCCGAATGGTGAACTGTTGTATTAATGTTTTGGAGAAATAAAGAAAAAATGTGTGGAAGGAACATCAAGGGATCATTCTTTCACCTCACGCAGGATTAGCCATCTTGGAACTATTCCTATCATATGTTTATCTAAACTGCTCTTAAGGTCTTTGGTGGAGGAGATTCAGAACCTTCTCAGCAATCTATTTTTGCCTAATCGCTCTTCCCATTAAAAAGTTCTTCAAGTGTCTCACATAAATATCACTTCCTGCAATTTAGAGCACATTATTTCTTGTTACATAGAAAATAAGTACCTGTAACAATTCAATCTATTCCCCTTTTCAGCCACCTTTTATGTATTTGAAGACTAGTCTCTACTTGGTCTTTTCTCTTGAGGAAGCAATCTCAACTCTCAACTCTTTGATTTCCAGTAGGTCAGGTTTCTACGCCCCTAATCACTCTGCTCTTCCTTTAACCAGATGCAAATATTTCTTGAAATGCAAACACCACGCTTCAGCTATGGCCTCATTCATGCCAAATGGAGCAGAAAGATGTATCTTAGAGAGATTATTTCTGCTTGTACATCCAGTAATAGTATTTGGCTTTTTAGCAAAAGTGCCACTTTGCTGATGGTATTAATTTCACAGATCCTCTCTTATCTTATTCTCCATCACTGCTCTTTTAATTTTTTTGCAGAGCTGCTGATTAGCCAGTTGTTCCCTGAAGTCATCTTGGCCGTTTCAGACTCAATGTACAAAATGTTGAGCTCATTTGGAATTCTCACCCTCCCAAGCTGTTGGACTGCTTTTCAGTTACTTGGTGTCTTCTGTCCTAATAAATACCCTTTATTTTCTTCCATATGCCTTGAGTATAAATTCCCAGCCATTTCTCTGCCCATCTTATAGTAGTTTAAGCCAGCCAATGTTTGTTTTCTGTCTTCCCATGGTAGTGTCAGGTGAAACACTGTCAGAAACCTCACTGAACTGAAGATGTACTGCTACTGCCCCATCTACCAACCTGTTACCCTGCCAAAGGAGAAAAGGAAGTTGTTTTGGCAAGAGTTGTTTCTGCCTGTATTGGGCCTGGCTGAGATGGAGTTAATTTTCCCACAGCAGCCCTCACAGAGCTGTGCACTGGTGTCTGGAAAGGTGCTGATAACACACCAGTGCCCTGGAACTGCTGGGCATCAGTGCTGGGCCACTACGGCAGCATCAGTGCTGTCCCTCCAACGTTCCCCCCACATCAGGGACCTGGGGGTGGGCAAGATGGAAGGGGTCACAGCCTGACCCAAACTGTCCAAAAGGACATTCGATGACATCTGCTCAGTAATAAAAGCTAAGACAAAGGAAGGGATAAAACAGTATGTATATTGAAGTCCTGCTTTCTGGAAAGTGGCTGGGCATCACCAGCTGATGGGAAGTGGAGAATAAATGTTTTGTTTTCCTTTGCTTCCATGCATGGCCACTGCCTTTATCTCGGCCCACAATGGTTTTTTAACGTCTTACTCCCCCTTCCCCATTGCATCCTGCTGAAGAGGGGAGTGATTGGGCAGTTTGGTTGGCACCTGCATCCAGCCAAGGTCAACCCACCACACTGACAAATCCATGTTGGCTGTCACTCATCTTTTTGTTATCTTCCAGAGGCTTACAAATTGTTTGCTTGGTTATTTGCTCCAGGATTTTTCTAGGAATTGAAGTTAAGCTGACAAATCCATCCTCTTTCCCCCCTTTTTTTTGAAGATAGGCTCAATTATTGCGCTTTTCCAGTATTCTGGACACTTCCTCCCATAAGCTCCCCATGATAACCACTGACAGCTCTGAGATTGTCCTGACAACTCTTTTTCTCTGATAGTGCTCACCTTGGGGTGTATTTCCTGAGGCTCAGTGACCATGAAAATATGTAACTCATAAAAGCACTTATCTTACTTAGTCTCAGGGTTTTTTCATTTGTTCATGCCTTTAATTGCTTTAGACATTTCATCACATCAGCCTCTTTTGTGAAGGCAGAAGCAAAAGAGACAGTGGGCACTGTGTGCCTTGTTTGGATATTCCTGTCCGTAGATTTCCCACTCCATTTGGTAACAGAAAATGTCTATTTTTACTCTTCTTGAGTTCCCTGTCTTTCTAACTGTTTACTCTCACACTGGATTCTGTCTTTGACCTGGATATTTCTGATTTAGCCCATGCCATGATTACTTTGTGTTGTTTTTTTAATAGCCTCCCATGAGGTCTCTGACAAAAGCTTTTGAAAAAACCAAATGGGTTATGTCAGGTTATAGTAATGTGGTGGGTTGATGTTAAAAAACACTCTTCTGCCACTTTTAAATAAAGAGTTAAGGCATCTCAGGCACTGATATATTTCCATCTGATATCAAAAAGCATTTCTGATCATACAGAGCTTCAAACATTTATTTATATTTACTTTTAATAAGCATCATAAAACCTGTTTCAACAAGAAGCAATTTAATTGCATCATTGCTTTTGATCAGATGAGCATCCTGTTCATAATAAAGCCTTCCCCATAAATAAACATAGAAAATACAAATTAAACTTCCCCGTTAAAATGCACCCAACTTAACATCTCAATTCTTTCCTTACATGTTGTGAACTGAATTTTTCTCAGGAATAATGTGCACGCTGAAATGTTGCTGTGCGTATTTACATACTCATACAAATCCTGCTAATACATCATCTAACTCGGGATGTGCCCCCATTTCAGCCATCAGCATTACTACACTGATGCAAAACACTTGTAGTCCAGCAAAGCTGATGAGGCAGCTGAAAACTGGAAGAAAACATAAATGAAATAGATTTCCATTTTGCTTATAAAATTGACATTTTTATTCACTCCAAGTTTTCCATGAACTTGTCAGTCCAGATTTCCAAATTTTAAGTTATTGACATTTCTATCCCCAAAGGAACAAATAATTTTTAGCATTCTAGTGCACTAAGCACTTATCAATTGCAAGTTAATATTAAAACATTTCTGCATTTTCTGCACTCTAAATTGCATGGATTGTGTAGGAAAGCCCAAACAACACAAACCTACACTTTCCAATCTCCAGTTGTTAATGATGCAGAGTGAATATAGGAGTGGGACGCTAAACTAATCAGTGCTATTGGACTTCGGTGAGTAGAAACCACTACATTAGTGCCCAAACTGCTCAGTGATCCATGTCTTCTGATTCTGGGAGATAGTTATGTTAAATTGATTTGAAAATAAGTGGATAGAATCATTATGCCTACATTTATAGCTAAGCTGATGGAAATCAGATGGATTTTAGTTTTGCAGTGCACCTCATAAATGATGATGAAAATCCCAATAGAGACCTCACTGCCTGCTTTCTGTCCACCCAATAAGCTGTGATTATTGGATCCTGATGACATTTGTTCTGAGCCATATTAAAATGAATTGACACAAGCCAACAGGAAAACCACGGTGAAGCAACTTGAGCGTGGAGGAAGCTGTAGAGCTCATCATCATTGACATGGGTGGTACAAGGGAGGATTGTCATGGGAAAGCAAGGTTTCCCGAAACACAAGCTCAAGCCCATGTCAGTGTCACCTAGGATTGCTTCTAGGCAAACACTTTCCTTTTATAAACATCATTTTACAGACCGGAATTAAGCACTGAGAGATTTCATAAGAAAAGCAACAAAACCAGAACACAGTAAGTCACAGAGGTGTGCCCTTGTGGTGAGCACTCGGTTTATTCGGAGACACCAAGAGACTCCTCACCGAGGAGCAGAGGAAGGGCTTGGTGGAAGCCCTGGGAACACTGTCCTGCAAACTTCTAGGCAATGAACTAATGGTTTTGTTAGGTGATTCTACCCAAATTCCTTGTCATAGAAAAACCCACATGGTAAAAATAATAAGGACAACAGGTGTACATAATAAGGACAAGAAGTGTACATAATAAGGACAACAGGTGTACATAATAAGAGATCATTAATTGTGATGCAGAAGTTTTCTTTAACAGTGAGTGCTAAATTTGTACTGCTTGTATCAACTTACAATTCCGGCATATGCAATATGCAATATTGAACTCTTACTGTTGAAGAAACAGTGATTTAATAAATTTGAGGCATGAGGTTCCAGATCCTCAGAAGCACTAAGGACCTTAAACCCCTGAAATAACAAATAACCTGCTAGCATCAATGAGTCTTAGGAATTCAGTGCCCTTGGCAAAAGGAGTGTCTATAATGGGATATTTTTTTTCTCTCAAAGAATATTTTTCCCAAATAATACTTTTAGGATTTTCCTTGGTATATATAGTCAGAAAGGGAGAATTTATTGAATTTTAGAACTTTTAATTTAAGCTCTGATTTATTTTAATATAAGCAATAATTAAAAATAAAAGTCTTTTGTGCAAACAGTTTTTCCATTTCCTCTAGGCAGTCAACGTTCAATGACTGTCATTGTCGAAGTAGGAGTGAAATCAGTCTAGAGCTCTGGTAGAGATTTTTTTTAATAGAAGTGGAGATTATCTACACTTTCTGCTTCTATATCCATCTCCTTCTTCTGGAACCTCTACTACCAATAGGTGGTTGAACAGATATGCCTTTGTCCAAATTCCTGCCTCTGCTTAGGCTTGCACCTGGAAATTCTTGGGTCCATGCTAAGAGC
Organism: Grallaria varia; assembly: GCA_013396735.1. NCBI lineage: Eukaryota > Metazoa > Chordata > Aves > Passeriformes > Formicariidae > Grallaria > Grallaria varia. Next base: position 314,225 of record VWZG01009901.1, on the reverse strand, counting down.
AGCTTCTTGGCCCAGACATCTCCCTCCTTATCCATGTCTCCAGAAACTGTTGATATTCCCTTGATACCATTCATGTTGAAATTAATGGGATTGTGTAATTTTGATTCCTGTGACATTTGCGGTGCTAGTGCCACATCATATATGTCAACTCATTAGCCTGGCAAGACAATTCGTTTCCAGCTGTATTACTGTTCAATGACAACAGGGCTTCCCAGCTGTTCATGTTGAGGAGCCCCTGAAGTAAGGTGCATATCCGAAATTGCATTGGAATGATTCAACTGTTTTCAAAATTATCTGAAATGCTGAGCTAATCTGTTCTCTAATCCAATAAAAATATGTATTTTCAATAAGAGGACACAAAGAAACTCTTGTTAGTTTAACCACACGCATCTGACAGCATCTACCTCATTAGCTGTTTGGTATAAAAGACATAAAGTCACTGTAACAGAATGTGTTTACAGGGTAAATATCTCCCACTTTGAAAATAAATATCTTGGCTTTGCCTCAGCATTTATTTAGCAGTGGGAAACTGCTGTCCTGTGACAGAGTTCCATTTCATTGACATTATCTCCTAATGATGTTATAAGTGGGGACAAGTTAACCTCAGAAGGTTCAGAGGTTCAATTTTCATTAGGATAAGCAACTAGAAACTTTGAAAATGTATGAACTATTCCAACTTTGATTGTTTCTCCTATTTTCTAATAAATGCTTGTCCCTCTTGGTCCTAACCTCCTAAGAAACCTCCCCCCTGTTTCCCACCCGAAGATGTGGCAGGTGTGGCTCTGTGAGGTCCTGAGCAGGGTCTCTCTGCCAAGGGCACTATTTCCCTGAGCTTTTTGGTGCAATAAATGAGATTACAAAAGTACTTTCTCTAAATACCCTTCGATCCGAGGCCACGGCGCAGCCGTTTCCTGCAGCACACATGGCTGGTGTCACACCCACATGGCCCAGGGCTGATGCCTTGGTTTCAGGCATTTAGCAAAAATTTTTTATGTTTATGTTCCCTTTGTAACAACCAGGAAGAGTCAGGTGATGTTGGAAGGGACTCGAATTTACCTGACCTTGCTGGAGTTTGTCTGGAAAGGTTTTGTCCTGGTTCTCACACGTTCTTTTCAGTTAGGTTCATCTATCCCTTGTCTTCTCCAGGAGTCCTTTCCTCTCCTGTGAGCCTACCTACGTGGAGCCACCTCTTTTTTTTGGTTACATTCCAGGAAGATGACAGCCTTGAAACTTCCTGCTAGTCTGATACAATGAATAGTGGATTTCTCCTTTTTCCTCTAGCTAATGCCTTAAGCTGTGCTATTTCCAGCATCACAATACCCTTGCAGGGTGGATATTCTTTCATTTTGGAGTAAATTTCAGAAGTTTCTTCCCAGCTGTTGTTTTCTCTCTCATTTCAAATCTTACTCTTTGAAACTGCCCATTCCCAGTCTCTACATCCTTTTTGTCACAAATTGGAAGTAATTAGGTTTAAGAAAGACTGGTAATTTAGAGTGTCTCGATTCTTCAGATCCCAACTTGTGAGAATCTCACAATTCTCAGGACTTCTCCTGAGTTCTCCTGGGCAGCAGGTCTCTCAGAGAGTCTCAAACTGGCTACCCCAACGAGCGGAAAGCATTAAAAATACAGAGATCTCTTGGGAAAATTAGTCTATGTAACTGTTCATTTATTTCTCCTAAAAGTTTCTGTCTCACGCAGATGCTTCACTCATAGGGATGCACGCATTAATCAAAATAAACAGCTTGTGGATGGGGCACACCGACATAATAGATCTACTTAACTCCAATTAAACCAAGCAGTGGGCACTGTAACCTCTCCGTGCCGGCGCTGCAGCGGCGCATACAAATTATGCGAGGCAGGTTTGCCTCTGACCATTCCATACAGTCTTTGGTGCTGGCGCCAGTTCAGAGACAAGGATCCTTGAGTTTTAGAGTTGTCAGGGAAAATAATAATAGCAAAGAAGAGTGGTTATAACTTAGTGTAAAGATCCTTAAATAATAGTGTGTACCTTGAAAGTAAAAGATGTGTTCAAAGGCAAAAAGTGCTGCCTTGTAATCTTTGTGATGCACGACTATAAATTTATAGCAATATTGCCAAGTCCTGTGTTTAATGTCAGTCGCGTGAAAGCAGAAAAAACCCTCATCTTTTATTAAAATTGTGAATATTCAGGTCCATAAGATCTCAGAGAAAGGCATGAAAGTGTGACTCAGGTGTGTACTATAGACTCAAAAATCTTTGAAAAAGTGACTCTTATACTTTGTCTTTAAGTCTTATGATCAATGCAGCAAAAAGCATAATATTATGTCGGTATATAATATAGATTTATAATATAATACATGTCCATCAGAATGAGATATTATTGGTCTGGTGGGTGATCTGAGCACTGTCAAGCACTGTGACCGTGCCACAGACTGATAACATCCTATTTTATTCAAACTGTTATTGTTTTCTATCACCTCACCTGCACCTCTTGTGTTTACTGTGGAATGTGGCCTCCTTCAGCAATAAAGATTCATATACCTGTGGTTATTTTGTCATTTATATGCAGTTCTATCATAGCTTGTTTTAATCTCTGTTTTAGAGGGTGTTCTGTTTACTACATGGCAATGATTTTTGAATTAAGCTCAGCAAAAAGTGTTACTACATCAACTATATCCTTGAATATTTGAATATATTTGTTTGCTTAAACATTGGCTTAGTCAGACACCTCTGAGGATTTGTTTTTAAGTACAATGTTTGCAATTGACAAATGACTTTTCTCTTGGTGGATTCTAATTGCTTGTAACCCAGTGGGAAAATGCTATTGTATATATTGATTTTTTCCCTTTTTTAAACTAAGAAAGCAGTATTTTTAAAAATAAAGTAAGAATTAATACTTCATAAACCAGTGCTCAATCTGCACACCCAGTTGGAAGTAATGGAACTATAAATTTAAAATGATGCCTGTAAGAAACAGACTCAGAATTGTTTGATGTGGTGTAACTCTTACCTGTAATACTTGAGATCCAGTGTTAAACATGGAATGAAATGCTTAGTTGTGATGCCCTGAAGAACATACTGAGATAGTAATGACAACAATAAGAATGGTAACAATATGGAAAATAGTCTTTTCAATATGGAAAGAATACCAGAGTTTCTTGTGTCTACAGTTTTATATCTGTCCCTTCGGTCCCATCTTACTCTCCAAATGAGCTTTTATAGTTTGAGTGTGGTGATTGTGAAGAGTATTAAAAAATTATCACTGCACAGGACAAATTATAGTGTAAAAATAAGGTGATAAAGTGCTTGCAATGGTGTGGAGCTCTTTACTAAGAAATCTTTGCTATTCCTCATGTTGATATTGCCTTTACAATGATTAGCATAACAATAGTTGCTTTGATTTTTTAAAACGCGCACACACACACACACACACATGCACACAGAATTTTGTATAAGTACATATTGATGTAAATAATACTTGAAAACTCTGATCTTATCAAGAGCATGCAACAGACACAGTACAAATGGCCCAATAGTAACTAAATAAATAAGTCTTCTTGCTCTTTGCTTTCTAAAAATGCACATATGCATTCCACCCTCAAATTACAGAAACACAGAAAATAGAGAAAGTTCCAAACAAAAATTTGCATCAAATAACAAGACAGAACACATTTAGATGCTACAAGAAAACATGCTGGAGAAAACAAACACTGTTGTCTCTGCCTCAAAAACCAACAGCTTGATTTTCCTATAAACACTAATCACACACATATTAGCTTATTATATTGGAAACAGAGACTCCTGGAACATTTTATCTTGGTTACACATTTCCTTACTTAAATAGGAACCATTCTTTTTCTGCTAACCAGAGTCAGAAATGTCAGATCCCTTTTGAGTTTTCAGAGCTTTTTTTAGGGTACTGGGAAGGTATGGAAAAAGTCCTGGAAGCTCACAGTCACTAGTAAATCTTGTGGACTATATCACACAGACAAACTGCATCCTTTAATCCCTCTATATTCCATAAAAAGAAGGGCAAATATTTAGTTTTTCTGGAGTGTTTTTTTGGGGTTTTTTTTAGGTATTGCAGAAAACATGCCTGAAATTCCTACAGGTATTCAGAGAAATGATGTCTGTAATTTCTGGAGGTTTCAGTGCCAGCTTGTAGTTTTGAACAAAGGGCTATGGCACCGTTTATAGACCCTGAGTCTAAAGAGGAATAAGAAGGGATTTAGTGACTCCGGGACCCACAGCAAGTGATGCTGAACAGCATCCTGTACATCAGGCAGCACATATGAGACCCTCACCAATTCTAGCCCAACTAATGAGGGATGAAGGGACGGGCAGGTGACAATGCCATGATCTTTCACCCTCTCACAGGGGCTACGAAGCAACTGTCATGCACAGACAAACCTTCTGACTAATGCTCCCATTGCCTATTTGCATTTCGGGTCCACTGAAGCCGAATTGGTTTTACTTCATGAAAGTTGCTCTGATTGCATGTCCTGCTGAAGGGGATGTACCCAAACAGCAGCTGCCTCACATCTGAAAGAATGAAAGGTGCAAAGACTTAAAGTGGAAATGTCCACTGAAGGAATGAAAGCTGAACAGAACAGGGAAAAATCACTTCCCTTTCAATGACTGATTGTTACTGTCTATGACTCTGTTTACTCTGTTTATGTTTTATTCAAATGCTTTACCTCACGTTTTAAGGCACTGAGAACCATCAAAGTCAACGAGACCAAAGAGAGAGGAACTTTTTACAAGAGCCTGTAGTGACAGGACAATGAAGAATGGATGCAAATTGAAAGAGAGGTTTAGATTAGATATTAGGAAGAAATTCTCCATCATGAGAGTGGTCAAGCACTGAGACAGGTTGCTCAGAGAAGTGATGGCTGCCCCATCCCTGGGAGTGGTCCAGGCCAGGCTGGATGGGGCTCTGAGCAACCTGGAGCTGTGGAAGGTGTTCCTGCCCATGGCAGAGGAGTGGGAACGAGGTGATCTGAAAGTCCCTTCCAACCCAAACCATTCTATGATGGTTCTATGATGATGATGACATTAGAAAAGGTATTAACTTCCTGCAGGATCAGCTCTTAGGGCTGACATAATGCTGTTATCTTCATCACATTGCTGGCACTGTACAGGAGGTGCATATAACCTTATGTTCTCCCTGAAATATTGATGCCTCCTCTACCAGCGGGGTTTTTCACCTTTATAAGAACCATATTTAGTGAGAGGCAAGACTCATCCTGGATCACTCTAGTACAAGCCATAATCAAGCATGATTTTCGAGCAGAACATTTTGCATTTGAAGGTGAATCATTGCTGCATTATGTTCACATCCAAAAGTGGTGTCCATGATGAGAAATCCCTTATGCCAGGCACACACACTGCAACAGAGCCCTTCATTGGAGTTTAAAACTTATGTGGGTAAAACAGATTGGACACAGGAGAAAAATATGTAAATTCAATATTGGGTGAATCCCACTTTGTGTTGATGGCAGATTTTTGGATGGAGATTTTCTTGCCATTCTTTGTTCCTTATCTTAATGTGGCTTGAAAAAACCATGAACATTACCCTAGATAACTAAACTGCACAGAAGGAAGATGTGTTACACTTGCAGTGACAATCCGACTCTTACTGCAGGCATATTTGTCCTTGAAAATGCCTTGTCTAATGTTAAGGCAGTTTAGACTTCTTGAATTCCACAGTCCTATTTTTCATATACTTTTTCCTATATTTTAATGCCAGTCTATCCAAAGTCTACAGTATCAAACCAGTTTCACTTAACATACCATAAAATAGATGTATAGCTTACATTTTTGTTCGAGAACAGATATATTTTAATGTAAAGCTGCCTTCATTAAATACCTTTATAAACTTATGGAAAATAGAGTTGCTAAATCTCCCAGCCTGTCTATAAAATCTCACTGCCAGATGCACTATCCAGCAACAGCAGCTTTTAGATGTTTTTTTTCCATTTCCAATTCAATTCTCAGAAGTTAAAGCTTCTACCCTTTGACAGTTCATTTAAAGGTCTTTAAGGGTGGTCTCTAAAGAAGACTTCCATTTCAACCTGAACAAAGGTACTGGGATTTAGAGAGTGCAATTGATAGGATTAGTACTTCACCCTAGCTATCCGTGTTAAGACAATTAAAACAGGAAAGAGTAAAAATGGAGTAAGGTAGATGATCCAGGGAATAACCTCTTAGGCTGAAGATCCAGGGAACAGCCTCTTAGGCTTAGCTGTAAAGTGTCCAACAATTTCTCTGCTACATGTTTTTCCATCCACACCTTTTCTGAACAGAAGGCTGGACATAACCAACAGGCAGTCAAGTCATTTGTATCCTAAGCTGTAACACACCAGAGCGAGAGTGCAAGTGGCACACGTAGGGGCCAAGAAGAGTCTGCAGGTAACGGGTGAGTAAAATTAAATGAGTCTTCCTGACTGGAAGGTGAGATGGGTTGTAGTCTCAAGAGCTTCCTCAGCGAGCCGACGGGAGCTCTGTAGCTAAGGTCATTTAAATCAGACTGAACATTTTAACAGAGAATATACTTCAGGGAGGCATCAGTGATATTTAAGACATCATTTGCAACACACCTAGTACACCAGGATTTTGTAAAGCCATACTACCATATAGCTAAGCTACTATAAAAGATATAGTAGTGTGTGAGAGAAACCAAGAAAAAACCACCTGGAAACAAGTTTATACAGGTCCCAGTTCAGCAAAGCACTGGAAAATCATGCTCCCCTCCTCCTTCCAACAAATCTACAAGGCTGTCCTCTAACTATAGGGCTACATTAGCCCTTTGGGATGTGCCTGCACATCCCTGTGCTGTCCCTGACCTCACCAGTGAGGATGTGAAGGGCCCTGGTACAGCAGCAACAAGGCTTGCATATACTCTGGCAAAAAATGATAAACAATTCATATATTTGACTGGGAAGGTTGGTCACGAGGTGATAGAGAGTGTTGTAAAACTCATAATTTATGTTGTGTTTTCCTCCTCGTTGTAATAAAAGTGTCTGCTGAAAGGTGTTTATTGCCTTACACCTCTGGAGAGGCTCTGATGTTTCTTTGGGATCAAAATGGACCCAAATTTTGGAGGTAACCAAAGGTGGCTGCCCCTTGCAGTGCCTGGACAGTTCACATTCAGAGTCCACAGGGCCTTTTATTTTTTTCACCAAAAGCTGAACTTCTGCTGCAAAGTTTTACTTTTCCCGTACAAAGAGTCCTCTCAAAAGAGTACAAGAGAAGACCCAAAGCCTAGGAAGCGTGCCATTGAGGCAAATTTGTGTACAGTTGAATTTGGGTTAAAAATAACCCCATTAGGCATATTTCATGTACAGAACTTCACATGTTAGGGACAGTCCTACAGGAGTCAGCAGCACAACTCTCTGCATCTTGTGTCTTTAGTAACTTCTGTAGGAACAGGACTGGTAATAGGACCTCTGTTTCCTTGGAGATCACATGCTTTGGAAGTGCTCAAGGTCCATCACAGTCTTCAGCCTCTAATACTTTAATTATTTCCATAGAAAACACTTAATATATTAAGATATCACATGAAGGATGAGGTCTGTAGATAACCAATAAATAACAGAGTTAATAACTCCTACCATTCTGGTTTCATGGGACTAAGGCTGAAGGAAAGAAAAAATGGACCAAGAAGCTGTTATCAGATTTTGCATATTTTATGCTTGAAAACCTTTTAATTTCAGATTTCAAAATAGTGTAGCATTTATAAATATAATCAGCAGAATATGCAGAAGATACACTTCTTAAAAGAAGAAATAAAAATGCATGTAAAATAAGTTCCTTTGAGAAACATTTCACGACTACTCTGAAGGCAAATTAATATTATTAATATCAGATAAGAGGAAGGTTACAATTTCTTGGTTTTCTTTGGGCACAGTCAGATTATTAAACACCAGAGAGAACTCTCCAGTGAGCCCCCGTGTGAAGGAAGCTCCTTTTGGCTTTCCCGATTCCCATCCCTGACCGAAATTAGGTGACTCAGAGAGTCCCATCAATCCGTCGAAGTTTTCTCACGGTTCCCATGGCTGTGGGATATGGGAATCAGAGCGCAGTTTAAGTACTTCCAATTCATGAGAATTCAGGCTCAGATGTGGCTACAAACTTCACAGCTGCTCGAGGACTGGCTGCAGAATTCAACCACCCCCCTCTTCCTCAAAAGGCAACAGATGTAATTGGAGCCCAGTGTGAAAAGGGTGACTTATTCACCGCCGCCTTTTGTCTGCAGGGTTTGGAGGCAAGGCATGACCAAGGAAGATGTCCCACGGAGTCCAGCTGCCTGGATTTGGGCCAACAATTTACATTTCCTTACATTGCTGATGGGAGAAAGGGCCGATACAACCTGTTATGCAAAATGCGTATTACAAAGAGAGCTTGTCAGAAAACAATTTCTTTTGCCTTGAGGAAAAAAAAAATATCTATTATTACTTATGAAGTATTAATAAATATTTTTGAAAGGTTTCCGTATTTTCCGGGTTATGATTGCAAAACTAAAAATCTGTTGTCTTGTTTTTCACCTCCCAGCCCAAACTTGCAAATTTTACCTAATAGGGACATTTCATTTCACAGAAAAGAGCTTTCCATCAAAAGAGAGTTTAAAAAAAAATTTAACTGCTCTAATTAAACTCCACCAGGAATTATTCTAAATGTCTTATAGCTGCAGAAAATTGCATTAATGAACACTTGGGTGTTGTAGTCCTTCTCAAACACCCTCATATGCCCTCAGTGAAATAAGAGGAAGTTTTTATTCTGTCACTTGTGCCTGTGTATGTCTACAAAACTAATTCTCTGATGGTGAAAAAAGGCCACAGAAATCCAGTTAGAAATTGGTGTTAGCTGCTAGATTTCTTTGGCCAGATGTTAAAAACCTTCCTGCTCCAATTAAAGGTCAAATTTATTTCCAGCATCCAGTGGCCAATACCCAGAGATGAAAATGGAAGACACAGTGTCAGAACAGCACCCAAACTTCAATGTTTAGTGTTTCAGTGAGCCAGATGTGATGTTTTGACATTTTATTCATTTTGAAAAGCATATTTCCTTTCTAATTAGATGGCTTTCAAAGGCATTATAGCAGATACAGGATCATGGAACGATTGGGGTTGGGAGGGACCTCTAGAGGCCACCTTGTCCTACCTCTCTGCTCAAGCAGGGCCGCCTAGAGACAGTTGGTTTCACCCTCTGTGGGCTTCCTTTTTGTGTTTAAGTTTGGCCAGGAACTTTTTTCATCCCTGTAGGCCTCTTGGAGTTTGTGCCCACCTTTGTATTTGATGGAATGGAACTCTCTTTATCTTGGAGGAGGTGACCCTTCAATAAGAACCAGATTTCTGGGGCCCTTCGTCCCTCCATGGACTCATCTCATGCAACTCATTTGAACAGATCTATGACGATGCCAAAGTCTGCTCTCACTAAGCCCGTGACTGTGAGCTTGCTTTTCACCCTCCTTGCTGCTCTCAGGTCCCTGAACTCCAGCCAAGGCTGCCTTTGACCTTCAGATGCATTGTTGGTGCTTATGGGGTTCAGCAGAACTCCTCTCCTCTGTGGTTCTCTATGGCTTCGAGAAGGAAGTTATCACCAATGTAATCCAGGAGCCTCCTGGATTGCTTATGCCTGGTGTGTTGTCCCTGCAGCAGATGATAACTTCTCAGCTTATATTTTCTCTAAACTGGGACTATCAGGCTGTCAGTTTTGAGGGTATTTTCCTTCTAGGCATAATGTTCCTGTAGAGAGCAGTCAGAACAGGAGTCACAGCCCTTGCAGAAGTTTTTTGCCTCAGTTTGGGAAAGGGCACGGTAGAACTAACCCCAATTAGCAGGTACAAAAAGTAGTCTAAGCTGGGTAATACAGGAGGGATGCTATTTTTGATCAGTTCTGTAGACAAGGTAATTTTGTCTTCATTCAGAACTGTAGATAATTTTCAGTTTGTGCAGGTAAATGGAGCAATTGGAAAGTTCAATATGAATACCCAAAGCTTTATCTCTTTTGAGACATCTTACAGACAAAGCGAACATCCTTCTAATCCTGTCCAGAGAAGAGCAAAACCAATTAAATACAAATGCAGCCTGATTTTGGGAATAAAGTTATGTCAAACTCACAAATAGCCCCACTAGAAGTGAGCAGGGGATATGAGGACCCTTAGGCAAGCCCAGGTTACATCTGAGTGCATTTTTTTTTCAAATTCAGAAAACTTGGCACCTCTACTGCAGCTCTTTAGTGGTACAAGAAATTAATTAGGGAGGAGAAGAGATACTAATGATTTTCAGAAAGTATTTCTCAGCGGTCTTGATTTCCAGCCTGTTGGACTTGCATGTGGAAAACAAGACATTCAGTCAAGCACTGTTATGTAAGTGCAGCTCTTTGAGAGCACTCCATATACAGTATAAATTCTGCAGGCAGAGTGTTTCAAGCACTTGGAAACTGCAGAAGATGGATATGGACTCTTTCTAAATCCATATAGCTTTGAAAACAGGAATAAAAAGAAATATCAGTGCAAGTAATGTTAAGAGGTGAGAGGGAAGGTTTATAGGAAGAGGTAATATCTTTTATTAGAGTAACTGATAGTGTTGGAAAAAAACAATCTTTCCAGAACAAAAGCCTCTTAAAGCTTGTCTGTTTCTTTTCACTTCTATTAATTTGTTTCAGAAAAGACATTACTTCTTCCTACAAGTCCCATCTCTCTACTATACTCGGACAATCACTTAAAAGAAGGTATTTCATTTCATTTACATGCTTTTTAACAATCAAAGCTGTTTCCTGCTTGTCCAGGGTGAGTAAGAGTTCACATTTAGAGTAGTCAGTACACAGAGGACTGTCATTTGAATGGGACTGAGATATGCCCTTTAAAGGGCAGTGGGGAAAAAAGAAGAGTTAAATTAAAAACCCTCCTTTTTTTTCAGGACTAGTTTATCTGCTTCCAGGCAAATAAAAAGAAATATTTTCACATACCTTCACTCATCTTTGGAATTTCTTTGGAATTGTGGAATTATTAGAAAAGACCTCCAAAGATCACCAAGTCCAGCCCTTGACATAGTGCTGCCAAGCCCATCACTAAACCATGTCCCCAAGTGCCACATCTATGTGGTCTTCAGGGATGGTGGCTCCACCACTGCCCTGGGCAGCCTGTTCCAAGGCTTGACAACCATTTTGGTGAAGAAATTTTTCCTGATATCCAATGTAAACTTCCCCTGGTGCAGCTTGAGGCCATTATTTCTTGTGCTATTTCTTGCTGGTTGGGAGAAGAGGCCAACTCCCCCCTGGCTGCAATCAGGGAGTTACAGAGAAGGAGAAGGTCCCACCTGAGCCTCCTTTTCTCCAGGCTGCTCTTCAGCTGCTCCTCATCAGACTTGTGCTCCAGACCCTTCTGCAGCTCCATCGCCTTTCTCTGGACACGTCCCAGCATCTCAATGTCCTTCTTATAGTGAGGGGCCCAAAACTGAACATGGGGTTTGAGGTGCAGCCTCACCAGTACGGAGGACAGGGCACAGATTGCTGCCCTGCTTGTGCACACAAGCCTTCTACAAGAAAGCACCGCTCCTCATGAGGGAAGGCCAAAGAAACTAACCCCGTGTCTTTCACCCAGCTAAACTCAAAGCGTTTTGCAGAGATTAATTAATGAAATTCTGATGCCCATCGCAGTTTACAAGTGTTGTGCAAGTGACACCATGGTAACAGGAGTGCTGAAACCCGTATTTCCAAGAACGTTCCACAAGAGCAACAGAGTACACAAGAGCGTGCTCTCCTACTCATATGGATGGGTTCATATTCCTGAGTTGTGGGGAATATAAAATCAGATTTCTCATAAGAAATGGGAAACTTTCACGTTAGTATTTTTCATGCATTTATTTTCTTTAACTTTCTAACCGACTGCAATGTTTCCTAAGCTTGGGTTACAGTATCAAGGCAGGCTGGAAAGCTACAAATCGATGGTCACTGCGGTCGGCGCGCATTTCATTTGCCTTTTCTTTATCTAGCTGGTATCCACGTCTGAGCTATCGCCACAGACTCCAGATTTAATGATAAAGTACAGGCATTTTTAGGCTGTAGTAAAAAGAAATCGGTTTTAAAGGTTTATTTTCAGAAGAGTTAAATTGTGCCAGAAGCATATTTTTCTTTGTATTCTGTAAGGGGTGGCAAAGACTGGGGGCGAATAGCTGAGATGCTTTCTATACCCTGTAGATGCCTACATTGATCAGATGAAACCCATTTTCTACTGCCAAACTACATCAGCCCATCAAGGAGTGATTTCTTCTTTACAGCTCAATCCCTTTTCATCTGCTCTGTCTGTGGTATTCAAATGTTTTATGCACACTGTGTCATCCCTCTGAAAACCTCATGAATGTTATCTTTTATTTATGCCTTCAGAATTGCTGCTGATTATATTATGGCAATGTCTTGAAGGCTTAAACAAGATCAGGGCCATCTCTGCTACTCCCTGTCCAAGTGGCTGCATCAAAGACAGGCTTCCAGTATTTCTGAGCTCGAGACACGTCACCGTTTCACTCTCTGGCAAGATCCAAATACGTATGAAAACCCCTCCCCACGTCTGCTGCCCTGGTTTCTGTAGGCAGGAAAGTTGGGGGCATAGCATGGCCCAGCAGGACCCCAAGGACGGTGATTGCAGGTACGAACCTGGGTGTGCCACAACACAGTTGTGCACAGCAGCTCCGATGGGGTTGGGAATGAGGCCGTGCCCCAAGAGAGAAAATGAGCTAAAAATTGGAATATATCACCCTGCTGCTTATGAACAGGAGAAGATGAGGCACAGAGAGGTTGATCACCCTGCAAAGTTGTTAGAAGGGTCTAAACCAGAAGTAATCTTTTAGCCTGCAAGACGTTCTTCTTTGATCACACATGCATTTTATTGTTTAAACACCTTGCCCACAACCACAGAGCAGCTGCGAGACAAAACTATAGCCCAGGAATTATGACACAGAGTTTTAGCTGAGGCTCGAGTTATAAAATCTGCAAACCAGTGGGAAAAGGGTCTAAAACATACCAAATGCATTCAGTTCCTGCATTTGCTTTGAGAACTGCAAATTGGAACAGAAAAAAAAAACCCACTTCAGTAAGTTTCTTAAAAAATAATGAAAAAAACCTATCTTTTAAAAACCTGTGCTGGTTTATTAACATGTGGAGTTCCGAGCTGTAGCATGATGTATAGTGCACAGACAAGAATGACTCTTGATATTTGATTGTTTTATTACTTCCATCCGAGCTAACCTTCATTACTCGGATTTTCCAAATTTAAGGACTTGCCAGTATGCTTGCCAGTTAAATAAAGGGCACAGCTAAGGTCTCCAAACATCTGGTCCAAATACTTAATCATCTTGTTGCATGAAGGCTGGTATTTTTATCTCGTACACTGATTGGGTCTGCATAATTTTTTTTCACAAATTGGTATTTAAACCTCAAAACCTTTAGCTAACTACATCTGTCATTGATATTTTATTGTTTAATTTCTTTTTATAGAGCCAAATTACATCTCTCCCACATACAGCTTGCACTTTACATGTCTAATTTGTCGACATGTTCTATAATGATAATTTCATTGATTTAGAAAGTGACATTATGAGCAACATATGTTCAGTTTAGCAGTAAACCTTGTTAAAGCAATAATGTCCCATTCTTCCCCCCACTCTCCCCAAATTCAAATATAACCCACATTAGGAGGCAGCTGAGTCATTTAACTGCTTTGATTCTTGTAAATATAGAAACCTGCTAGCTGTTTAGCTTTACACTTTGGCTGCATATATTTCCTACTTTGGGTTGCTAGGAAAGGACAGGGCAGAGATTAATCGTGCTACAGTACTTTGTCTAAAAGCACGATATGTGTTCATTTCCTTCGGAAAAGACACTTGGAAGGCAAAATTGGACCCTTGGAAAAAAAAAAAGAAAATATAAAACAGGACACGCACATAAAGAGGATATAATTGAGTAACATCAATTCATAGACAGTAATGAGAAGATGCCCTATTACTTTCTCCCAATTATCCTTAATACAATCATAAAGAAACAGACCTATTTTCATATTACTTTCAAAACAGCTGAGTAATAAAAAGAATTTATTTTTATAGACTCTAGAGCTAGTTGAATGCTTTGCCATCTGTACTGATGTAGGGTCTTTCCCCAAAGTGTTTAAAAACTGACTAAATTTTAATCGGTTGAAGCAGAGTTTAGGGTTTTCAGGATCAGCCTGAAACTTCACACCGGAATCTCAGCTCAGTTTTTGCAAAGACATTTTACAAATACTTCACAAATAACTACAAAACCCACTGAAGCCTATAATGCAATTAGCGAAAAAGGAGACAGATCTCTTCTGAACAATGTAAAGAAAGGGAATAACAATACAAAGGAAGTTACATCTTGTTTCAATTTTGAAAAGGGAATGCACGTTAAAAATAGCTTGAGACAACAATTCTTGCAGTGTAATGGTCTGAGAAGGGATCTGAGCCAGGACACTCATCAACAGAGATATTATCTACACGTTGGGAACACACTTGACCTCAGCACATCCCTTTTACCCACAGGTCAAGTGTCAAGGACGGATGACAAGGGCCCTTTTCCTCTCTTGTCTGTCCCACTCTCTCTGTCACAGGTAGAAAAAAAAAGCCACAACAAAAAAATTTCTCTGATCATTTTCTATACACAAATTCCCTTCAAGGGATTTTGTAAGGGCCAATTTTGGAATATACTTTAGAGGTGAAAATCTCTTTATGTATTTGTGAAAGCTTTTGCTCTGTGACTGTATTTTTCACTCTAAGAGGGTTGTTTTTAAGTGAAACAGGCATGGCTGTACTTCATTCACCATCTGGAGTAACATCATAAGTTCTCTTCTACAATTTTGTAATCTTTTCATATCAATTTCACATATACAGGGGGAATATTTCTCTAGATATGTTTTTTGAAACTTTATTCTTGCTACTGAATTTTCAAATACACAAGATCAGTGCACCTTGAAGTTTCTTTTTTTCCTTTTTCATTCACTGCCTTTCGGTTTTTCTGCCTTTCTGCTTGTTTTCATTATTTTGTTTGTTTGCTTGTTTTCTTAATTAAATTGAAATAAAAATTCTAAAGAAATTTATTTTTTTTCCCTAGAGGAAAGAGTGCCAACCCATATATATGCAATACTTGTTTCTGTGAAGGGAAATCTACAAATTCTGTAACAAGTCACACATTTCTTTTCACACATCTTCTGAAAAAAAGGATTTTGTCAGTCTAGAATGAAGATAATAAAACATTTCTCCACAATGAAAAGAAGCTACTTTCATTATTTTAGTATTAGGGGAGAAAAAGTGGTTTTATTTTATGGTAGCTAAAGCAAAGCAAAAATCTCAGAGGAGACAAGGCAGGCAGTGATTTTCACACTGCACATTTCAAGCTGCTATCTTACATGGGGGTAGATGAACAGCCTTTCTCTTTGTAAATTCATCTCAAATTAGTTGCCACATGTTAGCAGGTTTGGGTAAAGCATCCCTCTTTTTCTGGAGTAAAAGCAAAGCCTTTGAGAGCAGAACATTTTTTCTCTCGGTTTATTTAATTCGGGAAAGAAGAATAAAGTGACTTATTTGAAAGAGAAAACTGTGCCAGTCCCTCTGCATTCTATGTTTTAAATATTAGTCCCCAATAAACAGGGTTCAGTCTTCCCTCTGAGGCATGTTATGCTGCAGTATTAGCAACTTGTTTACACCTGAAATGCTTGCGACTTTTTGGATTCATTGCTCTTGACACTCTTCTCAGACCCTCCCATAGAAGATACTGCAGTCACTTTGGCTTCTTTCTATTAGTGTATGTATTCTCCCATTAACACAGAACCAACATGTCTTTATTAGTAAAGTGCCAAAATAAAACTTTCTACCGGGTTAAAAACCGATGATTTAATTATTGAGATGTATCGGAAGGGTCAAAGTTAAACGCGAGGAAGACCAATACTTGTTTGTTATCATCTACGATGATGGACGCAACAGACTGATGACATTGATTTCGCAGAAAGCCTGAGCTGGAAGGACCCACAAGGTTCATCGGTCCAACTCCTGGCTCTGTACAGGACCATCCCTAGGAGTCATACCATGTGCCTGAGAGGGTCATCCAAACACTTCCTGAGCTCTGGCAGCCTTGGGGCTGTGCCCACTGCCTTGGGGAGCCTGGTCAGTGCCCGACCACCCTTCAGGAGAAGAACCTTTTCTAATATCCAACCTAAACCTCCCCCGACACAACTTCAGGCCATTCCCTCGAGTCCTGTCACTGGTCACCGCAGAGAAGAGATCAGTGCCTGCCCCTCCTCTGCCCCTCACAAGGAAGCTGTACCTGCAGTGAGGTCTCCCCTCAGTCTCCTCTTCTCAAGGCTGAACAGACCAAGTGCCCTCAGCTCCTCCTCCTGTGGCTGCCCCTCTAGACCCTTCACCATCTTCCTGGCCCTTCTCTGGACACTTTTTAGTATCTTTGTATCCTTCTCATAATAACTTAATGGACAGCAATCTACAGTAATGCAGAAATCAACCTTAAGGGATCACACTGGACAAATTGCCCCACTATTTTGGTTTGGTTGCTATAGGGTGCCATTTAACAATGCTTTGGGATTTGTGGGCATTCTTCTGCAGGACTCTCTTCAAGCAGAGCTCTTCAAGTCTCCCACCTAACCTCACATGCTGGCTTATATTGGTTGTTTAAGATAAAGTCCTTTCTTCTTGTTTCAGCCAGAAGAGCATCAAAACTGTGAAAGCGCGTTATTGGAAGAGCATGAAAGCATGTCATTTTCTGAAGGCATTGTGTCAAGCACTGGAATCTGCCAAGGGTGCACCAAACTCGCTTGGAAAATCCCAGGTTTGTACAGCAGACCAAACACTGCACTGGGAGACAGGTTAACATCGGCTGTAGCAAAGCCTTTTACCTTGAGAGAGTTGATTAAAAACTTGGCTTGATAATGAACAGGACATATTTACACCTGAAACCTGTCAATGAGTTCTGTGTATAATAAGTTGAATGCACTCACTAGGAGTTTTAGCAGCCACTTTCCCCCATTTTCAAAAATCTCAAAGAGAAAACCTAAAGAGAGAAGCAAATCATTCTAGAGTCTGAGTTGTTTTCCATGAAAAGATGTGATCTGTTAGTTCAGGCTTGAAGAAAACAGTTTGTGACAACAGTTCAGCATCCAGCTCTAAAAACACGGGGGCATTTTGTGAATTGTCAGTAAGTTTTTGCAGCCATGAGGATCTGGAGACATAAATGAAGCAAGGTATGTGGAAAGAGGCAATCTTTGTTTTAGTCAGCTGGTGTATTTCTGCTCACCTTTGGCTTTAACAACTCTCTAGAGTAATCTTACCATTGTAAATATTCTGGATTTTCTCACAGATTTACATTTTGCCAAGCATAAGGGCAGCTATATACATAAATGTTCACATTCAAATAAAACAGCTGAAGACTGCTTTTGGTTTTCTTTGGTTGTGTGATTACTGAACACTCAACATTTTCCAGGATATTATGCACTGATTCTCTTATCTTCAGGAGATAATGAACTGCCTTGTCTTCAGGTGATAGATTTCAAAATCGCAAACCCATCATCGGCCAGTGGTACCCCTTGTTTAACTCTTTTATGGAATATAAGAAAAATATTTAATGGGGTTAATTCGCTGAAGTTGTCTAAACAAGATATCAAGTCATTATCCTTTGAAGAATATGGCTCCAAATCTTCATCACAGATCTTCAAAGTGCTCATATGATGGAGTGCTAGAGGGGGCTCTTGGGAGCCCCAGCTTAAGAAATCCTCCTCCACCTCTAGAGTAGGTGTGATTTTTTTCTGTCCCTGATGGAGTCCACCCCCTCTTTGTCTACAGCTAACTCTTTGCCAGACAAGACTTACCCTTGGGGTTTTGAAAAACACTTCTGAAGAGCAAATTGGTTTTGCCTTTGGAATAACCACACCGCAAAGAAGGATTTTGCTTCCTACCTTGTTTCAAAGTGCATCAGTGAATTAAACAACATGTTTTACTGACGGGCAAAATAGGCATAGTTGAAGTGCATGGATTTCATCTGCTTGGCAAGTGTTGTATTTGTATCATAGGTCTATCTCAACTGAGGCATTCTGTGTATGCCTGTGTGCGTGTCTGTGTAGAAGACCTTCATAAACATTGGCAGGACACTTGCCATAAATCTGCACCATCTTGTGCTGTTCAAGATTTTTCTGTGATGGAACTGTAATTCTAGCTCAAAGATTCTTCCAGTTCCAAGATCTTTGCCAATATTTCATACATTGTATAATGAAAATACTAAAGGCTAATAGCTGTATAGATAAGTTACATCCAAAGGTCTTGTAGCATCTATTATACTGTCAGCAAGACTTGTATCAGTTGGAATTTTATCAGCATCCATGAAACATTCCAGACAAAGCATGCTTTCATTAAAAAGGTTACTAAACATATAGAACTTTTTCCTTGAGCTTTTAGCCAAGTTCTTGTGTAATGGTTACCTCCAATCATCTAAGCGGAATGCTTTTAACTGGAAATCCTCAGTCGAGCAGCTCGAACTTTGATTTACTAAGTCTTTCCAGCTGAATTCATTTGACAACAGATCACATTTAGATAAGAGACTACTAAATAAAAATTAAGTAATTGAAGAAAGGTGTAGATGTTTGAGTATTTGCTGTTATTGCTTTCCCTCCTTACCCACTCCTGACTGGTGTGAAGAAGTACAGTAAGAATTGAGGATGTCCAAGTCCTTTTGTTGCAGGACTGAGTCTACTATTGTATATGGAATTTTTCCATAGGTCACTTAAAGCTGCAAGTGGAGTTTCAACATGCAGCTGATATTTTAGTGTCATGATGAGATGCAGTGCCTGGTCCTGCCTCTGGTTAGGGGCCTGTATTAAGTTGCAAGCTCTTACAAAGGAGCTTTTCTTTAAAAATCCATAAGGATCATTTGATGCAAAGCATCTGCTTGCTTTCCAGCAGTGCATAGCTCCAAAAAAGGACACAGAAATATCTTTTCATTTGCAAATCCTTTGGTCTCTTCATTCTCTTGTGCCATTTGAGGCAGTTTCTTCGCTTCTTTATCAAGTCTCTGGCTGCAAGAGGACAATCACAGTATCAGCAGACTTCCATTCATTTACCTGCACATCACATTTCTGTATGATCTTTGTTCTCCTAAGATGGGACAGTTCCTTTCTCAGACATCAAAAAGGCCTGAATGACATCAATAAATTATCTAATACACGTGTATTCAAAAAGAGAAGAAAAATAATTGTAAGGTGCTGGTTTAGTTTTGAAACTTTGGCACAAAAACATTAGTCAAAGCTTACAAATAGTAGCTTCAAGATATATTTATATGTGTATATATATAAAAAAATTGTGTGTATCTATATATATAGAGAAAACCTAAACAGTTACTGAGTATTTCATGTTGGGGTATAGAATACTGTCAATTTCACAGTTATTCTGTTGTCAATTAACACAAATAAATTATATTAACTGTAAGTAAACATATAATTAATATTTTAATAGTTGTCCGCATTTTACACTGGCCTAAACCTGCCTCAGTCCTTCTTAATGGAAGCTTGATTTTACTTTTTTATTAAATAAAATGTGTCCGTTTTCAAACGAAGGGATTTTTTAATCAGATTTTCCCCTTGTTCTCTTTGAGACACTACAAATCACTTAAAATCCAGATCCAACACAGTGTCCTTAGCAGATTAATGTTCCAACTATTGTACTGGAAGTGTTTGAGGTCAGGTTGGATGGGACTTTGAGCAACCTGGTCCAGTTGAAGGTGTCCCTGCCCATGGTAGTGAGGGTTGGAACAAGATGAACTTTGAGGTCCCTTTGAAGAGAAAACATTCTGTGATTCTATGAACTGCCCCATCTTCCACGACAACGGTGGTTTGTTTGTCTGTCTTACGTTAATTGGCGCATTATGTGCGCCCAAATTCAGTTTCTAGGAGAAGAATTCTTTTAGATGAACTGTCTCAAGTCCTTGCACAGCCAGGACAGAAATAACACCTTTGCCTTTGAAAGGCTGTTTCACTGTGGAGCTGTGGCTTTGTGCATTAAGGTGCCACGTCCTCTGCAATCCCAGCTTTGTGGAACCCCTTGATTTTCCCAGCTGGGGAAGAAATAGCAAGGAAGAAATCTGCCATCTCCTATGGGAGGGAAACTCTGTCAACAGATAAACCACAGTGCTTTTTCATCGTGTTTTTCTCCTGTTTGCTGTCCATTGAAACACACAGTGAATTTGTTTTCTACAGATAAAGGGGCTCATTTATTAAATGAATTGAATTTCTTAATTTTAGAGCAAATGAAAATGATGTCTCGAACATCAAGATGGATTTATTCTTGTAGGAGATTCTAAGGAAACCTAGCATTACTCCTTGTAATCCCTGTAGATGTCAGGTCCTCCCACTCAAAATATGGATATACTTATATTCCTCATAAGTATTATATATATCTGAAGCTATCTAAATTCTTGGATGCCTCTTGAATTAAGCAGCCATTTTGCATTATAATTCATGTACATTTTACTTCTTATTTGCTGTGAAAACTAAACTCTCAAACCGCTGTGAGGCTCCTGCCTACCAGGGTATCAATGTTTTCTACACATCCCAGTGGAATAAGCTGCAAAATATTCCACCGCCTTCCAAATGAATAGGATGAACCACATGGTAAATGA
Organism: Grallaria varia; assembly: GCA_013396735.1. Lineage (NCBI taxonomy): Eukaryota > Metazoa > Chordata > Aves > Passeriformes > Formicariidae > Grallaria > Grallaria varia. The sequence goes on along the minus strand of VWZG01009901.1, from coordinate 293,567 downwards.
TATATTTACCCGCATATCCATAAGATGGAAATACACAATGATCTGAATTCTATCAGCGGGTGCTGTACAACCCACAATGAAAATTGGTTACAGGCCTCCTGACAAGGGACAAAGACTGAAAAGTGATTTTCTAGACCAATTTATCCCTAAGTTGTAGACACTTTTTTGTCAAAACCAGTCAGATACACTTACACTTTTCCATCTTCCTAAATCTATTAGTTCTTCCTCTAATAATTCCTTTTGTGAAGAGCTTCCCAGCATTTCCCTGGTATTGTGGAGCCCAGGAGAGAGAACTCCCCACTGCAGTGTTTGCACAGCACACTCGCTGCAATCCAGCCTTTTTTTTATGTATTCAACGTGAAGTTTAGCACGCAAACAGCCTGAAATAAGGTGGCAAGACTGGATGCAGATCACCCGGGATCCTGCAAATGCTTAGACACGTGGAAGCTTTGAACATTCGCTTTGATCAGCACTTTAATACTAATGCTCATGAAAGAAACACTTCCAGCATCTGGATTAAGTAACGCCGTGCATCAGAGGAGGGAGTGGTTACAGCATTTACACATTATGCTCTATGAAGCTAATGTAGATATTAAGAAGTATTTATGGATTTTATTTTCGTAGATGGTAGATATTATTGAGTTATGACTTGGCAGGCACAGCCAGATTTTTGGCAGTTTTATTTTCTGTACCATAATTTACATTTGCAGAGTGCCTGAGGTCTGAGACTGAGACCTTAATAAGTCAGGAAAAAATCCATGTGAAATGAAAGGAAGCCATAAAAAGTAATGTAAGAACAAGATAGATCATTAATGATATAAAATCCTAAGTAGCAAAAGATAACTTCAAAGCACTGCAGAAACATATTTTGAAAGGCAATGTTTTGTTTGTTTGGCCGCAATTTTTGAGAGTTATGTGTTTTTTGATAAATTTCCTGACCATAATTTGATTATGTACAACTCTCCTTCTGTCCCTCTGACATGGACAAAGAAAGATTGGGTTTTTTTCCCTTCAAAATTAGTGGAGCCGTAATAGCCACAGTGGGATGGCAGCATGTTATGCTATTTGCAACATCTCCAATTACACAGTGCAGAGTAGAGAATTTATTTTCAGAAGTGTGAAAATTCATCAGCGTCCACTTCTGAATATCTTAGGATAAGAACAAACAAGTACAAAATATTTAATCACTCTTAAGATGTAAGACAAAGAACAATTATCTGAATTTTATATTTGTGCTTACATTTCTGTTTCTTGCATGTAAGTTCCAAACCATGAATGGCCACGAGTGCAATGTTGTTTAGGGTGTGATTTGCCATTTTTCTTGGTAGTGTGATGGTTACAATTGGGGCCACTCTGTGTCTTCCTCCCACCTCCAATCCAGCAGGTGTGTTCCTACTGCTGACCTGGTGAACAAGGTCCACTGGTAAATTTCAGACAAAGCTGACCTTGAAACAGAGTTTTACATTGAATTCCCTCTCAATACAAGCTTTAGTCAATGAAGAGAGTGGGGATTTACTAGCAACAAGACAAGAGGAAATGGTGTCAGGCTGTGCCAGGGAAGGTTCAGATTGGATGTCAGGAAAAATTTCTTCACTGGAAGGGTTGTCAACCACTGGAGTGGACTGGCCAGGGGAGTGGTGGAGTCACCATCCCTGGAAGTGTTCAAGAAATGACTTGATGTGGCACTTCATGCTGTGGTTTACACATGAGGGTGTTCAGCCAAAGGTAGGACTTGATGATCTTGGAGATCTTTTCCGACCTTAATAAATCTATGATTCTATGAATGCATGGTGAAAGAACAATGATCATTTTTGCTGACAACTCCGGCTTAATCATTGTATCAAATCACACTAAAAGTTAGCAGTGGGCAAATACCTTGATTTCCACTTAGGTCTGTAACACAGCAGTTGTAGCTAAGGCACAGAAATACAGACATATGCACAGTTTCCAGTGATGTGTATGAATGTAGGAGGGACACAACTTCCACTACTGTTAATTTAAAAATATGAGCCAAAATAGTTTTCAATTTTGTCTCTGCTGTTAAAAAAAAAGAAACCAGTCCTTTCCTTTCCTTTCCTGTAGCTCAGCCACATAAACAAAACAGGAGGCAAAGAAATTTGTCTCATCATTTTAGCTGTTAAAATATTTGGTGTTTCTTTAGAGGTTATTGCCTCGGCTTCCTCTGTAGTCAGTGGAGAGAGATAAACAACTTCAGAAGAAAATAATTCCATCTAGATCAGACGTGTGTCCTAGCAAGGGATCAGTTGTCCCTGCAGAAAGCTTGGATTGCTCGTTTGCTCCCCGTAGTAACTTCGGGATGGTTGAAGTTACGGTAAACGAATCCAAACTGAGCGGCTGTACAGGGGAGTTAATGAAGGTATGTAAGCACAAAGTTCTGACAAATGCTCTGAGAAATACTGAAAGATTAAAGAGGCAGGTTTAAAAAATACATTAATCCTTCAGTTACGGGAGTCTAAGGTGTTGTGCATAGCAAAGGCTGGGAGAAATGTAAGAAATGTTTTATCAGCTTGACGGTGCATTTTAACAAGCTGATATCATCTGCAGATCATCGGTGTTGACAATGTTCCAAAAGGCATTTTCAGCTCTGTATTTATTTTTTTTTGCTCTAAACTATAAAAAAAATTAGAAAATATCTCGTAGAGAATTAAAATGCCTGCTGTTTAGACCAGGGAAGATCAACCAGTTGATAACAAAGGTAAAGGAAATTATACTGGAAATAGGATACTTAAATTCTGATCAAGCTTCTGATAAACTTCATGTTTTCTATATCTTTACTTTCTGACACACAGAAACACCATTATCCTTTGAGGGCTGATGCAGAACAGGAATTTTATTATGCACTATATTCAAGCAAAGAAATATAATTATTTGGAGTACTTTTAGACCTAGAGCACCAATAGCATAGATGTTATATCACCTAGATTTAAAAAACAAACAAACAAAAAAACCAGTTTTCATCTCTACTAGGAAGAATTCTCATTTTAAGAATCACTAGACAGCCTGATTAAAATATATCTCGTTGATATAAATGATGCCAGGAAAAGAAACCATCACGATACAAAGCATAGATTTTGAGCAAGTTTCTTCAATTTCAATGAAATAAATGAATTATCATGAGAAGCAATGGCCAAGGCTGAGAAAATGCTGTTTCTTGTTTAGGAAGTAAATGTTCTGCCTGCAATTATGAAGAAGAACAAAGGTTTTTAGTATCCACTCTGACATACTCAGTTAGATGAAAAGTGATCAAAGGCATGACAATAACTGACTCAAACACAGTGACTAACTAATGAACTGTGCTGGTCTAGAAGCCAAAATATCCTTAGGGAAAAAAGTCAACGCTTAATTTTAAATTAATATATCATGCCGGTTGGATGTGGTGGTGATTCGCAGTTAAGATCCTCATGCTCAGATTTCTCTCCTCATTTACACTCGACAGTGTCCTGCCACCCGCAGCCGCCCAACCTCGGGAGTTCTCTCCTCCGCTCTGCCAGGCTTAGCGGGGTGGGTGGGATGTACAGCTGGGTGACTCTGCGCTCCACAGCCTCCTCTGGAAGACAAAGAGCCGGAGCAGAGGAATTCACCAGGCAGGCTGTTCCTCTGCGTCCAGCCTCAGGTAATGGCTGTGTCATCGGAAGACAAGAGGCTGCCGAAAACATCTTTAATAAGGAGGAGGAGTGGAAAGCTGGCAACACGCGGTTCTTAAAAATCTGCGTCGTTTAGTGTGGAATACCATAGATCCAGGATTTTTGGCTGGTTTCCAGAAGGATAATTAGATTCCTACTACTGAGACAGAAGTTGCCTTCACTTCCCATCCTTAATGGTGTGGTTTGAGCAGCTCCCACTGTTTACTCTGAGGCGGCGGATGAAAAAGAGTCCTTAAATATGTAACCCTTGCTGACGTGTTTCTGTGAAGATGCCTCGCGGTTTCTTGATCCTAACTAATTTTAAGGCACTATTGGTGACCACACACAGTGCCATATAGGTATGAAAATCTTACCTGCGTGTGCCCCTGGATCCACCTACACATAAACACACATGCAGACAACTATGGAAAAGGCTTTGGCGCTGCTGTTCTGCGACACAATGCCCATTAGTGATAGTATTTCTGTCAGTGTAGCACTTAGTAGGGAAATGATTCACAGAGAAAAACTGTTAAGGTCAAAGTTACCAAAGAACACATGGCAATTTTACACCATCAAAGAAATGGCTTTCACTTACTACAGCACTGATGGGCTCTTCCAGATGTAGGTGTATCACTATAAACATGGCCTGAGCAAAAAAACTTGTCAAAACTAGACAAGTGGACTATTTTCTAAATTCGGTTCCAATCAGATTAGAAAAAGAAGCAAGAGTAACAAAAAAAAAAATAAATGTCTGAAGTGTTAGGACCTCTGAGCAAAAGAATAGAGGAGCAGCAATGGACGTGTGGAAAATGCCCTATTTAGAGATTTGATTTAATAAATTGAGGACTAAAGTTTGTATAAGCACATGAGCCAGCTCAGTTTGTTCCTGTTCCAAGCTCAGAAGAGTCACTTGAAGAAACAGCAGAGAGGGAAACTTCCGTCGGGGTCATCGGTGCTTTGGGCTTTGCTAGGCTCTTTTCTAGGCTTTTCTCACAGACAGGTGCTGCTTGCTGCCTGTCGCCTCCTGGTTGTGTCTCATCACAAGTAGCAACCAGAGAAGTTTGTTCAAAGCTCCAGCTTTTATCTCGACTGGGCTCCAACAAAAGGCAACTCAGGAGGAGGGAGAGTGTTCTCGCTAAGATATCTGTCCCAGTATTCAGCCTGCCTGTGGCAGTCCCATTGCATCTCATCGGCTGCGTTTTTCTACACTGAAAGGTCATTGTTAATTACAGAGCAGAGCCCTGTAATTTTTCACCCAGGAATTAAATAACAGTAATTGCTAAATATCACTTGGCAGAAAAAAGGGGAAGATTGAGTACATAAAGCCCATACTCAAGAAACAGAGTATATCTGTTAAAGGAAATAATTCTGTGAAGTTATAGCTGTATATGAAAACTTACAGTGAAAACTTACATGCTAGGTCTGACATGAATTGGTTTCCATCATGAGTGCAAAAGGAAGAAAACTAAACACCCATGGAATGTCCTGCCTTCTGCTAAAGACAAGTTTTAGATCTGGGTTTGAGGGAGACCATTTTTAACAACCCCAATACGAGGCCTTGAAGAGCTGGTGGCTCATTGTGAGTTGAAGGGAATTGAACATCTATAATCATCTGGAATGTCTGTTTTCAGACTATTTAAGGATACTATATGAATCCCTGAATTTTCCATATGTGCATTATCTTTGTAATATAGCCTAATTTCAGGCTCAATTTTCACTCAGGTTTTATAGGTTGCTTTTCCACAGCACTTTTAACAAGTAGGGTTTATTTCCCTCCAACACAGTTGATTGTCTTATTTGTAGCTCTGCTTCTGTGGTACTACCTTTTTTTTTTTTCTTTTTTTTTAAATATGCAACTTTAGCTTCCGTGTGTCCGACTGGAATGTCACCACGAACTTCTCTTTCTGATTTTTCAGTTTGTTACTCTTTTGTTTTCCTCTCTTGCTGCATTCCCGCAGATCCAACGGGAACCATTCCCTTCACTTTCACGGCTTTGCATCATCTGCAGCATTTACTGCCTCTCATCTCTCTCTTTCACGTGGTGGAATCTTGTTTCCAGTTGGGCAATGATTACACCCTCATCTTCACTGCCCACGTGTGTGCACCCTCTTTTGCCCTCCCACTGTGACTGCCATACAAGCTTTATAGCAAATTCACATAAATACAATTACCCCATTTTTCCTCCTCAAAATCAGCTCTAGCTACTCATAAAAAGCTCGCCACGAGCTAACACAGTTATTCAGCATGTTGACCAATGAAATCTCATTATTTTTCGATATTCCACTACTCAACTGCTAACTATTTTTATTTTTAAATTGCGCATTTTCTTGAGGGCATCAAGTGTCTTTTTGTTCTCCTTGCGGTTTGCTTTGTACAGCAAGCAGCCTGTTTTAAATGCTCTGTTTGTTTTCACTCTCTGATGCCTTTTACCTTCGAGTTCGCATAAAATACACCAGAAAAGTAAATTATTCGTTCTGGTTTAGGGCTGTCAGGGAGGACCCCTGCAATTGTATCACTATCCACTCAAAGAGGACACCCATGAGTAAAGAGTTAGATACAATGCAGTGGAATCAGTCTGACCAGAATATCTGCTTATAAAATAGGAAACAGTCCACTGGGCCACTGAATCCAATCTGCTCATCACAGGCACCCACACCATATAATCCCTTTCAAAAACTATTTAATGCCCCTTCTTAAAACCACCTAGATTCCCCATTTCCTTTATTATTCTTTCTGGAAGACTGTTTCAGAGCCTTACTCACCAGAGGATTAGAAAACTTTATCTAATTTCCAGCCGAAATTTATTCATGGGCAATTTATAACTATTTGTTCTTGGACCAACATTGTTCTTCAGTTTAAGCAGTTTCTCTCCCCGGTGTTTACCCACCTGATAAGTTTATAGAGAGCAATCACATCCTGTCTTTGTCTCTGTTTTGCAAGGCTAAACAAGCCCAACTCTCTTTGTGTCCTTGGGCAAGGCGACGCTGTGCTCCTGTGCTCCTCCTGTGAGCCCGCAGGTGTCTGAGAGCGCGTTCCCCATGCAGGAGTGCTCAGAGCTGCGTTCTGGCTGCCTAGTGAAGCCTTCACAGTACGGCAGGAATAACAGAAATACTTCTCCTCGCATCCTTTTTTACAGTTGCATCCAACCACTCCACTAATCCTGTGATTCCCCTCTAACCTCTTTCCAGTCCCGTTGTTCTTTCACTGTTTTACCCACTTTGTCTCTTTTTACCTGACCTTCCTTGTAGTTTTTGTGTTAATTCCCCCTTTTTCCCAACAAGAGTAATGATTTTTCATATATTAGCAGAGGAAATAGCTTAGCAAATTTCAAATTTCCTATATTTGTATAGTATTTTTTACTTTCCTTTTCCTTCAAAAATTATTGCTATTTTCTAGAAAATAGATTCTCAGCTGTGATGTAATTTCAAATGGACGGTTTTCCACAATCTATTTCTTAATTATAGAATTAATTATAGCTAGTTCTTACATGTATTTTACTTACCTGGCTTAACAGGTTTCTCATGTGTGATTATACATATTGCTGCTATTAGAGTTCTGTGTTTGTAATTATAATGAAATGGCCTCTCAGCTGGGGATTTGTTTCTCACTTTTTTCAGCTGCAACTATTAATTTTCATATCATAATTTCCCTTAATCAGTCTTTCCTTGCTTCTGTATTCATCCTCAAGATCTGGCTGGACAAAGGTCTGAGCAACACAGTCTGATCTTGTGGTTAATCCTACCTTGAGTGGGAGTTTAGACTAGAGACCCTCTGAGGTCAACGGGTGAGACCAGAAGACAAACCTTTACTTAAACTGCTGACAGTGCCCAGAGAGCTGGACGGCAAAGTCCTGAAAAATGTCTAACCAGACATTTGAATATGACATCTGGAAACCCAAGCTTTGTTTGAGACCTTCGACTCCAATACACCAACCAACAGGATGTCCAGTGTGTGGGATTTTATGGTCCCCAAATCACTTCGGAATCTTTTATGCTTATATTGGATTGCTAAAATACCTGTCGGGAATGCAAGAAGCAAACATTAAGTCAGAATGACTTCTTCCACGTGAACTTAATCAGGCTCCCACAAACTGAAGAGACGTTAAAAAATATGACCCCAGTGATACAGCTGAGCGTGAAGACCATAAAATAATAGAATGGTTTTGGTTGGAAGGAACCTTAAAGATCATCTTGGTCCCATCCCTCTTCTAAGGGACACCTTCCAATGGGCCAGGTTGTTCAAAGCCCCATCCAACCTGGCCTTGAACACTTCCAGGGATGCAAGAGAGATGGTGGCAAGTCCAGTGGTCACTTACTTCCCCATGTCTGGGATCCAAACAGATCTCAAGATCTTGGGTATTTTGTGCTAAGTAAAAGCTTTTATAAAGAGTTTTGTCAGATTTGTTTGACACTTGCTCAGGATGGTCACTTTATTAATATATAACATATTATTTCAAAACATCTTTTCCCTTTTTAGTGTTTTCAATGGACAGTGTCAAAACTGGACAAATATTTCAGCCAATTCAGTCATAGACAGTGTATGGGGTGCAGTCAGAATCAAGGAAAGACCCACAGATGATTAAAAAGTGCAAAAATCTATCTGCTTTTTATTTATTTTATAGCTCTGCATTACTAAGTCAATACAAGAGGGACCTAATTTCTCCACTAACCTTGTCTAATGAAGATTGAAATTTAATAAACATGTAAGAAAGCTGCATCACCATGAACTAAGAGACTTCAAAATATGACATTTAGTTCATTATTTATTAACCTATCCCCCGGGAACATGACAGAAGGAATGCAGACTATCCACATTAGAAGCTGTTTCATCTCTAAGAGATAATGGAGTCCCTATTTCCTTTGCACAAGATTTATATTCTTAAGAGGAAATGAGATCTAAGTTGCAAAATTTATACCACTCATGATTTCTTTTTTTCCCATGGAAGGTAGAAAGAACATTCCCATATGGACTGAATGTGGTTAGTAGCATGGGCTTTGAAAGTACATGTTTATAAAAATCAGACTTTCCTATCCAGGAAAAAAATTAACAAATGCACACGTGGTAAAACAAAAGCAATACAGTAATGTCCCTTTGGACATTAAAATACCTTGCAAAATCCAGAGTTAAAAGAATGGAGGCTGGACACCTTAATGTGCCAAAATAGCTCTGTTTACCAAAACTGAGAGAATAACTGAGCTATAAAAGTCACCTCTAGACAGACGGAGAAATTACATTTCATGTGCAATATGGCCATTCTTATGTCTCTTGAACATATTTCCTGGTTTAAAAGAAATTCCAGACCCACCCTGATGACAATCACAGCTCACAGAGCGTAACCATAAAGCAGAATAATTCCTACTCATTCCGAGATGGCTCCGAATTTAAGTGTGTGACCAGGGTCAGAATCTGGCACACCCGATTAACTTCCATGTGTGGAACACTCTTTTCCCAGTTGCCTTCTCCGTCCTGCAAACAGCAGCCCTTGTGCCCCATGGCAGCACCCCGAAATCTGCAGAGTTTTGGCAAAGACCAGAAAAGGCTCTGCTGGTACACCCTGGCCTGCAGGCGGTGGTTGGTGCTGCCTGGTGCTTCTGTGGTGCTGCTGAGTAGACCTGGCTTCTCAAACAAAATATATTTTGCATCGATAAAATACAACTTCTAAAACCCAAACCTGAGTGTTTAGAAATGAGTTTATATGTACATATGTGGTAGGCTTCCTTCTTGTTACAGGGAACCGTCTACAAAATGAAAACTCACTTCAGTAACCTGCTTGAATTCTGTGGTCCATGACTGTACTTGGCTTACCTTTTCCTCATTGACAATGAAAATGAGACAGCAAATTAAAAGTACAATTGTAAGAAAAAGTTACAAAGGCAGGACACGAATTACTTTAATACCTTACCAACTGAGTCACTGGTACTTCACAATTCATGAACAAATTTTCTATTACTACAGAGTCATGCTTTTATTGACTGGTATAAATACACCATTTGTATCTTTTTTCATCCTGCTGTGTTTCTATTTTATTGGAAGTGTCCTGTAACAGGTATAACATCAGCTCAGATTACCAAGAAATCTATAAAATAGCTTCCTGCTACTACCTTTGGTGCAGATTGAAAGAATACATTATGATCCCACTGAGTAAATGATAAAAGCTGTTTTTCACAGGCAAACATGATTTATCCTCACCTGTTCAAAATTCTGAATGTACCCACTTTATTATTAAATTATGAAAACATTTCACTCACATTGATTGGGAACACAGGTACATTATTAAGCAGAGGCTATTAGGAAGCTTGTGCTCCAAATTTAAGTTCTGAGGTTTGTGACTCATGGTAGGACCACAAATATTTCATGCAAATGGGAGTGGACAGATACAGCTTCATAAATGTTCAATTTTGGCACCAGAAATACGTGATAACATTTTTTTATTTTTGATTATAAATTGGAAAATGACATTGCCTGGTTCAAATTAAGTTTTCACTCAGTGAAGCTTGTACATTAAACACAGACAAATTGTAAATGAAAATTGGATTTTAAAAAAAGATGATTTCTATTTCTTTAATACAGAAGAGCCTGCCTTTTCTTTTTTTTTTTTTTTCCCTTTGGTACACTCTTGTATTATAACACATCACTTTTAAGACATCTTTCTCCTAAGATTAGTTACCAGCTCCAGAAATAATTTCTCTGTAGTGTGGCTCACTATTTGTTCAACATCTAACATAATTAAGAAAAGTCATAAAAGGTATGAACGCAAATGGGGTCTGTAGATCATAGGACAATATATGATGGCTAAAATTGTGATAAGCACTCAATGTTAAACAAACATTGTTTTTAATAAAATCAAGAGGTCAAAACCTGTGAAATTTGAAAACCCCACCATTGGGTACCTGTTAGTCTCTGCCAGACTTAGCATATTTGCCCCTCTACTCCCCAAATACAAAAGATACAATAATGCCATTATGCAGAGAATTGGACTAAGAATTTGGATTAATTCTGTGTAATGTTGCTCTCAAAGAGGCTCAGAACAGGAGGGTTCACAGGAAGCTTCTGTAAGTGTGGGTGCTTGTATGTATGTGCGCATTTATTTTTTATATTAAAAATGGGGGCATATGGGAAAATGTTATACTGAATGCTGAAGCCCTGTGTGCTGAATAATTTATGTCCTCCCTGTCTTCTCCTGGTTCCCTTCACACTAATGACTGGTTTAACGCTGATGTACATCAATTTACAACACAACAATGTAGCTTTGGATTACTTTCAAGTCCAGATTGCTTTAAAAAGCAATAAGAATACATGGAGGCATAAGAGTTTTGCAACTAGCAGTGACAGGATTCATAGCAGGCCTTGGACAAACTCTGCATTATTAGTTGTGATTTCTCTCTGGTTTTATTGAAGATATCTTTTTAATATTGCATTAGTTTTGAAGGATAAAATGTGAAAAATATTTTTGGTGTTTTCTTTCACATAAGAGCTGCTCAGAAGCAGGCTGTTGTATTCACCTTAACTCCTTGCCTCCTACCTGCTTTGTATTTTTTATCATCAACCTTTCTTTTGTTCTTTCTTCTAAGTGCCAATTATTAAATTCTCCCTGGACACTTCATGTAGATAAAATGATGATGTTTCTAATGCCCAATGCTCAAACTTTACGACCACCCAAGCTACCCCTCTGCAATGCTTACAGCATCCACCTGATGAACTCTGTTGACCATCTGCCTCTCCTGCTTTTTGGATGTGAAAACTTCTAAATCCGTTTGATGAGAATCCTGGAAGTTATGTCTTAACTGCCTCCTCACAAATGCGAGATAAAAACCTTCTCTAGTTCAGACAATAAAAGGCAGAAATATTACTCATCATTTAAAGGCTCATCTTTGTTATATAAAATCCTAAGTAAGTTGATTTGTAGCAACTAAGATGTATTATATTTACAATGATTTTATGGACCGTAACAACAATTTATTTTGCCTTTGGTACTGTATGAAGAGAACACTAAAAGTCATACATAATGCTTGGAGCTAACCTTAATCTCTGAAAGTGGTTGGAAATATAATCTTGTTCATTTCAGTGATGACAGGGTAAAGTATATAGTTTATTGCTTTTGAGGCTCATTTAATTCACTTGGCTTACAGGAAAGAGGTCTGGCAAGGTGTCACTGCTTCTGCAGCAAAACCATCAAAGATGTGTGTTCCTTTCAGTTTGGGAATGTGAATGCCATGGCAATCCTGCACTAGACTGCTATGAAACAGGTTGGTATAATGTATGCAAGTCTCTGCGTCTTTAGCAGAGCAACATTTTGACTCCATTTAACCTCTTTCCTTTTCATTCAGAAAGACAAATGTCAGATTGCGAACATGCTACTGAAAGAAAAAAAGCGGTACACGGGCTTGGACAAGGCACCACGTGTTGGTTTGAAAAGTGTCCAATTCATAAAGCACATCCTACAACCAAAGAGAAGATGGAATATCCTTCCCCTCTGTTTCCTCCTGCCGTTACTGTTGTGGCTGGGTGATGCACATCTCAGTTCATCTCACCCCATCCCCTGAGAGCCCGGGACAACAGCCATTAACGTCACTTGAGTTTTGTTGTGCTCTGCAGCACAGGAGGACTGTGATGGAGGACTGGTAGAAGGTCTGAACTATTTCACGTAAAGAAAGGTTAAGTGGAAGAGAAGGCAGGTAACTGTCTCCTCAGAGTAGTGAACTGGCAATTCATCCCTAGGGTCAATACTAAGCAAGGTGCTGAACTACAGAATTGCCTTCTTGTCATTCAGATATTTTCATAGGACAGGAAAATTACACTATTTAGGCTGGGGCAGTGCAGGAGACAATCAAGTTATCATTACCAGTCTCAGGGTTTTTTTATTATCTTTGGACTCATGTGGGAGAGCAAGAATGCTCTTTCTGTGGGCTGAAAATTATTTACTGTGTGATTGTTCTTTCACCATTATTTTCCTTCATGCTAGAGAAGTAGTTTAAACTGGATAGTTTAAAAAACTGTAATACCCTGTTGGCAGGGAAAATTCTTGTCTCAGTTCTACCTAAAAAAATTACAGCCGGGGTGCAATGTTTCACATTCCACAGGGATGACAATAAGGAGCTCATCGACTTCAAAAGGGGCTTTTGGAGCCAAATATTCAGCCAACGCAAGTCTGGCAGGACACACTTCAATGAAACATGGCAGTTTATACAAGCAGAGGACCTTGCTTTTCTCAAAAGTAAATCTTTTTAAGGTTATGTAACTCGGTAAATCCAGTTGTGTTTATTGCCAAAGACAAAACTGAAGTATCTCTACACTACTGTCTCTGAACATCTGAACAGAGAAGGGTGACTAAGAGCATATTTATATACTTAAAGGAGACAGAAATCACAGGAAATGAATCATAAGTAAAAAAAATAGAGTATCCCCTGGTTTAGTACTGGGGACAGTAATGTGTAGCAGCTTAATTAATGACTTGGTAAATGGGACAAAGTATGCCCTTAACAAGCTTACAGGTGAAGAACTGGGAGGAGTGATGGATGCAGAAATTGGTTGTGCTGCCATTCAGAGAAAACTCATCAGGCTGGGGAAATGGGACAGCGTGAATGTCATGAAGGCGACAAAGGGAAATACAAAATCCTGCCCATAGGGAGGAACAATTCCCCACGTGCTGGGCTCCAAAAGTTTGGAAAGCAGTCTGGAAAAGAAGGACCTGGGGGTCCTGTGGGACTCCAAGCAGACCATGAGCCAGTGGTGCACCCTCGTGGCAAACAGGGCCAATGGCTTCCTCCAGTGCAGTGGGCAGAGCATGTCCAGCAGGTCAAGGGAGGTGATCATCCCCTCTGCTCAGCCCTGGTGAGACACCTCTGGAGGGCTGTGCACACCTCTGTGTTCCCCAGCGCAGGACAGACAGTGACATTCTGGAGCAAGTCCAGCAAAGGGCCATTGAGATGCTCAAGGGATTGGAGCATCTCTTAAATGGGGAGATCCTGAGAGACCTGAGGTTGTTCAGCCTGGAGAGAAGGCGGCTCAGGTGACACAACGAGAAACCATGAGCTCACACTGAAATGCAGGAAACACTATTTAAACTCTTTTACTATGAGTGTCATCCAACACTGAAACAGATTGCCCAGAAAGGTTGTGGGGTCTCCATCCTCAGGGAAAGTCAAAACATTTCTGGGCATAATCCTGGGCAACCTGCAATAGTTGACTCTGCTTTGAGCAGGCAATGTCATCGAATAATAGAATCATAGAATGGTTTGGGTTGGAAAGGACCTTGAAGATCATCTCATTCCAACCCCTCTTCCATGGGCAGGGACACCTTCCACTAGACCAGGTTGTTTAGACCCCCATCCAACCTGGCCTTGAACACACAGTTGAACTAGATGGTCTCAAGATCTCTTCCAACTTCAACTATCCAGTGATTCTTCAGCACAAAACATTTTAGTGTGAGGAAAATAAGATTCAGTTTTATCACATCAGGTTTATTTCTTTCCTGCTAATATTTGATTATCTGAAAGACATTTGTATTGCAGAATGTCCACAGTAAAATCTGTCTGACTAATTCCACGTTTCAAAATGCTGAAATAAGCAACATTCCTTCCTAATGGATGGAGAACACACAGACCTGTACAAAACAACCTCTCTGACAGACAACATCAATGAAAATTTTAAAGAAGTTAATGAAGTTTAGGATGACAATATCAATTAATATATAATTACAGACTGTAGAAACAGAAGACTTGATACAAGTTTAATTTGCTAGCTGTTTTGCAGCCATAGCAAATTTACTAAATTGGGTAGATTTGGTCGAAGTTAAATTAGGCACGCGTCTTGATTCTTGGTTAAAAATTTTCAGTTCATCCTCTTAAACTGCTATAAGTAATAATAATAAAAAAGCTGGTACAAGCTGAAGCCTGCAGCTTATATCCCATTATAAATTGCACTTCAGATTTTCTAAACTAATTGTTAAATTTAGAATTAGCAATTAGCACTGCACAACATTTACCAACAGAATTAACTGTATCACTTGCTATCAAGATGACATTTCAAGCTCAATTACATTTTCGTATGTCCCAGACTGGTAGCTCTGATGCATTCCAAGAAAATAAAACCTAGAAATGGGCCAATGGCAAATTGTTGTGACAAGATTCACAATAGGAAATGGCCTTTTCTGTTTCAGTTTTGGGCAAAAATGCAATCTTATTGATTAAAATGCAATTTTATCTGAGCAGTGTGAAATTTTATCACAAGTTGGTGGAAATAAAATGCAAATAGTTACTTTGTAAGAGTTCCAACATTTGGGAATTGCATGTAGCAACTTCAGAGTTTCCAAGAGTCCTTATTAGCAAGTCCATTGGAGCTCTTATTAGCAAGTCCATGGACATTGCCAGGAGCTGCTACCTGGTCTTGCTCTTTAGTGTGACAGGGTATGAATCTAAGAGCTTTAAAAGATATTTGCAACGAACAGCCAAACCTCAAGAGAAATTCACAGCTCGATTTCATGTTGTGTTTACTTTGTAGAGCCAACCCTTAGGAAGTTTTTGCTCTGTAACTGTATAAAGACTAAAATTCAAAGCCACTTACCCCTGATAAACCATTCAGAAGCACGGAGGTGAACTAAATTCACTTGCTTTCCATGGAGAAGGATGAAAGATCTTAAAGTTGCAGTAAGATGAGCCAGTCATAATTTGATGAAATTATATATACTTGCTTAATAGATTTTCAGCAGAAAAGAGCTCCAGAACCCTATTGAAAAAGAAATCTCTGCCTTCAAAGTTTTGATATTCTCTTCCGAATCCTTTGCTGACTTTAAAAACCTATCCTCTCAAAATGAAAAAAAGCTGTATGTCCTTATGGATAACATCTTTTCCCTTTTTCCTCATCTATTTGTTCTTACACCTATGACCCAGGACCTTTGCAGGACATGAACTTTTGGAGCAGATTTTCAGAAAGAGGGGTGGGATGTAGTTTCCTAACATTCAGTACCTTAAAAGTACCCAAATGTCACGTGTGCTCTCCAAAGCACAATCCACCTGTCCTGGTTCTGAATCCTGGAACTACTGATGGCACTTCACATATGATGTGCTGTTTTCATATTAAAGGTTTATTCAGGAGAAATGCTCTCTACAGCATGCTCAAAATTTATTTCCACTTTTTTTTGCCATTGTGTAGCACAAACTTTCTCTCTGGTATTAAAATACAAAATGAATGATGCATGCAATACAATAAAAAACTCATTTACTGTTATTCCGAAATGTCTTCTGAAGCATTGTTGAGTCACGTCTGGCTCTGTTCAACCCTTTTTAACTTGACCAGATGAAGAAGCTTGGCATGACAACGTTTGGAAGGTTATGTGATCTACCTTCAGGTGTGTACTGTGTCAATATCTAAACCCTGGCTGATTTCATTAGCCTGACTTGGTGGTTATAGGGAAAAATAGGTATAATTAGAATGCAGTTCATCTGTAGCAGTACATTACAAGAGATGAATCATGCCCTGCAAACAACTATATATATATATTTTTTTTTTAATTTATTTTGGATGAAAAGTGAATTGAGGATAATTGTCTCAAGAAGCCTACAATTAGTCTGACAAATCCCTCCAAAGAAGGGTAAAAGAATGATCTTACCTAAGAGGAGTATGATTTCAAAGAAGAAAAGAGAAGACCAATCAGGTGTTGCATCTAGGCAGCACTCACAATTATTTAGGGAGAAAAATGCAAATGGGAAATTGCAATTTTTGAAGGTCATCAGACATCTACTTTATGTGTTTTCCTGAAATCCTAAGTAGTTACTGAAGTTAGGAGTTTAATTTATTAGAATCATTACACTGATAAAGAAGACAAGCAGACTGTTTCAGAAAGGGGTTTTGGCCCAGGACTTTGGTATAAAATCCGAAACCGGGATAGGCAGGAGTTCTCTCTGGAAGCCCTTCTCTGTTGACCGTATGAAGGATATTTTGGCATAACTTGACAATTGGTTCAAATTAGATATCTTATCTGCAGGTCTGAATCCCACTCCTAAAGTGTGTGGTGCAAACACTGCACTGGTTTCACCATGAGAAGAGGCTGTTATTACTAGGGCTTTTCCATCCAGGAATCATTTACACATTCATATTATTATTTTAACCTCTCGGAATATGGACCATACTTTGTCAAAGTCAGCCTGTCTAGGAGAAGGCATCCGTGTCTCTGTGGACTGCACAATACTACAGTTGCCTGCACATTCTAGGCTGCTATTATTATTGTTATTATTATTATAATGATTATTATTGTTTATTATTGATCCTGTGTAATTTTTATCCTAGGAGCATGAAAAACAGAGCTTCTGTGGAGGCCTTGCACACAAAGTAGAATGGTTCAGCCTTGCCATATGGTAGATGGGATGCAGACCATGGAGAGAACAGACAGCATTCTGCTATAGAAGTAGGTGAAACCCAATGAAGTTTGTCATAAAGCTACTTGTTTGCTCTTCTACACAATATACATCAGGAATTCCAGCCTATCATCACAACCAGGCAGTAAATTCTATTTGAATATTGAGATTTTGTCAGAATATTTTTAAGTCTACAAAACTGCAAGCAGCAAAGAGTGTAACACATCTGTAGGGAAGATGTGCCGGTTAATTACACTCTGAGTATCTTATTTCTACCTCTGAATTTGTCAAGCTTCATCTTCCTTTGCCTGGATCTTGTTATATATTTTTCTGCTAAATTAAAGAGTCAATGAATATCAGAAATTCTTCCCCCTGCAAGTATTAGACTCTGATCAAGTCAGTTAACTTCCCCTTATTAAGTTTAATAGCTTGAGATTCTCTCTCTTTAATTACTGTACAAGCTCAGAGTTTGCACTAAGCACCTGTTACAGCAATTCAAATCAATGAAAATCCCTGCAAAATATGAACCTGCATACTGCAAAAATAAAGCAGAATAAAAATAAAAGAAATCTTTGCTGACAGTCCATCTTCTCTTGTCTGAAGAGATGAGGGAGAAAATGTATGTCACACAATAGAAACCACAGTGGTGACAATAAATGACATGGGGAAGTTAACAGTATACACAAAATAAGAAAAGTCAAAATTACAGGCAGACAACCCAGAAAAAACAATACTGTTTTCTATTCGTGAATATTTTCTTCCTACTTAAGACACAATTCTACATCAACGAGCAAAAGTTCCTGAAAATTGTGTGCTTCTTCAAACTAACATTACAAGATACTGATGTGCAAAAAGGAAAAATACAACACTGAGACAAATTTTAATGAGTGAGATATCTTGGTTCTATTTGATATCTAATAAACACACTGGGGAAAAAAAACCCAAACAACAAACAAACCTGAAAACACTGGGATGATTCAATGAACCCCAAATTTGTTGTGCCCTCAAGACCTTCTCATGGATAGATAGATGAAGCTTAGGTCAACAATCCTAAAATTAGTGCCCTAGCTCTAGTGAAATGGAACATGTCTCTGAGTTATTCAAGCTAGGACAGATAAACAGATGTGAATATGTAGCTACTGTTGTCTTGGTACCATAAATCATATTTTTCATAGCCTTGATTTACAGAGCAGCAATGTATTTTCTGAAAAATCCTAAAATCAGTCCAGATAGTTTTTATTTATCATCAGTTAAACCTTGCTATGGGATGAATATTTGAATTACATGTTTTAAATTGAGTTTCGTAAGTGCTTTTTTTTTTTCTTTTTTTCTTTTCAATTTGTGCCCATTGTTGTTGGAATGAATCAAGAAGGAGAGTGTCTGGGTTACTAGGAGATACTGCAAATCAGAGACAAACAATTATATCTGAAGAGCACATCAGCACAGGGTGGGAACACAGCCTGGAGTTTTAGCAGAATGATGGGTGTCAAGGACAGGTTTTCCAACAGCCACATCTGGAGCCCACAGAAATTAGTGGGAATCTTTGGTAAGTGCTGGTTTGGGGGTCTGGCTATTGGAAACGTCCAAACAAGCCCAAAAATCTACATTCATTTAATGTCTTGTATCTTACAAACCAGAATTTACAACGCGGTGAGTTAGGACATAGCATATGACTCAAAAATCCCTCTAAATTCCCAGCCAGTTGAATTTTGGCATTCACCAGCAGCATAGAACTCCTTGACAGAGTTTTTTCGGTGGCTTAGTGTATGTTTGGATCAATAGCAAACCCCACATTTTAACCTGGATAACATGTTGGCATTGTGGCAATGAGCCTCTACGAGCATCTGGGCAGCGATTTGGCGCCTGGAAAGGGGAGGTTGGTAACGAGCAGCCTCACATGGCTGACCTCCTTTTGACATGCACATTACAAGCCATCATCAAATTTGACTGTAACGACGTGCCAGGGCTCCCAGCAAGCTGTTCTGAGGGTGTTCATTTTCGAGTCCAAAATGAATAATTTTTGTATGGCTCATTCCTAGAGCATCACATATTTTCAAGCCACTAACATGGTTTGTAGGAAATTTCAAGCTCTACCCAGTTGATGACAGAGACTGGTCTTCCTCCACGATGCAAAAGAGAGTGATTTGTCAAGAGAGAAGATGTTGGACAAGGTTTGAAAGGAAGTTGCTGGTGGTCAGAAGACAGACTTATGGGGTTTCATGGGTTCATTCTGTGTCAGTATTTGATTTAAGATTTTTCTACATCTAAAATGCTCAGCAAAAATTTTAACATCTGGATTCAATTGTTATCAGCATTTTCAAGACTGTTATTTTCTTTTTTTTTTCGTCCTTGAGACTCTTTGGTATTGTCCCTGGGTGAGAAGAACAGCAAGACTAACAGGTAAAGTGACACTTGAAACTGCTGTTGGAGAACAATAGGAATCTAGATAATGCACCTAGAAACTCCTTCTCGATGTTTTGTGACTGGAGAAAACACACAGATGTGTGATTTACCTTTTACAGAAAAACAAGAGTGTGGTTTCCCAGAAACTTTCAAGAAGATTGGAGGAAATGTGAGGCACAGTAGGAGGCACAGTAGACTGACTTAAAAAAAAAAAAAAAGTCATTATTCACCTCATTACATGTTATTTAGCAATGCAAGATACACTGCGTTCAGTTTAAACTTCATGAAGCTGCTTCTTCAATTTGGACAGGGATAGAATAGACTAATTCCAGGGTCTGGTATAAGAAGGCAAGGTTAATTCTTTTACCCTACTTTTTACTAGGTTTCTCAAAGAGATGTGAATGTATGGGCAAATGAATCAAACTCAGAAGAGCACATTTGGCTTCAGAGCTAGACTTTAAGTGCTGAAAATACAGAAGTAATTCCATCAGGTATGTTCCCCTCCCACCCAGGGTGGGTGCAATAGCTTTTTAGATACCCATAGTGGGATGAGAAGGGTTTACCTAAAAGCAGAATCTTCATCTCACACTGAATCCTAATCAAAAGTTTGCACAAAACAGATTGCATCACTTGCCTGAGTGTTTTCTCAGTGTACACAGACATTATGGTTTTTGTTATCATTTTTATTGATGATGATGATAATAATAATAATTCTCATGCACGTTGTTAAATTGGGGAACAGGAGATGTGTCTATCATGTAAAAATTATTTGTGGGCAAGTTTAGCCTTGACACAGAGCTAAGTTCAGTTTTTCTGTTCAAAATACTGTCTGAACTGTCATGTTTCCATTGTAGTTGTTATGCTAAGCTTAAAGTAAACAGATATGAAGTCTATCCTTGCCACTAATTTGATTTTCGGTTTTGGGTCCATCTTACATGTATATTGCATGCCTGCCATATGTCCATGACCCTGAGTGCACAGGGACCCTCAGTAATAAAAATTATTATTTGTAATAGTAGGCAGGGAAGAGGTTAGCATCAAGGGATATTTTTGGACAGAAGCTGTGTTGCACTGGTGTCCAAAGTTTCAGCTTAAAAGAGAATAAATTTCCTCAGTAATAAGCTATATTAGCAACAAAACCAAATACATCAAGTAAACATCTCATTCATAGATCATGGCTGAACTATAATAATGTAGAGTTGAGAAAATATGGTCTAGTCTGCTTAAAAATCTGGCCATGCTGCTGTGCACTTGCAAGTATCTCAAGCAGGAAATGATGGAAAGCTCCACTGATCTCAAATAACTCAATTGTTTTCCCTTTTCTAATCAAATATCTTCATAGCGAGGGACCAGAAATGCATCATTCAGCATGCAATGTAGTTGTGAAAGCATGAAATATGACACTTCACTGTTAATGCAATATTAAAGATTAAAAATGTTTATTACCTGTTATTCTTCTCTTAATTGTTTTGTGTAGAGAAAAATAGAAGTTGCTGCCTTAATGCATAAAAAAATCACAATGTGCATTCATAGTGGAGAGCAAAGTGCTGGGGCTATGAAAATTATGTAAATGATGAATTCCAGTGAAAGAACTTTCAAACCCTTAGGGTCTTCAAACAGCATTAATTCAAGAAATTAGATACAAAATTTAACTTTTTCATGCTAATAATGATTTCATAAGGAAAAACTCGTTAGTAAAGGTGACAAATATGAAGTTCTATTGAACATTTAAATTCAGGAATCTTAGTATGCGCCCCTGGGATATATTTACACAGCCAATGACTCTGATGTTATTAAGTAATTTATTTGAGAAAGTCTCCATTCATGAGTTTACATAAGAACAATATCAGGTTTACAAAGGCTTGTGTTGTCAGTTTAGCAAATACCTAATTCACAATGACTTTTGCTTAAGATTTTCATTAGGTTGTTCAATATTGTTTGATCATTTAATGTCAGCTTCATAAGATCATAATTTCCCCTATATGAAAAGAGGAAATTAAAAGGAGAAATAAATGAAAAAGAGCAAACTAAACTTAAATTTAAATCAGCTTTGCCACAAAAAGAGGAGAGCAGCGTCAGCACTTGTGATTATACTTTGCTTGGGGATAAACTATCCACATTTGGCAACTCAAGGTTTTGCTGTATAATATTTCTATGCCAGCAATACAAAAAAAATTGTATTGCAACATCTGGAGTGTTTTATATGGTTCAGTTGTTCAGGACTGATCTGCCACGTGACAGTATCAATTTCTGGCAGCATTAGTTAGGTGGTTCAGCAGTTAGATAGGAAACAAAAATCTCTTGATTTCTATGCCTATTCATGCTGTAATCCGTGGCCTCCAGCCAGTGTTTCGGGCAATGTGCAAAAATAACTAAAAATGACGATTCCTGCATCAAGGACCAGAGTGGATATGACAGAGAAGTAGCCCAAGATCTGAAAACAGGGGTGGTCAAAATTGTCAACAGAATACTCGTCTTCTTACAGAAATTGCTGGTTCATCAATATGAGGCTATTTCCCAGGAAAGGAGCCGATTTTACTCAACTTTCTAATGAAATACAGGCAAGCCTTGAAACCTTCATTGTCTCCTGGCTACATCATTGACCACCATTCCTCAGAGACATCGCTGGTACCTGAGCTCTGTCACAGGACTGTGCTGGAGGAGTCTTGATTCAACAAGTGTTTGAAATAACAGCTGGCTCCTGTTACAACCTGCCTGAAGCACTTTCTGTCCTCCTCACGGTGGTTCTTGCTCTCTCATCACCACGGTTCCTGCTTTCAGGAGTCTTTCCACCCTTGTCTCTCCTACTCATTCAGGCTAAAACGGCAACACATCAGCCTTTGTGCTTCCACACAATCCAGTCTGTGCTCCAAGGCTTGTCTCCATCCCTTCCAATGTATTTCATTGCACATGTCCTAAGATTGCTCAGTCTTAAAGGACAACCTGCCTTTGTGTTAAACGTGTCGCTCTGCAGCAGCACGACAGCCTGGCCTACACCTGACCCTAGGCCAAAAAGACAATAAAAGCCCATATTACAGCAATTACTAAATTGTGTCACTTTGACTCGAGTATGAGCTGCCTGGAGGGTTTGATTCAGACACGAGAAGGCAGAAGTGTTTTTCCTGGCAACAACTCCCATGAGAAATGAAAATACGACTTACGAATAAAACATGCAGAATTATACAATGACTATCTTGGCCGTAACCTCTCTTTCCACTAACCTAGATGACTATTTAATCTTTAACTTCTGGGTTTTTTTCTGAACACAGATATAATGAGAGTGAACAGGAATGGGCAGGCAAGGTGAGATTTGGTCATATTCACTAACACGAGCGCTCAGAGGTAACTGCATTTGTGTGTCCTCTGGCAGAGGGGTTCTCTGATGTCTTAAGGACTTCTGAAATGCAGGAGGACTCTAATCTCTATAAAAATAAGCTCCATTAGTAAGTAAGACAGTCACAGGATAGGGAACTGTAAGAGAAATCACAAGGCCTGAAAGGTAATGATATTGGAAAGGACTTTCTTGCAAGGTGGGAGCTTTCAAGAGGAAATTAATGGTCCTTATTGGAAATCTGAGGATAGAGGAGATGAGAAATGACACAAAATTAGACAAGGATTCATAATTAAAGTAAGGTGTTGAAACTATGGAGTTATTTCACTGGATCAGTCTTAAGGTGCAATTTGTCTGAGTAAGGGAGAGAAGGCAGCCAGGGATGATTTCCAGATACAGACATGAGACACTAGGAGGGATTTGGCAACATAATCTTGGAAAGAAAGTGAATAAGGGAAAGTGTCTGGAAATAAGTAAAAAAAAGAAAAAAAAAGTATATTTCATGCTTAGAAATAGGTTACCATTCACCAAGAAAAATTACCATCAGTATATTAGTGCTGAAAATTAAAAGCAGAAAGTAGGAAACAGAGACAGAATGGGTTAATATTTTTTGTAGTAAGAGCCATCCACACATTTAGGGAGGTTGGTTTTATTTCCCCAGGAATACCATTGAAGTTTTTATTATGAAAGCATTGGGTAAAACTGAAGTTTGCAGCGCAAACAGAAATAGAAGGACTGGTTTCATACAAGTTATAAGAACCCAGGAGCACAGTTTATTCTGCATTATGTCACAGCATGTGGGTACCTACAGGGATGGCAGAAAGAGGTAAAAACTCATTATTCCTTTCCCTCCTTCAAAACTAAAGGTTGACCTTTTATGATATGGGTGGGATATCTTTAAAAGTCAACACACATTTAAAATTGAGTGTTTTTGATGACTCTTTCTTGAATTTCAGTTGGATACTATGCTAGTGAGGGAAGATGCTTCATCATATTTGTATGCAATCCCATCCTTAAGCTATTCTAACTGGACTGTAAAGAGCTGCTCCTCAGACCCCAGGTGGTAGGACTGACATAAGTGGAGGACTTTGAGGCACAGTGCCTGACACATCCCTGTCCACAACAACTCTTCTACAGAAGTTCCTCGTTGTAAAGACAAAACAAGTACTGATAGGACGGAATCCTCCCTGTGAAACTGCTGCAGGATTTTATAGTATTGTTTTTCCATATGACACTGAAACATTCACTGATCATAAGACAAAGAGGGAGAAGCACAAATCCTGCTAATGAGATAGAGCCACAGAAAATGGAATATAGAGCAATTTGCCAGTAAACATGGGATTGGGTACCATGGATTTCCTGGACCACAGAATCTTAACCTTTCATGGTGTCTTGGTCTGCTTCTGAAGTCCTGCACTGATCCCTTGGTTTCATTTGTTCCCAAAATCACATGGGAAAGTTCACCACTCTGGTTCTCGTGGTCCCAGAGAAAATTAAGCATTTCCTATAGACTTCATAGCTGTAGGTTGCTGCAAAAATCCATCTTGACTCCCTATAACCTTGCTCAGTTCCTTTTTCAACCACTGAGTATCATCCTCTTGCATCAACAGCCTCCTAGTTGAAGGTAGTTGATGAGGAAATAGTATTCTAACTGAAACTTTCACAACAATAAATTTCACTCTTTGATACAAAAGGCAACCTTATAATACACAGTTAGAGAATTTTGTCAAACTCCGATTTCTTAATAGTTACACATAGAGTTTCTCCACTGTTTGACTGCAGGCTTGAAAATTGCCCAGGAAGTATTATAGCTAAGGAAATGTAAAGAAAATGCATTTCTAGTTCCTCAAGGTGAGTCGAACAGGTGTTATGCAAAATTTCTCTGCCTTCAGATGAAACAGACCCCATCAGAAACACAAAACAGGGATCCACAACTACGTTACCTTTCCAATTGCTTAACTGCTCATTTAAAAGCTGAACAGGCAGAGTGAGTATCATATATACCTACTAAATAACCTGAAATTTAATTTTGATTATATTGTATGCACTTTTTAAAGTCTTAAAACTGATATTGTTTATTCTTGACATCTGAATTTTGACAGAGTTTGGTCTTGAAAGATTGTTTCCATTGGAGGGGGCAAGTCGTTATATGGTTCAGGGATATTTTTAATACCAATTTAATTTTTTTCTTTAGAACTATGGACACATATGTTTATTTCCAGGACATAAAAGAGTAAGACTAACAAGCATTATTTTTTTTCTCAGAAGTCTTCCACTCCAGATTTTTACCCCCAAAAAATCTTCCTTGCTTGTGCTTTGAAAAAAGGAAACAGAACTTCTCTATATACAGCAAATAAACAATATAGGAAAAAATATCCCTCAGGCCACCTGACTCTGATGCCATTTTTCCAACAGCCCAATAAAAAGTGCTACTTTAATGTAAGACTTGAAACAGAACCAAGCCCAGCAAGTAATGACCCCTCAGTCTGCAATTCAGTCATTTGGAAACCCAAAGTAGAAGAAAACATGTTTATCCAATGGACGAAGTCACCAAGCATTTTCCAGCAAAATGAAACCAGAATGTTTTTAGACCACTTCCCCTTATTGGATCAATCAATCGATCGATTGATTGATCTATTTTTATGTACACACACACACATGTATAGGTACAGGTATATACACACCCCCTCCTCCAAAGGGCGTTGGGGTTTCCATGTAAAGTACAGCAGCATGTGTTTACAGAAAGGTGGTTAGAACACATTATTTAAGGAAATTAGCTATGATTTATAGCAGCAAATAAATAAGACAAAGCTTGTTTAACATACCCCAGCATTAAGTATCTGCTGCATTAATTGTCTCCAAAGTCTGTTCCATTTGTTATCTAACAAGGTATGCTCCATTATTATTTTTATCCAGTTCATTGCTTGATTCTATCTGTCCTTTCAAAATTAGCTTGTCTAATCAGAAACCACTTTGGCTGGTAGTTCATTTCATGTAAAAAGGAGGAATTCTTGTTTACTGTGAAAGTAATTGGATTATAATTTTGAACAGAAAGAAATATGAATTGTAATAAATTATTTCTTAAAAAAATACATGGGAGCATGAAAACTAGCAATCCCAAGACAAATTAAAAGCTCTAATGAATGAAAAGGTTCCAAATAGAATATGAAACTGGAAAGAACAATTTATCATTGTAACTCACCTACTCCTTGTTATTCTGTTGAAAAGAGCTGAATATCTAAGGAAAGAAGAAAAGATTTATGTATTTACCAAATGATGGTCAAGTAAATATTTATATTAGCTGTCACTTTCCTTGTAGCTTTTCAGTCCTTATAAATGTAATTAAACATTTCTTATAGAAAAAAAAAGGAAGTATAGTTTAACCACAGTTGTGAGGCCACAATTTCCCTTCAGTTATTGATGAACTTCTGTTGATAAAGTTTGCATGATCACATGTAGACTATACTACAGTTGCATACATCTGTGTACATTGAAACGAAGGGCAGAGAATGCAGATCTTTTATTCAAAATGGGGCAATATACTGTGGTTGTTTATAGAGAGGATCTATCCCACATATTTTAGTGCTTCCCAACATTTCAATTCACACCAAACCTTGGGGCTTTTTTTTTTTTTTTTACCACTTAAAAATATTTCATTGATAATCCTGATTTTTTTGAAGTTTCTTTTTAGCTAAAACAAGTAAAACAATGAATATTAAACATATGAGAAATAACTGAAATGAACTATGAAAATTGTCTAAAAGAAAACACATGGAAAAGAATGTGCACAATTATTGTAAATAAGATTATAGAAGTCAGAAACAATATCTGATAACTAAACCATAATCTTATATTGTAAATGTATTATTATATTATAGAGAGGAGAAAAATAAAGTAATTGTTATGAAACTCTGAAATACGAGGGAAAATGTGACACTTACCTGTTCAGATGATTAACACCTTGAGCTTTTTCAATTTGTAGACCTAACAAAGAAAAATACAAAATAAAATTAAATGCACTAAGTTATGTGAGTGAAATTGGTATACATTGATAGACATTGATTTAGCCTGATCTCATTTATCTGAAAATCATTCAGGTTTTCCTCGTTGTTGAATTGCATTTATGATACCAACTCAGGCTTTGATCTTAAATTACACATTTGGGGCCTGAAGGAAAAAACAATTTGGGATTAAAAGGATCCAGTTCTTATCTACAGACCAAACAGGTTGTTTATAGTGCAGTTTGTTCAGTGAGGATACTCAAATTTAGCACAGAGAGATTGATAAAGGTAAGCACTGAACACTGCATTGGCTTAGAATAAAGATGAAAGCAAAATGCACCTGACTCGGTAAAGAGAAGAGTTAAATGCCAGATTATCCACATAAGTGTGTCAGAAAGAGGCATTTCATGCGTGACAGACACTAGAACGGGCATTAAAATGGTCAGGACAAAAACTATTAGGAGTTCCATAAAGCACATTGCTAAAGCATATGTAGAGTGTCACATTAAATTCTCTCCCAACGTCAAAAAGGTCTATTTGCAAGCTCAGAGTCAGCAAAGTTAAAAACGTTAGGCAGTTTCTTAATACTCACTGAAGGTATCTGCTCTACATTTAGAAAGCAAAAGTTTCTCATGCTGCCAAGACTGTGAAAGTCAAAGGTGTTATAAAATGACCAGAGTGAATTTCATTTTTTGGTCACTGGTGGGTGTGTGTCACTGTGGAGGACGATTGCATTAACCCAGGGCCTGGCCCATCCAAGCTGCATGGAAAGCAAATTGCTGATGCACTGAGAGGGAGGGACCGTTGCTGTCCCTGCGGTGACCGAGCCGGTGTTTCAGTGCAGAAGGTGGACCTCTAGAATCGGAGAGGCATCGATTGGTTTGGGTGGGAAGAGATCATTAAAGTCCATCTGGTCCGACTCCTCTGCAATGAGCGGGGCCATCTTCAGCTAGATCAGGTTGCTCAGAGCCCCGTCCAACCTGGCCTGGAATATTTCCAAGGATGGGGCGTTATCCCGGTTGGGAAATGAAGTTTTGGTTAAGCCTGGGCCAAGGGCTACTTAGGAGGGTTATTCATGTAGGGAATGAATAGCATTTGGATATGAGCGACACAGAAAATCACTTTGCCCAGTCAACAAAAAGTATTTAAAGCAGAGTATAAAAACAGAGTATTTCCTTTTGTTAATCTAAATACAAAGTAGTGTTACATGTGCTGTCCAGCTTCAGATCATGTAAGAAAGAAGTCTGACAGTGTTGCAGGGTCTCGCAGGCTGCCCCAGTCATAAGCTTGAGGTTTCTGGTTCAGGACACTTGGGAAAGCATAATCCTATTTGAATATGCAATCCATGAAAATCTTCAGCTAAATATTGGTGATAAGAAGTCCCAAAACGCAACCAAAGCAGTGAAATATGTGAAAAGTGTCACATTTGGAATTTTGCTGTTTGTGTTAAAGTGATCCAACCTGAACGTGCTAAAAGCAAGGGTAGAACTACCAATGATTTTATTACTCAATAGGTAATATTATCCTCAAAATTATTGGCATATGTTTCTTAGACTGGTGGTTTTGTTTATTTTTGTGTCTGGGTGTGCATTCTTGTTGCTTGAAGGACTCACAGAATAAAATCAGATATATCCTTTCTGAAGTTGTCATGCAGTTTGTTTTCTTTAATTTTAGTAGTTTGATTATGACCTTGTAACAATTTAACTCTGTCAAGGGAACTCTCTACCCGTGTTTCATCTTCTATCCCCGCTGCTCAATTTCGTTCAGGTTTGGTACAGAGACCACTTCCAGACAAGCACCTGCCATTCTCAGTAGATGTTTAGGCAAAATATATGTTAGAAATGAAGGCAATTCCTACTCATCCCACATAAGGAACTCACAAGTGAGATGGTAAGCTGCTTCTGGTGCGGCGCCTCTGAGTTTTTTCCTCTGTTAATTAGGGGAGCCATGACTCAAAAGTCGTTTTTCCTCCCCCACTGGCCGTTCACTTTGTGTGTATTCATTTCTGATCTTTCCCATTTGCCTCCTCTCTGTCTGCTGTGCTCTGTCACCTCACCTCAGTGCATCTCCTGCACTGCCTGCCCACACAGAGCCAGGCTCTCAAATGGGCTCTTCAATACCAACATAACGAAGGTTAAATTGGGATAAATAAAACCCCCCAAAACAACTGTGTACCGATTCCTTTGGTGCAGTCCAAGTCTTTGACCAACTCACAGCAGAAATCAGATGAGAGCATAATATACATATTCAAAAAACTTAAATTAGATCAATTTTTTTTTTAAACCTAGACAATATGAGGCTCTGAGGATTCCTTGAACAGCAGTTCTACCACAAATTGACCTGTCTATCTACTACATTCAAAAGATTGATTTCCTTTTCCTGAATGGAGACTTTTCTTTGAAAGGAAGGAATTCAATTTGTGGCACACACTGTGAGCATTCTGCGTGTGATTCTGAGGTTTTAGAGTCTTTTAAATCAATAATAAAACCATTTTAATTTGGCTTAACTTTGTAGAGCATATGTACCTGTAATTCTCAATGAATATGAGATAAGGAAGTGTTACAGGTCCAGAACTAAGTCCTCTGAGTCATCCGCCTTCTAGTTTGTCTGTTTTGGGCTTCCTAGTCTGACTGATTGGAGAATTCCTGGGTTTGAATCAACCTGCATAGTTCAGACAGATAGAGTCAGGCTTTTGCTCAGAACAGTCTGAGGCCACCAGTCTGTGAAGAAAAATCATCATGTTATTATAAAATAGATACAGACCAATAACAAATCAGGAGATTTAAACCTATAAAGCTCGGTGCTATAACCTATATCCCTATAACCTCTAACTCACCAATGAGTTCTGTAATATTCCCATTCCCACTTCTCCTTCCTCAACAATTTATTCTTGCTCCGGGTAAGCTTTAAGAGATTCTTCAGCAGCACTAAATGCTACATGCAGTTCAGGGACATAACTGGTCAGCTAGTCTGGGCTGCAGGTATTCCAATGCAACCCTTCTGTGTTGGCACCTCATTCACTGGTGCCTGAAATCCCTTTCCTTTCAAATGTGAGTTCCTTCAGGTCAGAAACTGGCAGCCCATGGCTTGGACAGGCACACTGTTCATTGAGCTGAGAGCTGGCCCAGAGAGTGGAGGTGAATGGAACTAAATCTAGTTGGTGGTCAGTCACTAGTGTGGTTCCCCCAGGGCTTAGGATTGGGCCTGGTCCTGTTTAACATCTTTATTGATTATCTGGGCTTGGGGATTGATGCACCCCCGGTAAGATCACAGATGAGAGCTGGGCAAGAGCACTGATCTGCTGGAGAGTAGGAAGGCTCTGCAGAAGGATCTGGACAGGCAGGATTGATGGGCCAAGGACAATTGTATGAGATTCAATGAGGAGAAGTTCTGGGTTCTGCACTTGGGTCACAACAACCCCAACAAGCACTATAGGCTGGGGGCAGAGTGGCTGGAAAGCTGCCTGGCAGAGAAGGAACTGGGCGTGCTGGTGACAGCGGCTGAACATGAGCCAGTGTGTGCCCAGGTGGCCAAGAAGGTCAAAGGTATTCTGGCTTGTGCCAACAATAGTGTGGCCAGCAGGACCAGGGTAGTGATTGTGCCCCTGTACTCGTCACTGGTGAGACCACACTCAAATCCTGTGTCCAGTTCTGGGCTCCTCACTGCAACAACACGGAGGTGCTGGAGCATGTCCAGAGAAGGACAATGGAACTGGTGAAGGGACTGGAGCACAAGTCCTGTAAGGAGAGACAGAGGGAGCTGGGAGTGTTTAGCCTTGAGAAAAGGAGGCTCAGGAAGAACCTCATCACTCTCTACAACTCTCTGAAAGGAGGTTGTAGCCAGGTGGGGGTCAGTCTTTTCTCCCAGATAACTGGAGACAACACAAGTGGACATAGTCTCAACCTGCACCAAAGAGGCTCAGGTTGGATATCAGAAAGAAGTTCTTCACTAAACAGGTTGCCAGGGGGTGGAATGGACTGCCTGGGGCAGTGGTGGAATCACCATCCCTGGGAGTGTCCAAGAAATGACTGAACATGGCACTTAGTGCTGTGGTTTATTAGACATGATTGTGTTTGGTTAAAGGTTGGACTTGATGATCTTCGAGGGCTTTGGCAACCTTAACAAATCTATGATTCTAAGATGCTTCGTAACATCAGCATGGTGATGATTACTCTAGCAGAGATATTCTGGTTACTTTTGGCTGTCAGAGTTGACTGCTTGCAAATCTTTGATTCAGTTTAGTCACCAAATGACATAATTCATGGAATGGCGGAGGAAAAGTTAGGGTGGAAGGGACCTCTGGAAGTCATCTCGTCTGGTGCTTGTATGTTGCTCTCTGTAAGTGAACGTTCTTTGACAAACTTGAGCTCAATTTTACCCCAAAGTGCATTTGTCACCTCTTGCAAAGGCAAATTAAAGTGTGTTGAGGTTTCTCGGTGGTGATTTAAGACTATTTGCCTTACTTTACAGGGCTGGAGGGTGGGGAAGGTCAGACAACGTGGGTCAGTTGGCCAGAAGCGTGTCAGCTGTGTGCAGTGCTGGGGCACAGGCAGCCGTGTGAGTGTGTCCACAGCCAGCACCTGGGGACTCTGAGCATCAGTTCTCAGCCTACACACACAAACAACTTCATAAAACTCATAATTCATAGCTGTTAAAGGTTAAATGTGAAAATTGTCGTGATACAGTCCTTTATACTTTACTCAGCTAATTGAATGTCGTTAATTAACAATTTAAACACCTGGAGAGATCTACTGTGCTGTTTGGCATTGTGCTTAAACTGGGAATGGCCTATACATCCTCTAGTGCATATTAAATGGGATTTTTTGGGGGGCACAGTTGCTGTTAATGGTTATAAAGGGATTTTTTCTTTTTTTTTTTTGCCAAACTTAATTTTCTAGACTGACTCTTTGGTAAATTTGTTATCCTTACACACAACTGAAAATAAATGAAATCCAGAAAAGTAAGATTAAAGCATTTTTATTATTGATTTAAAACTGTGCTCCTCTGTGCATAACGTGAATTGTCACCCAGATACAAAAGGGAGAGGCAGGAACATGCAAGCCTATTTCACATTCGAAGCATACACACCAGAGTCACAAAACCAGATTGTTTTGCCCATAACTGGAAGGCTGAAGAGCAAAATCTCATTAAGATCGGTATATGGAAGGAGGTTTACAAGCCATGCATATCCATGAACAGGTTAGTTTAAATGCCTGGGAAATAGATGAGTTTTCAAATATGTGGCTGACAGTCATGGCTTCAGAAATACAAACTAAGATGAACTCAAAACTTGATACTCAGAAATAGATCTGTCTGGAAAATGGTGTTACAAAGAAATGGATCTACATTCTAGGAAGGCTGCTTCTTAAAAACAGTTCTGATCTTCCCATGATTGGGCAACATGCATTTATCCCTGGCATTCTGCTGGATTTGGGTCTAATGCATGCGTTCTCACATGGCACCTCTAAAAATCTGATTTGCATGAAGTAATGCTTGCCTAAGGTATTTAAAAGATTTGTCAACAGGAGGAATATTACTGCTGAAGGAATATTCAAAAGGCTTAGGCTTTCATGCCGTGGATTCCGTGAAATCAGACTTACATGCTCATAAAAGCAAAGCACATCTTTCCAGTGGTTATTTGCAACAGCAACTAGTTGGTACCGTTTTCTAATTTAGTTTGGTTAAAATGGTCTCTTATATATACTTTTTTTGCCCCTCTTGCTTTCTAAACCTTCTCAATGCCATCTAACTGTGCACATGCAGAGGAGGGGAGGGAAATAAAAATTACCCTTAATGTTTGCTGCCAGCCCTTAGTTTTCTCCTTAAACACAGAAAGAAAAAAACCCAAGGCTAGTTTCCAATGGCTTTGATTTTATATTTTGGACTGGTATCTCATGGGTGGTTATTGGATAATTCATCTGAAAGATGAAGAATTCCCTCATTGAATGAATCTCTAAGCAGTTAATTATTGGCCTGTATCCTATGCTAAGACCACATTGGCCGTGACTGCGTACTGAAAATACCATAAATTTATGTACTTATTAATTGAAGATTAGAGTACCAATAGAAAAGTCAACACAAGCAATAGCTATGAAGATATTAAGCAATCAAAATATTCTGGTTTTGTACTTCAGTTGCTAATGCACAGCACACAGATGAAATACAGAAGAACAAAAGCTGCAAAATCATTGCAAATTAAGCTTATTTTTCAGTAACTTTGTCACATATGGACTCAGGTAGGTTTGAACCTCGTAGTCATTGTAGTGCATTCGAAAAATAATGCAGAAATTTCCATGACTTCAGTAGAGTCCCTGTTGTATTAGTAAGTGAACTCTCCAGTGGCCAAAATAATATCTGTAAATGCCCATGAATTTTAACCCAAAATGTGACCTCCTGGCATGATTAAAAGCTTTAGATTCTCAAAGAGCAACATGATTAAAGGAGGACTGTAGTTTTGAGTGGCACCTCACTGGTTTCATTTGCCAGTATTGTTATTTTCCAAGGTAATATTTGATTTACAAGAGAAATGCTTTTAAGTCCCACAGTAAGTCCTGCAATGTATCCACAAGTATAAAATCACCAAATTGCCTTCATTTGTCAAATGCTAAAGCCCTACCTGAGACTATTCAGTGGCAAAGTAGGAATCTAATGATGTCAGTAGGAAGGAGGGAGGTTAGATTTATAGAGGTTTTAGAACCTATACCTCTGGTCTCTCCTCCCTTGTCCCTCTCCTGACTCCCTTTAATGCAGCACTTTGACCACAGTAATGCAGTTAAGCTTCACTTTATGGCACAGATGTCTCATAAGTCCAGTCACCGTGATTTTATTGAAAGCTCTCTCACGTTAGTAATTTGAATTGATTTTAAATTCCAAATTATCAGTGAAGACTATGAAATGCTGAGCTTTAATGTTAACCCAGCTTTCCCCTTATGCTACACTTTCCCTCCCAAGCTGTCATGGTTTTTCCCTTCCTTATGCTATAGTTGTCTCCATTTAGTGGTTTTTTCTGCATGTTTCAAACACGGAGAAGGAAGGCATTTTGGCACAGAAATAATGAGAGCAACCTAGATTAGAAAAAAAAAATTAGAAGTGAATGTGAACAACATTATGAGTAGGTGACTACCAAAAATTTTTATTTACCTAATATAAATCCAAATTATCAAATATTACCAGTGAGAAAATCTTAAGTGGCCATACACAGACCGGAGTCCTGGAGCTATCCTAGTGCATGCCAGACTGCCATTTAAGTCAGCGTTGTCCAACAGCTATTGGGTACAAAGGTGTGGTTGTCTTAGGAAAGCCAAGCGTTGCTTTTAACTTAATTTTGTAAAAAACCTACCTCAAGTACAATGAAGGTTTTGTCTACCATTTGTTTCAAGGATCTGGTTCAGATCCTTAAATCAAAGCGAAATGCAAATAAAAGCAGTAAATTCTTTGGCAATAAATCCTCAGTAATCTGCATTACTCAAAGACAGGACCTGCTGGAACATCTTCATAACATTCTTTTTCCTTCCTTCTCCTCATGTGCAACATATTGCAGTAATCAATTAACATGATGGAATATTCCTGTGCTGAGACCTTCTTGTAACTCCCATATGGTCAGAATTTAATCTTAATAGCTCCAATTCTTATTTTTTTTTGAGAAGCTGAACTCCTCCTGTGCATCAGTGATCATGGAAGAAAATTAAGCTTTCAGAGTGGTTTAGTGGTTTGCAACCTGTTGATGTTGAGTTTGAATATTTTGGAGAAGTCTGGTACTCAGAGAGGACTGAGCATCATTTACCTGCACATGAAACACCAAACTGGACAAGCAGAAATAGAGGCACCCGTTTCCATCCCTTGTATTTGAAAACATGGCCCTTATTGTAAGACTTTAGGGGAAACTTATGAACAAGTTGATTGTTGCTTTCTTCTTGTTTAAATAATTTGTCCCTGCCCAGCTCATCACACCCTTTATTTGCCTTTGTAACTCAAAAGACATTGATTCCACTGTAACAAAGTAGGAAATTCTGGCTTGTAACCTCAGTAGTACCTTGGTTCGTACAAAGAAAGGACAGTAGCTGATCTTGTGTCTCTTTCTGATTTTAGGGGTTCTCTAGAGGGGTTTAGAAGTGTTGCAAAAAGTCATAACTGGGAGCTTCTTTAAGTCTACTCATAATGATCATAAAATTGAAGCAACCAAGAAATTCCCAGAGGTCCAGAACTTTGCAACCAGCAACAGCAAAGCTGCCTGAACAAACTCCAAGAAAATTCTCCACTGCCATTTCTTCCTCTGGAAGAGCTGTAGGAATTGAAATTTATGTACTTAGTACTCAATAGTCTTGTAATGAAGTGTACTACAAAAAGATTTTTTTTAAAAGCATAATGTCAAATTGGCCTTCCCCATTCTGGAGTTTTTTCTTAAAAAATGTAACACAATCCGTACTATTCTTTTGGAATAGACCTGGGCAGGTGGAGAAATTGCTTGGTCCATGTATATTCCAGCAGAGGGTGGCAGTGCAGTACCACACTGCCACAGTAAAGGAAAGGTTGCTCCCTAATATTGATGCCTTCTGACTTCAAGAGAGGAACACATCCTGCAGATGAATATGTTCGGGGTTGGGATGGGAATTGGGCTGGGAAAGTAACCCCCAAATCACTACAGTGACCTTGCTCAATCCACTCCATCTTCATCTCTCTTTCATCTGAAATTTTACTCTTCCCCAATTACCATCATCTGATGGCTACAAACCATTACAATACTTCTGAGGATAATTGTCTATGAGAATGAGTACCAGGATATCTGAAAATGGGAATCTCTCTCCTGATTAACTAATAATACCAGAACCATTGACTTCATCACTAACAGCAAAATAGTCACCAGCAGTGGGAGGCAGGATAAACTGTGGAAGATGAAAAGAGACACACTGTGGCAGGATGCATTTTCATGGCACTGTGAATTTGCCAAATGTCTCCTTCCTTTTCTCGGTCTGATTTTGCTACTTTAGTAGTAGAATATTCTTCAAAATTTGAAATACTTTGCTGTATTTGCAGTAGAATTTGGATTTCTCTGATACTTTCTTAGACTTCCCTTATTCTCAGCCTCTTGTTTTTGGTTTTTATTTTCTTCCTTCCATTCTCCTTTTTTTTTTTTTTCCCTTTTCTTTTTTTAAAGTAGAGTACAGTTGGGAAATTTTATGAGGCAGGGTGCATTTTTTTTCCCTTTGGAAATCTTTTGTAATCTTCTGGTTGACAGAAAAAGTAGCAATTGGTACAGCCTGCTTTAAATTACTGCAGTAAAAATTCTTTAACACATTGTCAAACTTCAGACCTTTGTGATTCGAGGCTATATATATATATATATGTACTTTGAATGTGAAGAAATATTTCAGCGTAAGAAGAAAGCAATGCATAATAGGAAGGAATATGCCATTATGCAAATAATGAAAAATTATTTGTATACAGAGCATGATTTCCTTAATGCGCTTTTATTTCCCCTCAAGAATTCAAACCAAAGGATTATGCAGGTCAAGAAGAACTTGAAGAACAAAAACCATTCATGGATCAAGCTCTCAGTATAGACTTACAGTAGTAAAAACATTTGAATAACATTTTTATAATAGTAATCTAAGTAGCTTATATTAACTTCTCTAGTAACCAAAGCCAAGCATAATTTTCATGCATTCTTTCAGAAGACATTCATTATTTAAATATGTAAAATATGGAAGCAGTGTTCTGGAACTTCTTTCTATTAAGAGGAAAGAAGCTGGAAACGATGCCAGGAAATTTAGGTGAGGAATAACATGTCCCGTCTCAAAAATAAGAGATTTTTTTCCAAAGAATTAACGGAATTAAATAGCTTCAGCCAAAACTGTTGTCAATAATAATTCCTCACCTTAATCTACCTTAGTGGATTTCAAAGTGGTTGAGACACTTACCAGTAACCTTCTCCCTGTAAGTGGCTTCCTCTGTAACTCCTTGTAACATCCCCAGTTATTCCTACAGGACGTGACATGCTTTTCAGTAGGGTTTTTAACTAGTAATTAACCAGCATAAAGTGATGAAATATGGAAAAAGGGGTGATCAGAAGCTCCAAAGCATTGCCTGGTTACCATGTAGATTATTTTATGTATCGGTTTAGAGGGAATGCATTTCCCACAGCTAAGGAGAACAGCTGTCCTTAAAAGTCCCTCCAAATGTTTGGCTACTTTTGTAGGGGCTATGGGATAAAATCTCATCAATCACTGAGCTTGCTGTTTGCCAAGAGAGCTGATTTCCCCCCGAGGGAAGGGAAAGGTGGCATAGGGAGATGAGCCACGCTATGGTCTCCATCTCTCAGCCCTGAGCATGAGGATACAGAAAGCCCCAGTGGTTGAGCAACATTCGTGTAGTTCACTGGGAGAAATATCTTCTGCCTCTTGGCATCCTTCAAGCATCTGACAGAACAAGGGCCAGACCTCAAAAGGTGTTGGGCAAGCCTATCAGTCAAGGTAGAAAAATATTTGTTCTCCACAGTAATTTCACCCCACAGCGCTAATGGCTTTTATTAGGCCAGTGCACCTTTCACAATAAATCATAGGATGAATGTCGTGGAGGATGATCTGCAGATGGTCTGATGCTTCCCATCAGGAGGTGTCTCCCGAGAAGACAAATGGCACAGGCTGCCTCTGCAAGTGTAGTCCATGTCCACTGACAGGTGAGCACAACTTGGACACTTTCCTGGATCCCTGTTTTGGGAGGGGGGAGCTGAAGGTGGCACCTACGTGAGAGGTTTTGCAGGACACAAGTGGAACAGAGGGGATAATATTTGCAAGATGAGGTCAATAGTAGCGCAACAATATTTTTGTATCTACAGGTGGTGTTAGAAAGTTATAGGGGTCTTTGAGGGAACAGAGTGTGCAGTGTTGGTGTCCTGGATGGCCAACCTACACTATTGAATCCTGCCTGGTTAATAGAAGATCTTGTAGCAAAATTTGATTAAAAATTAAGCTAGACCATAAGAGAAAGAGACATTGTTTAGAAGAGTGCTTTTAAAGCAAAAAAAAAAAAACTGGGAAAGATTGAGAGTTTCTTGAGAACCAGCTTTTCTCGGAGCAGAATAGATTTAAAATCTGTTTCACTCATATAACTCTGAAAAATCCATGATTGAAAACTCTAACCTTGAGAAGTTACAATACATCATGAGAAAAAGGTGAGTCAACACATAGTGTTTCAGTTATAGGGTTCTCAAGAGTACACAGGTGGTGCAATAAGTAAGGTCATGGTCTTTCCTTCAGCAGTATCTCTGCTGCTTCTGCAGTTACTATGAATGGGAAACAATAGTATTTATGGTTGTTAAAAGATTGAAGTTCAGAGCCGATTGATCTAATGTTCTGAAAGGTAAATAGATAAAGATTTGTCATGTAATGAGTACCTGTGGTATTTATACTGGCTGGTCTATCTTGGCGAGATGGTCGTCCAGACCATGATGATGATCAATATATGCAACAGTGGGTAGCAATGACATTTAAAATATCCCCCTCACAGCCATCCAATGACGTTATTACTTCAAAAAGTGTTTTTAAAGCTCAGAAAT
The DNA here is from genome assembly GCA_013396735.1 of Grallaria varia. Taxonomy (NCBI): domain Eukaryota; kingdom Metazoa; phylum Chordata; class Aves; order Passeriformes; family Formicariidae; genus Grallaria; species Grallaria varia. The sequence continues at coordinate 255,282 of VWZG01009901.1, read as the reverse complement.
TCTTCTTATTTTTCCCCTCTTTTTTTTTTTTCATTCTTGACCAGCTTGTGAAAATCAAGTTGAACAGGTTCCCAGTATGGCCACCCACCAAACCTGCTAGATTAAGTCCTGAACTGGGAGTCTGTGGAGCTGGTTCTGTTCCCAGCTTGGTCATCATCTTTGCTTTTTAGGCTATTCCCCTCATCTTTCCACATCTGTAGTCCATTTCCCCAGCTTTTTTCCCCCCCACTTTGCTTTGTCTATTTAGACTAAGCTTCTGCAGGCTTGCACTAGCTCTTGTCTTTTGCTGCAGTTGAGGCTTTGGCCTGAGCCAAAACCTGTGTTCAGAGCCTTGACAGGAGATTTCCACCAGGAAGGAAAAATGATTGTCATTTCAGGTGTTTCTTTGGTTTCTTCAGCTCACATGCATCGTTACCAAGGACATGCTGACCTACACAACACAGTAACCACTGTGATATGTGTTAGTGATGGGACAGAGTATTTTCTGGCACAAAACATATTCAAGACTGGTCTGTGTTCCAATAGAACAGGAATGTGACTTTTAAGAACCCTAAAATAAAAGAAACACCTAGAGAAAACATCTGTGTGACTCTAAAGGTAGGAATAAACTGAGAAAGGAAGTGCTAGGGTATCTTCATTTTCTATTCCTATCTCGGACTCCTTTATTTCCTAAGCACCGAGGAAATTCCAAAAGGAAAATCACTGGTAGTAGAGGAGTAACAAAATTGGCATTGATGGAGCACAAGTTCGCTTCAGGCATAAGCAACTCAACATGGAGCTCTGCACTGGTGGTTCAATCAATGAGTCTGCAGCTCCCTTGCCTAAGGGATGTTCATTCCGAGCAGGAGGTACTCGTAGTGTCCATGGCTATCCATCCACTGTGGTGATCTGTTTATCTTCTTTCTCTGAGCAATTCTGCCTCTCTAAACTCTAACACTAAAAAGGCAAATTATTTGAAGTGCAAATTGCATATTCCCCTACTTTCTTGATGTCACTTCTACAGTGAGCTTCTGGAATGTGACTGCTCCCTCCCTTTAGTGGATGTGACAGGTGAATAAATTAATCCCAGAAGGTTTGTTGTAGGACATGCAACAGTTTCAAGGAAAACCCACAATGTCATTTTAATTCTTTAATACTGAAAATGGTAAATACGAGACAAAAAGGATTTTCAAATTCCCCGTACCTAATCTATTCCTAGTAAATGTAGTTGGCCCATTATTTTGAGGAGATTTTCAGTGCGTTAAAATACAATGTTTATCACTGGTTTACTCATTGCAAACACACACCTGATATGGATTATTACTAAAGGAGCCTTAGCTTTTTCATTTTCTGGTCTTATGCCTTAAAATTCCTGACCTTAATGTTGTATTAATGCAATTATCTTTTGCATTTTAATATTTTATCTTCATTTAAAATTCAGGTAAATAAGTCACTGGGATTTATACAGTAAGCTAATAGTATTGACAGATAACTTCAGTGTCCTTTTACCTCTGGGGCTCTTCTCTACTGAGTTAGCAAGTGAGAGGGCACTTTTAATTACCTATTTAAAGATAGCAGAGTATTCTGAGAGTTAATTGCTATTATATCACCATTCAGAACAAAGAAAAAAAAACAATATGATTTTGTAGTCATTGATCTTCTATATCACTAAATCCAAAACACTATTAATTAGGCAGAAAGTTAGACATGGTTAACACAACTGTGCAGTACTGTGAGGTTGTGCAGCTCCTCTTTCCCTGCCTCTCCTGCTGCAGGAGGGGAGCAAGTTCTTTCATTCAATGAAAAATGCCCATCAGAACTCAGAGAAAGCCAATAGAGATGCTGTTGTCCAACTTTATCTACCTGTCATTAAGATTTTTGAAAAGAGACAAAAATGTTGAATTCCCTTTGACATATTCTAAATCATTACTGATTTGTTGACACTCACACGGTTGTTTTGGTGGCAATAGAAGAAAATTTTCAAAGTGGTTGTCAGACAAGAGGAAGATGTATTTGTGAGTGGAAAAGACAAAAGGGAAAATAGGTTTACAGAATATACAGAAAGTTTCTTTCATTTATTTTTTACCCTTTGTGTGATTTTTTTTTAACTAAAGAAATGCCACATGCATTAAAGAAACACATAAGCCAAATACAAGCAATCTGCTCAAAAAATTCCATTTTTTATATTTCTATTCCAGGGACACCTTCCTCATCACAGGAGTGTTAATTTCATCTAGTTGGCAGCTGTGAAAATAACCTACATATTTAAGCACTGAAAACAGAAGTAGGAACATTCACACAATGAATTCTATTTTCTATTTGAATCTAAAATCTATGTGCTGTCCCTTTAAAGGAGACCTTGCTATCTTGATAAAGAAAACTAATGAGGTGGCCTTTCTAGGGCCAGTCACATAATAGCCATGGTGACAAGGACCTCTATCACAGAATAAAGCAGAAGATAAATGAGATTTTTCTAATATCCATTCCACCCATTGTTCACAAGTGTCATGCGATACAGCTTCTATTTATCATGAGATAGTAGATACTGGGCACTATTTTGTAAAGGAAGCCTAAATTGCAACATTGTGTTATTAACAGGCCTTAAACACTCTTTTCTCCCTCCTGTTCTTTTTGTAACTGTGCAAAAACAAATGGGTTTTGTTTTATAGGTTTTTTTTAATATATTTAATAGTTCTAAAAGACTTTACTTATATTTTTATTGGATGGTTGCTGTCCACCAGGACCTCCAAGTCCTTCTCCTCAGAGCTGCTTCCTAGCAGGTCAGACCCCAGCCTGTATTGGTGCATGGGGTTATTCTTCTCCAGGTGCAGGGGAAGGTGTTTATTTTACACCATATTGTCAATAGCAACCCTCAAACTCTGCTGTGGCTTTCACCTTTCACTGTGTTCCAACCACACCACAGACGGAATGTCAACCTCCTTCAGGGACATCTTGAAGCGTAGGTCGTGTGGCTGATCTCTCTGCAAGTGTTCCCATTGGGTTCCCTTCTTCAGTTTGGAAATACCTGGTCTTCCCAGGTGCACCTGGATGCAATTTATTATTATAATAATAATAATAATAATAAAGCTTAGAAAAAGAATGACATGCCAAAGCAGGGGACTGAACTAAATTGCTCCGGATGGGCTCTTCTTCTGTTCCCAGGGCAGTATTTTCTTATGGTGTTCAGAACTTGCAGGTCTTTATTTCCTCCCTACTCCTCTGTGATATGGTAGTGTACTGTTCCCAGGGGAGGGTTAAATGAGATTTTATTCCTCTCTCAAAAAATAAAATAATTAATTTCACAGAAACAGGATCAAAGAATGGCTGAGGTTAGAAAGGACCTCTGTTGGAAGCAGCGTCACCTACAGCAGACTGGTTGCTGAGAGCCATGCCCAATTGGATTTTAAATATCTCCAAGGATGGAGACACTAAAATCTCCCTGGGCATCATGTTCCAGTACTTGATATTCCCCTGCCTTAATCGACTTCATGGTCCATTGTTGGATACACTCCAGTATGTCCATCCCTGTCCTGTAGTGGTGAGCCCAGAGCTGGGCAGTGCACAGCTACTGCTGTAATTTCTTGACCTTGATTCTCAGATAACAGAAACAGATCACACCGAGTACCCAGACTTTGACTTCTGTGAGAACTGGGACTACAAACCTCTGATGAATTGGGTGCATTGGATGCACATGAAGTGCCACTCAAAACTTAGTTCTCCAAGAAAGAATGTTCATAAAATGTTTTGTGAGTGCCTGAAGCTCCTGACCTATATCCAGTGACATACTGTGTTTATATGGCCGCCCAAAAAGAAGCATTCAAAAATAATATGGTCATCCATGAAAATATAGTTTATGATATTGTCTGTTGTACTTCAGACACATTAACAGCCTGAAACAGTGAATCAGAGGTCTGAGCAACTCAATTTTAGCTTAATCTGTGGAAGTGAAGGAACCACAGTGATACTTCAGTACGACTGATATTGTTTAGACATTGATCACTCAGTGAACAGAATGGGGCTTGCCAATAACAATGAAATCCACTGCATTTCAAAGGGAGAGCAGCACCAGGGAATGATATGTGGAGGAAAAGAAATTCAGAAGCAGGGAAGTAGGGGGAAAGAGATGGTGACATGAAAGAGTAACCAGGAGGAATGGTATGTAACGTGGTAACAGCAGTTAAATGTATAATTACTACATTATGCCAAATTTGCCCCCTGGTCTCTGTGCAGAGAGGGACAATGAAAGGAAGCTGCTGTGCAAAACACAGATGATTTATATCCCAGTCTGTTGACCCAGTTACAAAATTTGATCTTTCTTCTCATCTGAACAGACATGCTTTGTCCCTGGGGCTTTTCCAAACCCTTGGCACCTTGCAGCCAGTACTGAGTTTCCTTCTGCTGCACCTTCTATTCAAGTAAGTGGTTGGAAAAGCAGTGTAAGATTTTGATTGCTGTTTCAAAGCGTGAAAGGATCTGTATAATTTACAACCTGGGCAGCTTTACTCTTCCATGGTCACCTCTGGGGTGTCAGGCAGGCCAGCAAACTATCAGCAAACAGTTTTCTGCATAACTTGAGAGGAAGGGAAAAATTCTAGCCATGGATATTGGCACAATTCCACTCTGTCATGAAAACTCCCACTAAATCTTTAATGTCCAGGGAGAACACCTGTAAAAGTCTATGCTTAAAACACTGACTTGCAAATTGGATCCTTGATTTAGCTACAAATTTCCATTGTAACCAAAGGAATTGTGCTTGATTTGTGTGTCTCTGCATCTCTGGAATGAGGGTAAAGCTGTCTGTTTCTTTTTTGAAGCTGCAAGCTGTTGGCAGTTAGGGGTGGAAAATATTTTGCCCAAATAAAACACTTATAATAGCAATAGCTGTCTCTCAGGCAATGCTTTTCATCTGCAGATATTAATGTGGTCTGCAAAGTATCATTATTTCAATTTATAAAAGCAGAAACTGAGGCACAGGGAGGGGAAATTACATGTCCAAGGTCACGACAGCAACATCAGTCTGATCTCCCAAGTCCCTCATTTCTGTGCTTTGCTGTGACCCACAATGATGCCTCTCTGGGACACATGGAGCAATAGTGGTGATAATGAGCACTCAGGTACCTCCTTTGAAAGGTCTCATCATATATCTGCCTGCATGCAACTCAATTTATACACCTTGGAAGGATGAAGGGCTGAGTCAATATAGCATTAGTGCAATACCCTGATGGCTGTTAGCTTCAAAGACGCCTTACCCCACTTTTCATGAGAAGCAAGGCTTTGAAAGGAGAGCAGTCATGACACACAGAAGTGCCACCTTTTAAAATTATGATCAAAGTCGAAAAGCGTTGTAAAGTTGCCAAGAGACCCATATATTGGTTTATAGACTGTATTTACTGGGTCCATTATTTCATGCACGGTGTTTCTAGCCTGCACACTCGTGGGATATGTTAGCAGAAGAGGAATTGCCTGTTTTTTCTCTTGGGACATGAAGTGGAACAAAGGACAGAGATGCAGTTCAGATGGTATAATGAACAGAAGAGACAAGTAAGTCCCTGGTGTTGACCTAGACTTGCAAGGAATTGCTGGCATGTCCATGGGTGTAAGATTCCTGACTACCTTTTGGATCCGGGCCTTAGCAACTTCTTCGTACCTTTGCTAAAGGCCCTTTTCATTTATTTTCATTAATTTAATAATAATAAAAAAAGTTTATTTCCCTACTAATGGGCTTGTTGTGAGGACAAACGCAATAGTGGTTTTGTCAGAACTCAAATTCCACAGCACTGGAGACAATGAATTGTAAAAGTGGGTGGGAAGCATCTTTTTTTCTGAATTGGGAACATCTTCACTTTACATCATTTCTGGCAGGCACTTATCTGATCTGGTGGGGACTCTGCGCTCTTCCTTCTCAATTTATTCCAGAGTTTTGTTGTCTTCATTATTAGAAATTCCTTCTAATGTCTGATCTGACTCTTTTTGTCACTGTGCAAGCCTGTGGTGCCTCGTTCTGTCCTTTGCATTGACTTCTGCTTCTAATAGCCTTTCATAACCTTAACACTTCCCATATCCCCTTAGAATTCATGGTTTTAGGGTAAACAAACCTGAATAAATTTAGACATTACCATCACTACTCTTTGGGATCTTTCCAGAAGAACTAAAACTGGCCAAAGAACTGCAATTGAGATTTTTTAAAGGTATTATTTTGTCCTTCGGAGAGATTTCTATCCACTGGGAGCTGTGTTATCTGTGATTTTAGCGGATACTCTTTACTCTCTTGTTGAGATTTTAAAGGTCACTGTCAATATAATCTAAAGCATAGCTGAACTCCCTGGAAGCTCTGCTTGATAACTCCTTCTAATTTGATAACAAGCTGCTGTTGATGAATAACTCAAACAATTTTGCACCTTCCCTCTCCTAATTTTCCTTGTGAGAACATCACATAAGGCAATGTCAAAAACTGCACCAAAAGTCAAAAGATCTGCCTTCAGCTGCTTCCCCTCTGCCCCAAACCTTCCCATCCCAGTGGGTGGTACGTAGATTATTTTGACACGATTTCTGCTTGGGGAATTTACGCTGACATTTGTAAGTACCTAGATGAGTGTGTTGCCATTAAATAGTTTCTAGAGAATAACGATGTGGGAGATATTGTAGGTGTTGTCTTCAGCAGCTGGACCTTGGAGCTTTTTAAGACTGGTCAGGGGGAGAAACAGAGCGACAGGGAAAAGTAGGAATTGTCATTTGGCCAGTTAGAAGATGGGGCAGGAAAAAGGATAATGGAAAGCACAACTTGGGCTGCTTAGCCAAAGAAATCAGGAGCTGTAAAGTTTTTCTGAAGAACATTATTTGAAGGATAGTGACCAAAAAGGAATGTCCTAAAAGAAAGCCTATGATTGCCAATGATGGAGTAAATCTTAAAAGCTAGAGCTGGTGGCTGCCTCAGTGACATGGAGCTCCATTTCTGTTTAATTTCTGAAGCACGATCCCACATGAGCAAGAACCATTCCATGTGCAGGGTATGGGTGTTTGAACTTCCCTCTCCTAACAAACATATCATATGAATCACGTTTTCTGTTCATGCATGCAACAAAGCATTCTACTGCATACACATTTAATTCTGAGAGAGACCTGAACACAAAAAATGCAGAAAAATTTAGTAATATTGCTGTATTTAGGGCTGGAAGGCTGTCAGATACTCTGTTAGATGTCTGGAATAGGAGCACTGTTTACATCCCATTTCCAAAGAAAACTTCCCTGGAAAAAAATTTCATAACTCAAAATTTTTTACAACTTTATCTAAGAGAGTTTGGAAGACCTTGCCATAGTCAAAAATACAACATATAATGAATTAAAAAATATATTAGCTCTTATAAACTTTGAGATATTTAAGTGTTATATTTTGTTACCCAGGGAGGCTTTCATAACTTTCATGCCAATCACCAAGAGACAATACAAAGAAAGTAATACTTGCTTCTAGACAATACGTATTTTAGTGGTTTATGACTAATTATAAATGAAGAAAGGTTCTGTATGTAACAATATTGAAGTGTATTCATCTTAACAAAATCAGAGAAAGCAATTTCTGGAAATCTAGTTTGTTATTTGGTGTGTCTTTAGTTATGAAGTGGAATAGATAAGTGTTTCATACCTCCTTCAGTTTGTACAGAGTTCTGCTGAGCACAACAGAAATATCATTATGATTTGCATGTGCAGTATGGCCCAAAGAGGTCTCTTGGCAGGGCAAACGAGCTCCAGGGTACTACTGAGGGGCTGTTACAGCATCCAAATGATCCATTTTCAAGCCACCTCTTGTGGATCTCTACTCTACAGCAGCAGAGCACTGTGCAGATTCCTCTGCATTCACAAGGCAGCCAGGAATTACTGGCCTTCCAGAATGCACTGCTGGTGAAACGGAACACTGTATATTGATATTTCAAGGTAAAGAAACACTTCTAGAAAGCTGCCTGGAGAATATTTAGTGTTACCGGCACGTGATACTCGTCTCCACGGGTGACTTACTGGGATTTGAGCATGGGATGATCAGAACTGAGAGCACAAAGTGCACTGGAGGAGGCGTCAAGGCAAAGCTCTGTGTGTGCTGCAGCCCATGGAGTCATAGAGTGGTTTGGGTTGGAAGGGACCTCCAAGGACATCTAGTTCCAACCACCCTGCTGTGGACAGTCTTATCTCTCTAATGGGCAGAGTACAGCATTTATTTACATGCACTTGGGAGATTAAACGCATATGCACAGGACGGTAAAAAAATGAGAACAGCATTCAGGTGGAATTTTTTTTGAGATCATCATGCCAGGTAAATGCAGAGATATATTGCAAGATGCCAATTAGACTGCAATAAGAGAAAAAGAGCTCTTTCCGCACAGAGTTTGAGGCTGTCTTTTCAGAACTGGTTATTAAGAGAAAATAATGCTGTGTTAAAGAAGCAAACAAATGACACTGCTAACTCGAATGGTTTCATATCAGGTCTTGCGATATTTGATGTTTTTCTTCTAGCTTAATCACTCCAGTGACTTGAAAAGAATATCTGTTTTCATTTCTTTATGGTTGTGGGAAAAATCTTTTCCCACCTCAAGAAACTTTAAAACTCTAATATCTCTTGAACCGGGCAGGGAGCAAAAAGCCTGCAGACAAAAAGACTATTAAAGGAACTTTTTGGCGTGAACTCATGATTTTTTATTGCTTGGAGTCAGCAACATGGGGAGGTATTGTGTGCTTTTTCAATACTAAGGAACAATTTCTTTCTGTACTAACCTGAGCTGTTTTTCAAGCTGCTGCGTCTGAAGCTGCTAATAAAGCATTATCCTCGAAAAACAAGTTAACACGTTTTAAAACTCCACCGCAATTACACTCTTGGGGTTCAGTTTCCCTGAAAAATTCCCTTAATTTTGTTTTGAAGGAGTTAGGTGGAAACCACGGGGGCTGGTGTTCGGGTTGGCTGCGCAGAGGCTGAGATGGAACTTGTGTCCCTGGCATGGAAGGGTCTGGAGCCCCCCCAGGGCAGCAGAGTTAGTGAGCCACTGTGGTTACGGGGAGAGCCTGACAACCTGAAATCTGCTACGCATGGCTACGTGGGCGTTGTGAGGATTTAATTAACACTTGGAAAGCATTCTGAGGTCCTCAATGACAAGGTTTACAGAACTCCAAATGACTGTTATTATATCCCCTCTGTGTTTGTGGTGGCAGATAGCCAGCAAAGAAGAAACGTTCAACCAAAACCAGGCATTTTTCCCAAAACCTTTGTTATTCTAGGCTACTGTTGGAAAAAAAGGTGGATCTGTGTCCAATTTAGTGAGTGCAAATTACAAGTGGCTTTGTTGGGATTCCTCTGTACTTTTGAGGATTATACATGTAGCCAACAGCAAGCTATCTTGCTGCCTGAGTATGTACTTATTACCCAGCTAAATCAGAGAACTGGTTGCAAACCCCAATATTTGAGTAAAACCCATCTATCTGTGACACTTCTTTGATAAAAAATACCATAAACAAATAATTTTCTCCATCTGCAACTTGGCTGTTTTTGAAAACAGTGTTCGTCTTGTCAGACCCCAGCATATACGTTGAAAACAAAACCCAAACAAAAATAGAACCCTCTCGAAACAATGCACTGTATGTCCCATTCGATTCTTCCCCAGGAGCAGCTGAATCGTAAACTGCAGCTCTGGATTAGGGACCTTCAGGTTGGATATCAAAATATGCAGATATTGTGGTGACAATATCATTAGAGCATGTCTGTAATAGATTCTTCTATTCCAGATGCATCATCATCATATGATCCTTGTGGGTAGCTTTGGACTCAGGATATTCAGTGATTCTTTGATATGTGCACAAGGAATGTACACAAGGCCTTTTCTGACTGGAACCCCTATTCTATCAGCTCATTTCTGGGCTTTTAGTAGACAAATACCTCGGATAGGCAGATCTAGCAATAAAACTAACCTCATGCATGGGTACTTGAGCCTTCTTTTTGAATGGCTCAACTTGATTCACTAACTAGGGGTTCCACAGGTAGCTGTTATTTTCAGTACTTCCTTTTTGCAGTGTCTCAGGAGAAAGACTTGGTTATTGCATAAATATATGCCATCAGTACATGTATATGGAGGGCATTAAACTCTCCTTTCCAGCCAACTTCCTCCCACAATTTATCCAGCTTAAGTGATATTGATGTGACTCATATGTTTCTATTGTGTTTTTATGCTAAAAACATTTCTGCAGTGTAAACACATACAATTATATTGCAGATGACTGATTCATTGCTTTTTCCAAATTGATCTATACCATCCCCATGCAAGGCTATTAACATAACCAAACTCTGGATCTGATTTTTATTGCAGAACTCAAAGCTGCTTAAAAAAAAGTAGATACAGAAATGTTAATATATTCAGCAGAAGGTATTTTAAATAAATATCTGTCAGATAGTTAAATCTGTGTCTCCCTAGTGTTAATTATGGAGCAATCAGAAGAAGACAGGGAAAGAATATTTATTGTAGGTTGAAAAGCCAGTTGTTAGGTCTGTATCACAGCAAGCCATGTGGACTTACCTGTAGAAACTGTCTTCTAATGATTGATTGAGTTCTGTATTTTTCAACCCATATTTGAATTAAGGATAGTGATAACTGGCAGGGAAAAATTCGAGAACAATTAAAAGCCATGGACAGATGAAATACTCATCTAGGGTAAAGAATGCAACAATTTGCCCAGCTATAAAAACAAAAAAACCCCCATCACAGCCAATGAGAACCCTACAAGATGAAAGCTCTACTTCCATATAGCCCAAATGTAGGGCATGTAAACAGCCAGATCCCATTCACTTCCATGGCACTTGTGACTCTGAAGACATGTATGGATCTTGGCTTGGCACTTTGCTAGATCTGAGGTTACAAACATGTTGGCTGAAGCTGAATTTTTCATCTGTGCCCAGGTGATTTGATGTCTAATTCCCAGTGAGCTCTAAGGGACACTGAGCATTAAGTTACCAGCTCTTCTCTGAAACACCTGCACAAAGTGCTAAGTTATGGGGGGACAGAATTGCAGAAGGAATGTTTAAATGTTCCTGTCTATCCTTACGTGATGTTTTTGTATACGTGTTTCAATGAACCCACAGGAATTAATGTGAAAATGCTACTTTTATGTGGTCTGCTTGAAGTTTATTAACAACGGGCTTTTATAGTGTGAAAAAATCCAGGGAACAACAGAACATGAAAAGGCCAGCCAGCAAAGGTGCCTCTGAAGTAGATATATCTGACTCATCTGATTTTAGACTTGCTGCTCACTAACAAATTCACCTCTGCATGTGCGTCCACCATGCAGACATCGGCACGACCAGAACCAGACTTTGCAAATTAGCAAAGAGTCAAAGTGGTAATTGTTGTGTAGTGTTTATGATGAACAAAACTGATAAAACTCCCTACCTGGTCAAACAGAATTTGTTACTTAACAGAAGGAAGTTGAGGTGCGCAAAGAAAGGCTCAGCATTTGCTGTCCCCACAAAGTGCTATATGCTGCCTATTTCTCCTTGTATAAGCTTGTTACCAATTGTCCTGAACTCAGCAGGAAATCTGAGGATCAAATCCAGTGAGACACAAACCCCAGACATTTCTGACAGAAATTACAGGAAAAAAAAAAGGTACTAACATAGGGTTTTATTTTTGGAGGCTTTGTGATTTGTAAGAAATCAAATATTAAAAATGAAGTTATGATAATTGCTGTCTTCTCAGTGCAGTCCTGGTTACAGTGAAAGGCAAAGTGCCACGTTCCTGTATGGTTAAACCAAGCACTGATATTAACAGGAAACGAAGGGCTGTCTTTGCATCCCAGTTCTCACCAGAAAATGAGATGCGACTACAGTGACAAATGCACTCTCTTACTCCTGCACATACATGTTTTTAAGACCAAAGGCATGCAGTGAAAAAGGCCTCTTTTTGCTTTCTCATTCCCATTACAGAAAAGTGTAATTCTTGAGTATTCTGCAGCATGAGAGTCACGAAATTCAAAAGTACTGTATCCAAACCCATGAATATAATGCATAGTGCTTTCACAGTGCATCCACACTCCAAAATGCTGATGCCGACAGAAAATACTACACATATAGAAATGGACCAGACTGTAGGGTGCCTGATAGCAGCAACATTTGATGATTTTGGTCTTTCTGAGCACAGCTTATCCCAGCTGATACTTTGGTAAGAGCTTTTTACATTGGTAATGACAGTGTCTCTGTATTTTCTACATAATTCTCTCTTTCCCAAGGCAGTGTCTCTGTATTTTCTACATAATTCTCTCTTTCCCAAGGTAGAGGTCACATTAAAATAGACATATAGATTACTACCCAGCCTTGCTGTTCTTTCCATGTGATTTTTCTCCATCATGTATGTGGCAAGCCACTGTCTTCCATCAGTGTTAAAGTTGGCTGCCGATGGACTTCTCTAGAACTCGAGCACTAACAAAGCTCATTACTTTTCAGATGCTTTTCAGTGTCATTTCCCAGGCGTCCATTAGAACCCCGGCACTAGGATGCTCCTATTGAAAGTTTAATTCACTCTCTTGGCCAGAAAAGCAACTGCTAAGAAGATGCCTGGCCACTTGCATTAGACATCTCATTTAATTCTCCCGCTGTCAGTTGAGTCTTTGCTATTCTTTTTGTCCCGTAAATGCCATAGGTGTCTGTAAGGTGGCAGAGGGGGGAGTTACACATTTCCAGGGCTGTCTAAGGAAACAGGGTGGATGAAGCTTTGTGCAACCTGGCCTTGTGTAAGGTTCCCCGTCCTTGGGAGGGGTGTGGGAACTCGAGGATCCCTAAGGTCCCTTCCAACCCAAGCCATTCCATGAGTCTGTGACTATGTGGTCATTTAAACCTCCAGAAGCAGGACCCTACAGATGCTCTGAAAGAAGATTACTTTCTAAGATGTTGCTGTGGCATCAGATAGACTGAAACAGAAATGTCTCACTGAATATAGCAAATCATATTTGGGCCATGAAATAATAGGGCAAGCAAATGGTAAAATACCTGCTCTTCCACTTGGCTACGACATCAGCTAAATGCAAATCCTAGCACTTAAGTGAGAGGGAAGTTAAACCTTGTTTTTTTCTTTTTTGAAGTACTACAGTGCCTCACAAAGTAGCAGCAGACTTGAGTCCTGGAGAGAGGCAGAAACCATAACACAAGGAGAAGGTGGAGTGGAAGACCCTTAGGAAATCCAGTTTTACATGAACACATCTTGCCTGTTGCTTGAAATAGGTTTGTGGATTTCAAAGCCATAGATGACCAATATATTTAACTGGTTCAACCTCTGTCTAGTCTGAGTTCCTGCATAACACAGGCCATATTTCATCCAGGGATTTCTGCCTTGAGCCCAGCTATATGTTGTTAAACTAAGATGTATGTTTTATAAGCATGTCTGATCTTGATTTAAGGACTACAATGACACATGATAATTTGCCCCAGTAAGTTAGCTCATTATACAGTAAAAAATTAAATGGGGTTCCCTTTATTTCTAGTTTGAACTTTTTTGATTTCAGCATGCAATTACTAGACCTTTAACAGCCTCTGTCTTCTAGATTAAAGGCTCCTTCAAACTCAGCATAAGTACTTGTGCAAATAGGGACTGTGATTTAAGTTAGTTGTAAATCTGTTCATTTGAGCCAACTAAACAGAGAATTCCTTTGCTGTCAGTATTTAACTGGTTTCTTTGTGCTGTGGAGACAAATGATTTTTTTTTCTGAGGCATTTTGCAGACAAAATATTGTTTTAAGGGACATGATATTGCCCCATTTAAAATTATTTTTTAAAGGACAGTCAGATTAGTCCAGCAGCTTTCAAAAGAAATGTCACAGTCACAGAAAACCGAACGAGAAATCCCTAGATTGTCTTATCTCCCTTCTAACACTGATAATGAATGATACGAAAATATATTTAGAAATGTGGACCTTGTCTATAGAGGATTAGATGGCAAGGTGCTCACGTCATGCAAACCAACGGTCAGTCAGTTTTTGGTACTGGGTTGACTCAGTTGCAGACTGAGGCACTTTGATGTGCACTAGTTACCAGATCCTTCTCAATAGTTAGTGGAGATCTAACTAACCAAACCATTTATCTAAGGTGTGATTCACCTGATTACATGCAAGTATTTCTTAGGATTCACTCCAAGATTGCCTAGACTCCAATGGTTGTATTTATCAGGAATGGCCTCATCCATCTGCCCACATATTGGCATCGAGATTACTGGACTTGTCACTGCTGCCTCATCTACTCAGTGTGGATGGACCAGGGTCTCCCCTAAGCCCTGTATCAAAGCCACTGGCATGTGTGACTGTCTAAGATTCACTCCAGCAACACAGACTGCAGGAGGTACGTGCACATGAGCAACTGGTGGCCACAAGACCTTAGCTAGCCGGCTCACACATACACAACCCTATGCTGACATCTGAATTTCAACATCTTAACCTCAAACTCACTGAATGTGAGTTTCCTAACTTGAAACCAGCAGTCTCTGGAGCAAGGGCAATCCTTTAACCGCCACTCATGTGCTGATGTCACTTGGGGTGAAATATATGGCCCCTAAAATCAGGGACAGAATTCAGATGCCTCAAACAGTCATTTACAGCTCATTATGGGTTGTGGATTATTTTCTCTGATCCTTAGCTAGAATCATAAAATCATAGATTCATAGAATGTTTTGGGTTGGATGGGACCTTAAAGATCATCTGGTTCCAATCCCCTGCCTGGGCAGGGACACTTTCCACTAGCCCAGGTTGCTCAGGGTCCCATTGAACCTGGCCTTGAACACTAACTTCACATATCTTGGGCCTGCTGGAGGCTCTGCATCATCTCTGCCACCCCATGTGCCTGTCTTGGATGCCAAAGGGCATCTCAAATGACCCTGAGCATCTATTTCAAGCAACTGAATCCTACCCTGTGCACCCAAGAAGTGTGTTGTAGAGGTCTGAGTTAGACAATCCAGGCTCTTTCTGGAGCCACTAGAGAGAAATGGGCACTTTCAGAGGGTAATCACCTTGACTTAAAAAAGCTGACTGCTTTGGAGAAAATCACTAACTCTTAGAAGCAGACGATGCAGGGAAGGTGCATAGTTCAGCTTTAGAGAAACAATTGTTAGATGCCTAATTTAAGGCACATGAACTTTGCCCCACGTGACCTTCACTTGCACCCTCTGAGATGAAATGACATGCTTTATTTGGAAATAGCCCTAAGCCATGTACTAAAGGTTTCTGTCCTTTCGTGTAAGCAGTGGTCATGACATTAAATGACAAACACAAGATTTGATTACAATCCATATTCGACACACATTAAAAGCTAACAATATTAATTTACACGACAAAGCATGTTATAATAGAGTGTCAATATATTCAGTTTAACATGTACCACATATGACCAAAGGAAGCCACCCAGGGGATTATGCTGTCTGAATTCCTCAATATAATAGCAACTGTAAGATGCATTAAATATTACATTTTTTTGAGGAAAAAAAAAGGTAAGAATGAAAATCTATAGCCAAGAGAAACACAAGCCCATGGGGAGAATTCAATATCTGTTTATGTGTAATTGGGTTTTGCTTTGTGAAAATCTTGACAGCTAGAGGAGCTGCCTTGCTTGCATGAGGCTGTTAATCACATTCATGGATGTACATGCTGCTAACTGCATGCTGAATTCCTGAAGATTTACAGCCTTTGCTCTGGTTTTACCTCATTTACACCATCCATTGCCCTATAGATGTAGCTCACCACATATGGGGGATTGAAATTTGAGCATTATCACAGTATCTTAGTGACTAATCCTGAATGATGAACTTGTGAGTCCAAGCACTGTTGCACACCCTGAAGTAATTTAGGTTGTGACAGTCTGTAATTCATACTGTAAATCAATGAAACTAGAGGCATATTTTATAATTTGGCTTGGGCATGTGCGTATGCCAGATTAATAAAAAATCAGTACAGACAGATAAAATTTTGCATTAACATGTTATTTAGCATAGTTTCATAATCAGTAGTTTATGAGTTAAGTTATTACACGTTTGTAAAGAGAAGGCTGCAGCTTGAGCAGAAAATTAGCAGCACTGTGAAATATCAGCATATTATGTTCCTTCTGACTTCAGCAGCACAAAGATAAGAGAACACCAATAAGATCTGGATTAGATACCAGGGTGCTTCCTCCTTTCAGAGTCCCATAGAGCCCCAAATGTGGGCTCTCCCCTTTCAAATTCTGCTGTATTTTGTGTCTCTGCTGTTCTTTCTTATTGGCATCTCCTTGCTCTGCCTAAAAGACCTTGGTTTCTCACCACTGCCAAGTCAGATCTTTCTTTCCATAGAATACTCCGAACCTGAATAATCAGGTCGTTCTGTGGTGTAGGTTTGAAATCCCTCAGGCTGAGGATGCCTAACCATGATTTCACCTCCAAAATTCCTACCCAAGGCTCATGTTTAAAAACAACTATTCCAGATCATTAAGTTGAGGTGTCAGCAGAAAAAACAGAAAAAAACCATATGACGGAACTTGAGATTTGGGGGACTTGTGATGGATATTAACTGTGAGGATTTCAATGTCAAATATTAACATTGTCTTATCAAACATATGGGAAGGTTAACCAGGTGAGAAAAGGAAGTGGAGAAGAGAAGAAAGCAAGTCCACCTTAGTGTGCACCTGAAATGTATGATTAATAGGGAGTGATCATTGCCTCTTAAAATGTAGAGCTCAGTTCAGCTTCAAATACCAAATTTGAAGGATCCAGGATTCCACACGAGATGAGGAGACTTTATAAGATGCTGGATGTGTATTCTGCCACCCATCATATGCCCAGCATTAAAAAAGTCACTTTTCTTTCTTCTTTCTCAGCTTCTGTGTGCAGACTGAAGGAAAAATTTCATTCTTGCCAGTGTTGTGTGTATAATATATGTATTATTCTTTAGAAATACCAACACACTAGAGAGAAGCAGCTAATATAAAACCCTGGATGAAAAGCTTTTATGCTAAACAGAGCTTCAGATTAGCTTCTATGCTTAAATTTCCATGTGTAAAAAATGGAGATAATAGTCTTGCTTATAGTCTACAAGGGATTTTGAGGTCTGTAGAGGATGCCAGCTTATATAAGTATGATACATGGGACATAAACAGAGCCTACACAAGACTTTGTGAAACATTTAGTCCTACACACAGTAGGTAGACAGTGCCTTAACTTCCTGTTCTGAATTTCACACCGAATTGGTGCCAGGGAAGATTAAAATATTATTTTCCTGAAATCCATTAAAAACTAATTAGAAACTGGGAAAGACTTAGATTGGACAATCCCTTAATGTAATCAATTAATGAAATAAATCCAAAAAGCTGTCACTGCTATCAAGGTTGGCAGCAACCCTTTGGCTGTGTCTGATTTCATACCATGCAGTGTATTTGCTCTTTATTTCTGTTTTAAGAAGTGGACACTGCCATCAAAGCCCATTGCAGGCAGGGTGGGCAGAGTCTAAAGGAGAATCTAGTCCACCACCTAACCCAGGACTAAAAAGTAGAAGAGAGTTGCTTTCATAGCTATAAGCTAACATAAAAAAAACCCCAAACCAAAACCCCAAACAAAAACCCCAACTAAAACCAAAAAACCCCAAGCAAACTCATTTTTTATGGAATTCAGTGCTTTGAGCTCATGAAAATAGCAAGACGAAGAAAGAATTGCTCGTTATAAAATAAGAGCAACAATTTCTACCTGAAATAGTATAGTGGGAGGAAAAACATCTGTGGTTTTGTTTTTTTTTTGTCATTTGTAGAGAGTCGTGTGATGCAAATATCTAATTAATATATGAACTGTGCACATTTGTTGTTGACTCTTTAACTCAATATACATTTAACATTCAAGGTGTTTATATGGGGCTTTTTCTCCAAGTGAATCCATGATAATTGTACTGTTGGTAAAGTTTGAACAGTACCCATAAATATGAGTGGTTAGGAAAATGTGAAAAAACAGAAGAAATATCTAGGGTGAGTTAAAAATCCTGCAAGAGTTTTAGGATAGCGTTAGGGAAGACTGCTCTTATGTCTTCAAGAGACATCTCTAGAAGATGAATCCCATCTCCACGTATGAGTTTAAATGATTTATTTTGTTGAGGTGTTTGTTGCTGTCCATTGAACCCAACGGGAGCCCTACAGTGACACCCTCTGTAAGTTTTAAAATATTATGTTAACGCCAGAAAGCCGAACTCTGTTGTGTTAAATGACTTATAAAGACATACAGGAGACTGAGCACATCCTTGCTTCCCCAGAGAGCTTGGAGGATGAAGCCAGAGTAACTTGGGAGGCATCCAACTTTGAAACTGAAAGCTGTCCTCCAGACTCGGTGGAGAATCTTCCAATAAAATAAGTTTTCTCAAAAAACCCCCCCAACCCATAGAATGCTTGAAACACACAGCAGTTTTGACAGGAGATATGCTCTCACAAAGCAAGTAAAAGAAAATGTCACCCCAAAACTGTTAATAATTTGTTGGCTAAGGAAGGAACCTGAGTTGTGAAAATTGAAGTTCAGATTCCTGATTTGAATTATGTATAGGGAAAATTTGCTTTTAACACCCTGCTGGAATGCCCTATGACTGTCCTATGAGGTCTGCCTCTATCTCTTTGAAAATCTTTTCAGTTTTAGTTTAATTCTTGTTTGGAACACACAAATTTCTGGAATCTCATAACTTCTTTTCCCCAAGCATAGCTCCTGCTTGTTGTGGCCATAACTTATCAGACAGCCAACAAGGGAAAAAAAAAGTATTAAATTCTGCTGCAGCTAGACAAGAAATGTATACTGGGACTGATCCAAAAGTCACTTAAAAGCATGAAACATTTTACAGGGTTGGATTGTGCACACATAGATTTCACATATATGCATACAGTGCTTATAGATATGGATACTTAAGCTACACCAATGCTTCCTGAATATTGAAATATATATCACCCTAACAGAATCATTCAGAATAGAAATAATGTCTTTTTTATGTTTAAATATCTCTGCACACCTAAAATACCATTCCAACAAGCAGAGATGACATGTTTATGTACAGCTATTTATGAAAAGTAGATGCTATTTGTTTATGCCAATGAAAGACAGGGAGTAGTACATACACGAACAGGTATATAAATTCATTAAACTGTTTTTCATGTGCACATCCTCAAACATAAATTTGCAATTTGCCAATCCGTCTTCTTCCAGACTCCCTCCAATATTGCAGCAGCAATGAGAAATCCAGAAATCATTATCCAGCCTTCAATCAGTAGCTTACACGCCGGGGTAACTTGCTTTATCTTAATAGTAAGATAGTGACTGGCAAGAGCAATAACACTGAGATAAGACTGGATTCATATCGCTCCTTGTCAACATTCTTGGCACACCACTCGTTTTTTATTCTTGAACAGAGACCCAATCAATCCTCACTCACAAAATTACTACTGGCAGTGCCTGGAATGTTATAGAAGCTCTAATGATATATCAGTTTTAGAGACATTTGGCTCACGAAACTTTTTATAGAACGGTTTGCTAAAGGATAAATTTATTTAATTTAGACAAAGAAACATATTTCATGAGGTGTTCTCACATCACAGAAGACGTGTTTGTCACTGTCATCTTTGTTTAGTCCATGTCGGGGTAGCACATCTGCCCTGTGTGTGATTCTGCCTCGAGGGATGGTCCAAGGGAGAGTTAAATACTTGTTAATTCGATTTAAAGGTGGGTGTGGGTCTAAGCAGATGAGAACATTCAGTTTATATCCTTCCAGCACCAAGAACTTGAAGGATATGAAATATCTTCAGCCAAAGCAGGCTGTTCTCCAGTCTTGCAGCATGTCAGGGCTCGGCCCCAAAACCACAGCAAGTCTTCAGCTCTGGTGGGTTCCCTACACCAGGTTCTACTGCCACTGGCACTGGATGGCCAAGGAAGACACTTACACTGTTAGGTCATGCAATAAGCCCGGTCTCTGGGTGCTGGTTGTAAACTTCATTAAAGTACATTCTTTTTTGACTTTCTTTTTCTGAGGATCAGCCATGTGTGTATTGCAGCCAACCTGTCGGTGAACGTTTAACAAGCCGCCCATTAAAGGGGGTGGAGATTTATTTGATCAAATCCAAGGACATTAAAAATGTCACTTGTTAAATAAATGACTCGAATGGTAGTCGAAACAGGGAAGAAAAATGACTCCCCTAAAATACAGAACCCAGCACATGCCTCACAGTCATCCTGCCTGACTAAGTTTTTGCTAAAAATACAAGGTATACCCACTTCAATGCACTTCAACATCTTACACTTGTTTGGCATTTTGGAAATACATTCTAACAACCCATAAAGGCAAACATACTTCTCATAGTTCTCACACATCTCATGCAGATTTTAGGACGGTACACTTCCCTCAAAAATTATAGGATGATATTTTGTTTTATATATTCACCTTGCTTTTGTTAATTAAACTTTTCTCTTTTTTTTCCTTTTTCTTTTTTTTTTTTTTTTACCTAGAAGAAAAAGTCTTTTTGACTCTGGTAGAAGGCAGTATTAGTCTTTTGTAATTTGAAAGGAGGGTAAAAGTATCTAGAAAAAAAAAAAAAAGGATACAAGAGTAATCTTTCTAATTAAACAGTAAGACTGCAGTACAGAGTCTCACACCGCACTGTAAATATGAAATTAGGGATCCTAGATGAAATGTCAGAAGCTTTTCCTTATGAGTTTATATCAGCAACTTGATTATCATATTGATTCTGCATATCAATGAGATAACATCCCACAATGTTTATTCTTCACCCAATTGCTTTCTTGAACATAATAAAATTAAATCCAATATGATATTAAATGTAAACATACAGTGATATTATATGTAAATATCCATTTAAATATCACTTTCCTTATTGATATTCAAATTCTCTCTGCAAGTGTAACATTGCTAACTACAATAATATATTTTTCAACCTTCATCCAGGGACTGGAACTAAAAAGAAGATAATCTATTTCTATTCCTTTCCGTAATAACATTGCATTATTTATGTAGGAGAAAATGAAAATAGTAAGTCTATTCTGCCCAAACTATGCTTCTTAGTTGATCCCTCCTGATTGGTCTTGGAAAGCAGAATGGAAAAACGAATGTGATGCACATGCTAAGCAGACAATTTTTACCCTGCCCTCTGCTAAACAAGAGCTATATTTAGGCTGCCAACTCCTGACCCTGGCAGCCTCTTTGTGCTGTGCTTGTACTGAGACCAGTCCTCTGGGCTCCCGTCCTTGGCATGGCCTCTTGTGTAACACAGCAAATCAAATGAAAGCGGCCGCAGCAGGGACGGCCTTGGCTGTGGGTTTCATTCGTGCCGTGACGTCGCGTGTTCTCCGTGTGTTCAGCAGCGACTCCGACTACCAACCTGTGCCATTAAGAAACCACCATAACTGGTCCTATTTGTACCCAGAGGTGGGAGCCTGAAGCCCATTATTTTCTGACCTGGTGCATTTGTCCTGTTATTTCTTGGTGATGTTGAGTCTTCACAGTCACCACCCTATGCCAGCTCCCTACAAAACTACGTCCTTTTTATTTCCACGCTGATTTGGCTTAAATATTGACCTTGATCTTCCATTACTAAAACAAAGGTAGAATCACAGAATGGTTTGGAACAGAAGAGACCTTGAAGGTCACCCAGTTTCAATCCGTCTGCAGTTGACAGGGAACCTTACACTAGGTCAGGTTGCTCAGAGCCCCGTCCATCCTGGCCTTGAACACTTTCAGAATAAGGAACATTAAAATCCCTAAGAAGCTTTCACTTAATTCATAATAACACATAGGCAATTGCTTAACCAAAATGCTTAAAAGATGACTAGAAATCTTCTTCCAAATAAAATAGTTTGTAACCCACTTGAAAGGATTGGATCTTTCTTGCTTGAATTTTTCTCTGATTTCTTTTGCTTGTTGAATAGATAAGGGGAAAGCTGAACCTATCCATCAGATCTTTACAGTGCAAAACTCAGCAGTGAAGATGTGGAGTAAATTTTATTTTCATTCTGAACTGAACCCAAAGGAAGTGAGGGATTTAACAAGAACTAATCACAGAGCTGGAAAAAAAAAGTTTCTTTTTATTTTTTATTTTTTTTTGGTGTTGTCTTACGACTTCATGTAATTACACATCTGAAATAAAAATTATGGCTGTGGCCCCATGTTTGGTACTTTGCTTCTTAATACATGACATTACACTTGTCTTCTCCTTTTGCCATTGTCAGTAGATAAGAACATAATTGCTTTCTTTGTCTAGCATTGCCTTTGTGCTCCAAGCTCTCCATTTTACATAAGATTATTTTCCATGTTGTAGCAGTTGATGTGTTTTTACTTTAACAGCCCTCACAGTTTACTATCGCTTTCTTCTTCATAACTACTGAATATCACTTTCTTTCAAATACTTCCATTATTTGAATGGCTACCTTCATTAAACCCTGTGAAATTAATATATAATCTGGATTTTGTTGTTAGCCCTGAGAGCAGTTATTTTCTAAGAACGTTTTCCCTATTAGAGACACTTCCTTTCTTATAAACTGCTCCTTCGAAATACTTGACGCTTCATTTTAAGGGACAGCTCCCTGTTTGTAAGATCATGGAAAATTATAATGAGTACTTATTTACAGCTAATTGCCCTGCTCATATGTTATATAATACAGAAACTCTGTTGGAGATAATCATTATTTGATGTTGCAGATCGTGTAGCGAGTGTTTGGTTGCTTTTTTGATATTTATCAGATACATTCGAGTGGCAGAGGTAAATTTATTTTCCCAATATATAATTAATGAAATGGGTGATGTTTGTTAAATGCTACATCTCTGAAACTTAAAAAAATTAAGATGCCCCCAAATAGTAAAGCTATTTTTTGTTTACTACTTTTCTATATATAATATATATGATATATAATTATGGGCAGGTCAGGATTATCCAGATGAAAATGTATAATCTTTGAAGGTGACGAGGATACCTTAATAGACTGAGGGCAGCAAGAAAGCAATATATCAGCATTGCATCGTGAACCATACAAGCTTAAAATTATAAAAATCTCATCTCCTATGTCCTAAATTTATGATATCATATACCTATCAGAGGGAAATTTATGACAAAGAATTGATCCTAAATACTTTGGCCATAAAGAAGAAGTGGAAAGGGATTTAGTCCATGGAAAGCTCTGGCTTCACATTTTGATTTCAGCAAACAAAATAACCTCACCTGATCCCTCCACTTTCTCTGAAGAAGTCCTGACTTCCCACGAAATTGTGGGCATTATTGAAGGATTGAAACCTGATAAGGTGTGGGGGCTGGGGGCATGGAGTGTTTGTCTGAGGGATATTGTGTGCTTAGAGATGCAGCTCAGGGTGCCTGTGAGATGAGGATTGCTCGAGAAAACAGCCAAAAGTTCTGTCTCAGAATCTCAACTCTTTGGACTTCTGAAAGGTTGTGAACTTTTATTATCGCCATTCCTGTCTCAAACTCAGAATAAGAATAATTCCTTTTTTTCCCAACAGATATGAATAGACTGCAAGAACTGGCTAAACATTGATGGTTTAAGCTGTAATGAAACTCAAAACTATTTTCAATTGCACCCTTTTCAGCTTTAGGAGAAATGATTAAAAATGTATTGAAGTGTTTGAAAAATGATGGGCACAATTTTAAAAAATAAAATTAAACTTGTGAAACATAGTTAAGACCACAGAGGTCCTAAGAAATGTAGAGCTGAAAGAAAAATATGAGAAATACCTTGTGAAAAAGAGAACATAATTCCATATTTTAACTTGGGAATCGAGATCACAGCGATTCCGACATAGCTCTGGAAAATTAGGAATGGTTATTGATTGCTGATATTTCCCCTCATCCCTAATGCCTCTCTGTTGACTTCTCTACTGGTAACTCAAGACAGCCTGGAACCAGATGGCACTGCATGGAGTCTTTCCATGCAGATGAACTCTATTGCCTCCTCAAAACATCGTGGCTGCACTTTGGACTGTCTCAGCACAACTGTATGCAGGGATTGCCTTTGCCTGGAACTGGGCTGAAAAGCCTCCCAAGCAGAGAAATTAAGGGTCAGATTTGAGAGCTAACACAGACACTAACTAAGCATGGCTGAGTGGCACAAGGCACAGGCTGCACTCACTGACCCGTGGGATAGAAAACACCGCTGGGCAGATGTTACGCCGTGATTTTCATCAACAAAGACCAAGGTAGTTTAAGAAAGAGGTCAACCATATTCAGGTGATGGGAAAGTTGAGGTTAGGACTTCAGCTGCATGTTAGTACTAACTGAAGTGGTCATTTGGATGAAATCCTTTGCTTAGATTTTTAAAAAATAATTCTCCCTGCAGTCTGTTGTTCTCTTTGTTCATTTCTTACCTTTCGAAGCTGTAAGAAAGCATCTTGGCCTTCTCAATGGAATGGATTGCAAGTCCGAGGGTAGCTTGGCCTAAGATTGCTTTTAAAGCATACCCTGTATTGTTTTAAGGTGCCGGCAATGTTGTGCATCACGCACTAAGCTCTCCTCTACCTCGCTGTGTTTAAAGGGTTTTGAGAGCATGGATATCTCAGCTTCAGCTGCAGAAGTCAGAGTTCACGTGTACAGCCAAGGAAGAACTTGTTGCAAGTTGGAAGAAGCCAAAATTCACAGAGAGATACTGCTGAGGAGATTTTACTGGATCTTAACAGATGCAGCAGCTTTAATAACAAGTGTAGGGCAGACCGACTTGGCAGGGCTGGTTTAAAAGCACCTCAGTGTGGAGTCTGTTTCTACTCTCTAGCCCAGACTGCAGCCAAATATATAACTTGACCTTATGCACATCCTCGTCCCATGCCAAAACATGACCAGAACAGCTGAGTGGTTTTCATTAAGATACTTCGGGAAAGATGGTAAAATATTTACTATTGCACACATTTCAGAGGGAACATCCTGCCCAGCTCTACAGAATGATTTTGGATTATGCTGTTTTTATGCCCTTCCTTGAGGTTTATGGCAGGTCTCAGCTGAAAGCCTTAGAAGAAATGATTTTTATTCTATCATCTTCATTAGAAGTAGCATTCGATAACTCCACTGTAAGACTGAGCAAACACAAATAAAAACTGAGAGAGCTAAAAAATAGCTGGTTTTGCACTACAAACCATATGACACCACATAAATTAATGATTTTGCGTGTGTTCTGCAGCGCCTGCTTCACTCACCAGTAGTAAAGGTTATAGATTTTGAAAATTGATTTGGTGAACATTTTATAAAGAATTTCTTGGACATTAACAGGTATGAAATTCCACATGATCCAAAGAAACCAAGAGAAAACTATAGTGTTGACATTAGAGTCAATCAAGCAGCGAAATGATGAATTTATCTGAACACTTACAAATATAATATTTCCTTTTGGCTGTTTTTATTGAAGTAACCTTTTGTGACTATTAATAGCTTTCATGTAACATCAGTTTCAGTAGCTTGACCTGAATCTAGATGCAAAGCTAAATGTAAACTAATGAGCACTTAACTTTCCATTACATAAATGGACATTTATCAGATGACAAATTAAAACCAATAAGACACCAAGACAAATGTGCTGTCAACAGCATTAAGATGGGTCATTCTCACTACTCCCCTCAACTGCACATTAATAAGCATTCCCTATTGCAGTACATTCAGGGCTTTGATATCGATTTTTACAGCAGTCCAACACAAGTCAAAGTTCCTCCACACGGCACAGTGTTAAGTCCCACAAGAAATATGGTAAATGTGAGCGTGTTTTTGAAGCCATGGTGACTATAAAAGTCAAATATCTCTAAAAGATATTTCAAGAGAACATATTAAAAAAGGGTGGGTTTTTTTTGCACATTATGTTTGCCCTTAGAAACATGTCACCAGATATTTCAGCATTTTGAATATGCCAAATATTCAGGCAGCACAGCAAATGCAAAGGTGAGTCTGTGCTCTGCTTAAAAAAACAGAAAAGCAAGATAGTTTAAGACAGTTTGCTTTAATTGGCTTTACAGCTAATTGATTTAATGCATGCCTGGTGTGGCAGTTTAACTGCTAACTTGGGAAGTTTTCATTTTTATTTAACAAAGCCTTTCATTTCTTCAAGAAGCAAATTTCTAACAGGAGATGATGAGTTTAGTCATGTCTCTGAACAACATTTTTGCAGAATGGGAATGCAGCTCCTACTGATGTTAACCCTTGCCTGAATCCTGGGAATAACGTCTCAGCCTTAATGAGGAAATGCCACATGTGATAAGAAGCCCCTGATGATGAGCAGTAAAATATAAGTGACTAGGTTATAATTGAGCAATGAGATCTAGCAGAGTGAAAGACATTTGTGGAGTGGATTGTGGATGCAGTTAATGATTCTTAGTGTTCACTGCCTGCGTTCATCATGCCATGAAGAGGCAAAGTTCACCAGCTGTCGGAAGCACAGGATGGAAAATGGAGATATGTGTGGGATTTCTGGTGCTAACTCACTAAATCAACATGTGAAATCACTTAACCTGTAATTAGCAAGGAACCAGTCTGAGCAGCCATTGAAATTTTGTAAGTTAGTCCTATAATTTAATACAGGGAATTGGAAATCTACATACACTGAATAGATGAGACCTGAAAACACACAAAGGCTGGTGTATCCATAAGCAGCTACGTTTGGCAGCACAAAGAATTCCCTTGTAAGGTGGACAGGCTGAATTTAGGACTGGAGAAGCCTAACCTTGTGGTAACAGCACAAATTTTAATTTCTACATGAGGGAAAAGAATAAATACTTTTTTTTTTTTAATTTTAAAAATTAAAAATAAGCTCATTTGTAGAGTTAGAAACACAAGCTGGGGTTGATCTGACCAAAGGTGAGTGCATGTCTGAGCTCACGCTTCGGAGCATTGGGAATCGAGGCTCCATGAGAGTCAGTGGAGATTAGGGGTGAGGCTTATCTAAGGAAATGCAGCTGTCTAAAATAGGATGAGACACTTGGATGTATTGACTGTCTCTCTCTACAAAGGGATTTCTGAGTTACTTGGTGAAATGCTGAAAGCAATTTGTGTACATTCAGAAACCTCTGTGTGGTTGGATGAATTCTGCCCTGTGCAATACACACAGAGTGAAAAAAGCCCAATGTTTTACATTTCTTTTGTCCTATAGATAACCCCCTGGAAACATTTTCAGGAGCAGCTTGTGCTTTCCAATTAGTATTTACTGTACTCAACCTGAGACACTTTATGGGGCCCACTGTCTGCTGAAAACCAAGCTGATTTAAGACATAAAGATGAAGACAGTCCAGATTCTACAAGTGCCTGCAGATTTGCACAGAAACCCAACTAAGAGCATAAATACACCCTTGAATGAATTGCCAGAGTTTGAAACTACTCCCAGCTTTGCATACCTATGTACTGTATGAAAATCTTCCCTATAATGTAATTTTCAATAAACCAAAAAACCCCCCTCTTTCTAATTGAGCTTTCCTAGCAAGATATTTAATCTTAAAAATAACTGAATGAGCATTCACAGAAAATAATTCCATCACTTGCTATGCATTTTTAAGGACTTAAGATCTGTGTTTGACGTGTGGGGATAGTGGGAAGGTTTAACCTTTTCTCTCTTAATCCCCCACGGTAGTGAATGTAGGAAATATTTCCTGCTATCACCTCAATTCCTGTCAAACTTTAACCTCTCCCTGGAATTAATTAAGAAAATGTGTATAATTAGCCCTTGCTTGGTAGCATGTTTTCAGAGGAGATGCTCAGGCATCTGTTGTTGATGGGACAATGTGACACAGGCAGGTACCTGGGTGGCTGTTGTGCAGTGGAAGCCATGAGCACTGTTTTCACCATCAGGAGTTTGTGTTTGCCATTGTAACACACTTTACATTTTATTGTTAGCTGGTTCTTTAATGTGGAAAGATTTAAAAGGAACATTAGACTGTTTTTTTTTTTTTTTCTCCAGATCTACTTATTTGTAGAAATGTAAGAAGTTGCTGATTGATGCCTTCTGTGCTTGGTCACTCCTGAAAAAAGCTGCGGGGATGCTGCCAGTATGAAATGCAACACATTAAAGTAAGTATTTTATTCTTTTATTTTATGTTGGAAAATTACACGGTCTGCCTAAGTGTTCCTTTATTTGGAAAAGGATTCAAGTGCTTTTTTAAGAAAAACCTGATGATAGGGAAGTTCTTGGCTCTGCTTTACATTAGAGACTAATAAAGCTTTCTATCCTTTAACTATTCTTTAACTTTTTGGCTCCTGCCTTTAAAATAAGCTGTTTGTGTCCTGCCTATTGCCACTCACTGGACTGGCTGAAGTGTGCTGGTGAGTGTTCTTGGACAGAACTTGTGATGTATTTCTTTTTTAGCCAAACCAAAGGCACCGCTGATGGCCTTATAGGGATGCCACTCTACCCTGGAAGAGATGAAAAACCCTTCTCAAGAGCAAACATTTACCTTCCAAACAGACTAAACAGTACTAGGAATTGAGTGTTTTTAAAGATTCCCTGAGGGAAGTTTTTTGGGTGCTGTAACCTTGCAGAGCACTTCCGTTTCAATGAACACATTGCATGCACATCTGTGACCAGGAAACCCATGGAAATGTCTCTGGGGAAGGCTGAGATCCCCTGGAGGAATGTCTCAGGGAGGATTTCTGCATCCGTGCAGAGAAGGTCGAGAGCATCAACGCTTTGCACGGCTCTGCACTTTCCCAGGAACGCTTGGCATGTCCCCCTTTACCTGTGGGGGCAGCCTGGAAAACCAAATTTTTTTACCTTCTTTCCCCTGCCAGGATAAACAAACCTACTACACCGAGCTCATTGGAGGTCAGAGGAAGCCGGGCAGCTTTTCCCTGCAGTTATGGTACAGTGAGGGCAAGGATTTTGCTTATTCTCCAGGTTCCAGGTCCTGTACTGGGCTCTGTGCAAGCTGGCAATGCCTGGGATGTGCAGCACAACAAGCTTAAAAAACAACATGCTTTGCCCCTGAAGTACCTGCTTTCAGGAGCTTTTCCCCCAAACTCTTCATAAATGTTCACAAGCTTTTCTTTGAAGGACACTTCTGTACCTCAGCTGGCTCAGACAGCCTTTGAAGTGAGGAGAAGACCTTGCTGTCCTCTCAGCTCTCAGGGTTTTCTCATCCTCTCTTTCTTCAGCCCCTTTTTGCCCTCAGTGAGATCTGTCTGTTTTTTGGAGAAGTTGTGTTGCAGAAGTTGTATCACTGGGGGTGAATCTCTCTTTTCCTGGTAACATCAGCATTCCTGCAGAAACGTGGTGTTACCCGCTAGGTCTCACTGGCACATCTTCAGGGGTTATTCTGAGAGACGATGTCTCATCTCCACCACGAGGCCCCTCGCAAGGGATAATTGACCATTCCCACCTGGCCATAATTCAGCAGGATTTGAAGTCATGGACCAGCCACTGCCCTTCCTTTGGCTGGCTGTCTCACTGAGCAGTGATGTCAGTTATCCTGGACATCTGTCTTGGCACCCTCTGTAGAACCTGGAGCTGCCTTTCGTCTGCTGAGACTGATTTTGGTGGTCTGAAGAGCATCTCCATTCAGATGTTAGTGATTCAACAAACCGGTCAAACAGGCAGCACAACATCTTAATGAACCAGTAAATATCAGCATGAATCATCATGAATTCTCATTAACTGCAAACTCTTAAGGAGCTGTGACCTCTATGTGGCGTACATATAGATATCAGATATCTCTTTTCCAATCCACTCTCCTAAATAATCACAGAATCAGAGGATCATAGAGTGGTTTGGCTTGGAAGGGACCTCAAAATTCACCTGGTTCAAATCTCCTGCCATAGGCAGGAGCACCTTCCACTGGACCAGGCTGCTCAAAACCCCATCCAGCCTGACCTCGAACACTTCCAGGGATGGAACATCCACAACTTCTCTGGATGATTTTTTCCACTCTCTCACCACTGTCTGAATAAAGAACTTTTTTCCAACATTCAATCTAAATCTCTCCTCTTTTAGTTTAAAACTGTTCCCCCTTGTCCTATCGCTCCTTGGCCTGCTGATGCTGCTTTTTGATCGAGCCCCCTGGATTTGTGGGATGTCCAAATCTCTCCACCCTGGGCCTGAACAGTGCATTAAAACCAGGAAGATAACTTGTCATAACCACATATTTTTGTAACCCCGAGCCTTCACCAATTACCTGGCTGTTTGTTTCTATTTTCCAAGAAAAGCTTACTAAGGAAAGTGTGATTGAAGGCAAGGCAGCAGAAGGGAACTCAAGCCTTCATGGTTTGGGCTTAAATCTGTATAATTTGCTGGATGTTCTGAACTGGCCACCAAATTGACATCATCTAGTGTCTTGTCTTACCAAGGCTGGTCTTTGACAGCTCCCTTGGCAGTGCAGGAACAACTTCAGAGAGAAATGGGATACGGGAGGTAATTTGCTTTCTCCCAGACTCATTAATTTGCAAACAGATCTCCATTAGTGAAGCCCGAAGCTTAAGATCTCCTCACCTCTCCCAAATACTGCTAGCATTTATTATTATAACCTTAGTTATTCTTGTTAGTTTAACGCCATCTCTAAACATCCCAAGTCAGTTTTGGAGGGAATGGGGATGGAAATGTGAGTGGTTTATTTATTTTTAATAAGGATAAGCTCAGGCACTAGAAACCAACCGTGTTTTCTTGGTTTTCGTAACAGTCCCCAAGCATCCTCCTACCACCATCTTACAAACTCAGGCTGACACTGAGCTGATAAATTGACAGAAAGTATCAAATGTCAGCTAGGGCTCTGATTCCCTCTGGAGGCTCTTGGGAACAAAGTATGAACAGATTGTTCATGCCAGAATACCTCATTATTTTAAGCAAATTGACTTTCTTATTGACTACATTGAAAGGTTGTACACTAGTTATAATTACCAGTTCTACTTAATTTTCTTTTATAAAGAGGTCTGTACTCTCTACTTGACAGTATTATTTTGATTAACCTACTTTTTGCCCCAAGAGGCCATTTAATATTTAAAAAAGAACGGCTTCATTGTACAGATGTGTAGCACATGCACATGATTATTGTTATAATCACCCATATCTAACCTGAATGGTGAAGTGCATTGCACTACATTTTGCAGTGAACTATGAGATTTTCTAGGGATGATGAGGTTAACAGCAATAGGCACATTAAAAATAAAAAAGTCCTGCAACTTCTAGAGCACAAAGAGCATTTTGCACAATCTACCATCAAATACAATGGTGCGATGTGAAGCAAGAAGATTAGAGGATTTGTTTCACACCCCTTGATTTTAGCTCGTGACTATTTTATGATCACTAAATTTGGCTGATGTTTTATTGTTAATAATAACATGATATATTAATTTTTACATTCTCTCCTCTACCGCTCTAAAATCCAACTTTCTCCCACCTCTCCTTTCAAGATGACAGAGTAATATGAACTGAATGCAGTTTGGCCTGCTCGGATATGGTCAAGGTAATTGTTGGAAACAGCTTCTTGGCTTTCTGAGATATGAGAGAGGGAATGAAAAGAACCCGCTGATGCAGAAACATCTACCTGGAATGAGGGCCAGTGAAATGTCACTTGCAATCCCATTAGAGTGATCCTGGTTGACTACCCCACACTGCCCTGAAGGAAGCATTTGCTCTCCTCACTGGTTCATTGAAAAATAGAGGGAAAAAATTATGACTGGTTCAATAAAAATGCTGCTGTCAGGGGTCTGAAGCCAAGCATTGTACTCTCCTGTGTTCCTAAAAAATTGTTTTTTCTTCTAGATTTTTCTTTCCTTATATTCTTACAAAGCAGTGTCACTCCCTGCTGGCATTTGAGTCCAGTTCTGAGGCTATTTCAAACTGATAGTTCAAGACTAGAAATTCAAAACTAAACTTTGATATCTTCCACATATCAATTTTCTCTTGACACATTAACAAATCTCTGTGAAATGCTGTTATACCGTGACACATGGATTCATAAAAGTGACCTCTTCTCATTCAGATATTGGCCCTTACTGTGTTTATCTTGTTGACAAGAAAAAAGTCTCAACATGATTAGAGGAATAAAGTCAAAAGTGAAGACCAAATTAAAATCTATTCTCATCATTAGAAAGGTAAAACTCTGCTTGCAGAACCTTTATTACTGGTAATGAGGCAAGAAGTAAGAAGAACCCCACTTGGTTTTAGATCACAGGCTGTGTTTGCAAGTGGAGGAAGAGAAAAATAAGCATCTTTTCACTCATGAATTGAGGAAATTGGAACTGGAATCCATTGGGAGAAGATACACAGGAACCTGCAATGTCATTTTACTGTCACTTTTCAGACAGCAAGTACTTTTGGGGAGCTCCAGTGAGAGTTTGAAGGAAGGATCTAATAAAGCGTGTGCACT
Organism: Grallaria varia; assembly: GCA_013396735.1. Taxonomy (NCBI): domain Eukaryota; kingdom Metazoa; phylum Chordata; class Aves; order Passeriformes; family Formicariidae; genus Grallaria; species Grallaria varia. The sequence continues at coordinate 222,981 of VWZG01009901.1, read as the reverse complement.
CCATGGGGCTGTTGTGCTGGGGAATGAGTGACTGCAATTAAAATGACCCTGAGATGCTTCAGAATAAGATTTCTGAGATTTATTGGGAGAACTCTTAAAAATGGTAGGTTGCTTTTCCTGCTGCAGAATGATTAGCTCTCCCCAGAGAAAAGGAACAAGACACGAGTATGTCCCGTTTAAGCAAAGGGTTAACTGAACACCAAGGACTGTCATTGAGATGCCAGAGATCTGTAGCCACTCTACTGGCACAGATTTAAGAAACACGTTGTTTTTCTGGTGCTATTTTGCCACCAAGTTCTAAAAGCAAAAGTTAGGAAAATAATTGCTTTCTAGTAATTTTTCATGAGAACAACACAAAATGATACTTTCCCACACTGTGTGTATCTGATTTAACTTCTGCAGTCAGCTCGTAGAAAACCTGTGGAGATGATGCAAATCTGGTATTTACTTATAACGTCCCAAACATGGCAATTATATGTGAGTAAGATTCAAAACAAGCTGTAGCAAACTGAGTTGGGTTGTGGGTAAAATTTCTGTTCTGGGATGTTGTAGTTCAGTGACTGTATTTCTAAAGATGTTAAATGCCATTCTTTGCAAAGAATTGTTTTGCTGAGGTGATTTCTCCATTGCTTGTCATTCCCTTTTTCAACCAGAGCAGAAATACCATGCACAGTTATTGGCTGTGGACTAATTGCTGTCTAAATTCCATGTAAATTAATGGAACAACCTCTCAGCCCTTCAGTTACCCAGGTTGGTGCATCCAAGAAGAGTGTCTTTAACTCACATTGACATGAGGAGACTTCTTACAAAAATACATTACAATATATATGTAATTTTTTAAAGTTGTTGAATTTCTTTTACAATCTCTCTTTATAATTTATTGATCTCCTGGTCAAGAGTTGAAAGAATCTGGGGAGCAATTCAGCTCACCTGAAGGTAGACAAAGATTGAGATGATTAAATGTAGGTTTCTAGGTCCACCTGATGCATCCTGGAGGATATGATGTGCACCAGGAGACTGGCTTATGACACAAAACGTATGATCCTTGGAGCTTTCTCAAGGAGTGTCTGGAGGACAGGCTGGGTGCCTGACTCCATCCCAAAGAGCACCTGATGTCTGTTTGTGGGCAGTGAAGTTGATCCCATGTCTCCAATGACTACAGTGGGAGTTTAGGCACCCAGCTTACAGACTTGTAGATCTCTGCATTCAGGAGTCTTGATCTGTGCTGAATCCCGCTCGCCCTCTCGGGATTGTGAAGCTCTGGAATTCCAAATGAACTGAGATGCTTCCAAATGAATTCCAAATGAACAAAGTATTTTGGGGGGAAGATTTCAGTCACATCTGTTTCGCTGTGGCACATGTGTTTCCGCCTGGTGGGAATTGTAAGCCTGGGAGCAGGCAGGCAGCAACATGGAGTGCATTGAAAAACCTCTGCTAAAAGTGTCCTAAATCCTATGTGTTACTCCGAGTTTTATAGTGTATCTATGAAATGACACTTTACTAATGCTAAAATATATTATACAATTGCAGTTATGTTCTAACAAATATATAAATATGTAAAGTAAATACATAAAAACAAATGCTCCTTATTGAATGACAAGAATTTATTGCCATCTAGGGTGCCATACTATGTATATCTTGTATGTATCTCTACGCTGACCTATATATGAATATACAGGGGTGTGACTATGTATTTAAAAAGAGACAGAGAGGTGCATGTGTAGTTGGCATAAGTGTACATAAGAATTATTATGGGTTATGAAAAGCTAATGTAAAAAAAAGCATCTCTACAGAAGCATAATGGAGCGGTAATAAATCAGCTTAGTGCAATTCATTGTGCTTGTACGTTGCTTTTTCAGCAAGACAGCCCTGGCTCTTTGTGCTTAAAATGTTAACGGGGGAATGATGTTTTTACTACATCTGTGGTCCAAGAACGTGTGTGCACAGCAGCAGTTACATAACTCATCAGCTCCGGGTGGGGCTGTGCATTCAGGCTCTGACAGAACTATCTGTGCTGTCCTACCCTTGGGCCTGTGTTATACCCACACCCCTTCCTCTCACAGAGGTTTGGAAAACAGAGAGGGAAAAAAAAAATCAGGTTTGCAAAACACCCATTGAAAAGACTAATTAACCTACTTTCACCTGCAAGAAGGATGGGGAGAGACTTTTTGCAAGGGCCCGTAGTGATAGAAAAAGGGAAAATGGGTTTAAGCTGAAACAGAGTAGGTTTACATATCAGGAAGAAATTCTTCACTGTGAGGGTGGTGAGGCACTGGAACAGACTGCCCAGAGAAGCTGTGGGTGCTCCATCCCTGGAAATGTCCAAGACTAGGCTGGAAGGGGCTTTGAGCAACCTGGTCTAGTGGAAGGTGTCCCTGCCTGTGGCAGGGGAGTTGGAACCAGATGACCTTGAAGGTTCCTTCCAAGCCAAACCGTTTTGTGATTCTGTGACTCATGTGGAATCCCCTTCATGGACACACAGCTGTACATCAGTGCACTGTACAGCCAGAAAAGGGGATTCTGTTGGGCATTTGTGTCTGACAGTACCGATGGCAGAAACAGGCACCCTGTTACCTTCTGGAGTGTCAGATCCTTCCTGTGCTCTTCAAGCCACGTGTATCCCACCAAGAGCACAGTTACCCACGCTGGCCTGTCAAAGCAGCTCAACTTTAATATAAAGACATGGCCTCAACGGGAGAAAATTAAGGTCAGTTCCATCTCTGAGTGCTGAGAGCGGCAGCAGGAATAACAGCAGAGCCCATCCCATGGTTACTGGGATGCTGTTCTGCCTACAGGGGTGGGGACTATTTAACTTCCATCCTTAAATGGCCAATAGACAGTAACAACTTCTGACTGACATAGCATTTGAGTTCCAAGTATCAGCTTATTGAGTAGTCTAGTTCCTCATGCCTTCATAAAAATGGTACCTTATAAGTGACTAAAAAAACCCTGAAATATAATTAATTTTTTTTTTCTGCTGTCATTAGTAACTTCTCAGAGACAGCAAAACTGTGGGTCTCCCATGGTTTGGAAATGCAGCAATTCCCTTTGCTTTCAAAGCATTTCACAGTATACAAAAAATGCTATTATACCATAATAGCATTTTATTATGGATTTTCTTCCCTGTTGCACAATAAATATATTGAGTACTGCCTGTTTTGTCGAGTACAACATCCTCACCTTGTTTTCTGGATCCAGCTCAGGAGCTGGATTGGGATAGCTGAATAAACTGTAGCCCACCAAAAGGAAAATATATGGTGGAAATATTCACCTCGGGAACTGCATAACTGGGAGGTCTGTGAGCTGGTCAGCAATAATTAGGCTCAGAAACTGTGAGTTTCTGGCAGGAAAACAAGTTAGAGAGTATTAGGTACACTTCTGGACTACAATAAACTTTTTCTAAGATAGGTTTTGTGGTCTCCTTCCTTCCAGCTTCGTGAATGGGGCATCTGATTTTCACTTTGAAAGCAAAAATCCCCAGATTGAAATTGCAGACAAGCTGGTTCCATATCAGTTGTCTTGAAGGCATTTAAATACCACATGGAAAAGTGCCCTTTAAAATCCGGAAGTTCCCTCTGAGTGTTTGCAGGAGGTGCTTATGACCCTCATGATCTCCAGAACACCAGGCAAAGCTCCACCAGAACCACACAGTATCTGACCAGGCCTTCTCCTGACCCACAGAGCAAATTTCTGTAATCAAGAACCAGTAACAGTCTTTGCCCCAACCATTCCCAACATCCACTTCAATTCTTGGGCTGGAGCAATATCTGATATGATTTCTGAACTTGTTTCATTCCTCCTTCGCCTTTCTGTCACTTTATGCAATTCATCTACTGGCTCAATCACAGATAAACTAGCACAAATCAATGAAAAAGATTTCTATCTTAATTGCCACTAATTCGTAATGGACTAATTAATTGAACATGCTACATCCTGCAAAGATTCTGTCTTTTGTTCTGCAGTTTTACTGTGCCATGTTTAATTGATTCTGGTAGCAGCTTATAATGGACTGCACAAGCTCTCTTCATAAAATAATAAAATACAACAAAATTGTCAAAAGACTTACTGAATTGCATATGAAAAAAAGGCACGTTTCCAGCAGCTGGATGGAACTGTAACTTGTAAATTTTACCTTGGCTCATAAAGCAAACACATCTTACAACAATCTGCAATGCCACCCCCTCCTCCACAAAGCCAGCAGATAAGATTTACTGGAGAGGTGTAAGAAAGAGATAAGGATACATTTAAATTGCTCTGAACTAAACTGTGATCCTAATAGCAACCGTACAAAAAGAGACAAATGTCTGAAAGATGTGCCAGCATCATCAAATGTATAACATGTTGCGGCTTTAGCACGTGCCTGCTCCTGGGGAATTATTCATCCTTCTGAACATTGCATCAGAGGAAGGATAAATGATGATATTTTATCAGGGCACTGTGATTTATTAGGGCATTTGGACTTTTGCTCTGCTTTCTTTATAGATTTTAGACAGCTCGCTAAACTTTGCCTGGAATCGAGTAAAGTCAGTCGTCACTCAACACTTTTTATTTTTGCTGTTTGACTACTGGTACTTTACCCTCCTTGGTTGTGGTTTTTTCACAACAGCTTGAAGATGATCTTTTTCTCACCAGTTTCCACCAAATTCTGTGCTTCAAGTTCCTTATTCCTTCCCATGTGTCTCATTTCTCTCCACACAACTGCAGGACTGTTGTGCGGGATTCGTTTATCTATCTATCTATCTATCTATCTATCTGTCTGTCTGTCTGTCTGTCTGTCTGTCTGTTTGTTTGTTTGTTTGTTTGTTTGTTTGTTTGTTTGTTTTAAATGCAGCTCAAGCTGAGTTCAGAAATCAGAGGTAAGGTCCAAAAACATCAGTGTTAGAACTGAGGTATTGAATTATTCTGTTGAGACATGGGCTGGAGGTGCCCGGGGCATGATGGGGTAAGAGTTCTTTTTCAGCTAGAGAAAATGTACTATGGAACAACACAAATGAATCAGACGAAAAAAAAAAAGAAAAGAAGGAAAGATGACGAGCTATTAGGGCTGTTGAAAGGGAAATTCAATTGACTGTCATCTTTATACAAATTGTGAGAGTCAGGCTTGAAGTTACAGTGGAGAGGTCTGAGAGAGCAGAGATAATACTACTAAAGTGTAGGGTTTTTTGGCTGCTTTTTAGCACAGCTTTGTCCCATGTGTTAAATTACAGCCCTGTCCTACTTTCCCATCCAACAGCACCACTGAGATGCATTTTCATTTACGTGTTCTTTTGTAGCGGGTAACATCCGCTTTGCACAGAGATGCAAATAAATATAAAAAGGGCAGGGAAATAGTGAACCAGAATCTTTGTGCCTTGTGTGGAGCTGAGACCCTCTCCTTTCATGCGCTGCTCCCTCTCTCTGCGTGCCTTCTACCTTGTCACATTCAGATCATGCCTCATTTAGCTGAATTACTCAGGTCACCTTAGATTAATTGTGCAATTTGGCACTGATGCCTCTGATCTATCCCTATCTGAGTGCTGTGTCAAAAAAGTCATAATATAAGCAGGATTTGAGAAGATAACTGCTCCAAAACAAGAACACAGGCTAGGAAATCTGGTCTTTGCTATCACCTTGTTTTTTTCTGATGAGTTAGTGGATGTACTGGAGTAACAATCCTGTGCATTTACAACTTTGCTCTGTATTTTCCGAGCCCCGTCCCTTCAATTCGAACTCCCATCCTCATTAATTTTCAGTGTGTGGTGCTGAAAATGTTTTCTTCCTCCAGCAGCTTTGCCTGTAAATCTGTATTCCTAATTATGAATTTTGCAAACAGAGGGAGTGGCAGTAGGATCATAAGATGCACCCCGGTTTAAAAATAGTCTATCCTGAAAAAACTGGCTTTCATTTGAAGTTAAAATCAGCTAATATGGGAAAGGGTTCAACTGGAAGGAGATCCAAATGCTGTCATAAAAAGATCTTGAATAAAAGAAATTGATGTTATGGGATTGAAACGACGAATGTTAAAAGTCTTAGCGCGTCAGTGATCTAAAAAGAGCCTAAAAAACCCCCAACGTGGTGAAGATTATTGTCTCATTTAAATCTCTAACATCTGAAGGCTACTTTATTAGGCTCTGAGGGAACGAGAACCTTTGTAAAAGGCAGTTTAATGGATGTTTTCAATGCTTATTCCCTTGCCCTCTTAAAACCAAGAAAAGGGAGAGGTTTTTTACTGTGCTTCATGCTAGTAGTGATTGGGAATTTTTTTTGGACAAAATTAACACAAAGAAATTCGATGTGTCAGTCCAGACACAGCCCTCTGTGAGACACCTCTGGTGCTGGTTTAGCTGCGAGGCAGAATGGCACTTAAAGCCAGACACCGTGGAGATACAAAGTCCTCATCTTGGGCCAGCCTTCCTGGGTGATTTGCCCTAAAACCAGGAACTTTATGAAATCTCTGCTGCAGTCCTGTAAATCCGATATCCTTGCAGAAATACATGGAGCCAGGCTGCCAATTTCAATGTCTCTTGAGAGCTTCTGCTCTGCAGAAAATTCTGGCATAAAACGTTTTCAGACCAATTCAGTCTTTTTCAAAAGAGCAAGGATTTTTTCCCACCATTTGGAAGCACTGACTTTTGTCTAAATTATCCTTAACACCATCCATTTGGAATCACATTAGAAAAATAAATAATAGGAGCAGCAGATTGTTCTCTTGCTATTCTTACGTATGAGATGATAATTATGTATATTCCCAGGATAAAAAAAAAAAGCAAACCTCTTACATTCCAGTCCTGACCCTCCTTTAAGATGTCACATTACCTCAATTAAATTGTATAGCCTTCTGCAAAAGTATGGAATACCATGCTTTGAAACATTTTGCATTAGTATTTAATGATGAAAATATGATTTTAATGGTTCAACTTTCCTTTTTTTTCCTTTTTCTTTTTTTTTTTTTTTTTTTAACAAGGAAAGCACAAGAAGGTGGGGGAGATATTTATTTTTAAGTTGACAAGCATGGCAAGTCTTTCCATGGAATCCTAATCTGAAATGCTGGCTCTCTAAAGGGATCACTAGCTGCTGCAGCGAGCCTAATTAAAGCAAATATTGAATCAGACAAGTTTTACATGGATGTATAGTATATGGGGTTTTGATTATTCAACAAGAAGTTCGACTAACATTGTTTTCACTGACCTGTAAGGAAAAAATGCATTGCTTTTGAGTTTATTAAAGTGAAATCTCATAATTCCTCATTTCTGCACACGAATACCCATCTTCTCCCCAAGAAATCCTTGTAATTTATGTAGAAAAAGTGCCTTTCTAAGTTGGGGTTGAAATATACAAGAAATAAAAAAAAATAAATTGTCTTACTTGAAAAATATCTTGTATTCTAGTTACGATTCTGCCTATGCCCAGGACAGCTATAAATGTTTTGACCAGGAATTCGATGTAAACTATGTCTTGAGTTGAAAGTCTGTCTTGTGATAATACCTGGGGCTTAGTCTGCCTGGCAGCTGAGGATAATCAAAGCCTTGCTTTGGATAGAATCAGAGAAACAATCTATATTTTGTCACTGATGCTTCAGTGCAAATAAGCAAGTAGGACACGGAGGCAATGCTATTCTTTTCTTTTTAAAGGGTCTGCTTTAGAGCTGCCTGACGCATCGTTTAACATCCATTTGGGAATGCAGCATTCCTTGCTTAACTCTGAACATTCATTTGTGTCTGAAGCCATCCAAATTCTTCAGCCAAAGACTAACCTGCATCCCATTGTACGGGGCAAATGTAGAGTGCAGATGTCTCTCCCAAATGGACTCTTTCCTTCAGAGCCTTATGCACCACCAAACAAAATAATCAGTGTCAGAGGTACAAGGCAATCATTTTATGTAAAGCCACCCACTTCTCTTTTGTTTTCCTGAGAACATTGTGTGCTTTTTATTTTACATCCTCCTCTTCAGATCTGCAGATGTGAAACTTTAAATGCAGGGTATTAAAAAAAACAACATGAAAATTACAGAGCTTTGCAGTCAAGCACTGCGTGTCTGCAATTCTACAGGAGAAGAGTAGAGATAATTTTACATGTTACTTACAGACATCCATGTGATAAAAAGAAAAATAATAACCTTTTCCACAAAACAAAATTCAAAGATTGCTATCTGCATTTAATACCAAATACTATAAAATGAAAAGTGCATTAGTTTCTATGAAATAGATAAGCCTTTAAAATGAATCTCTAAAGGGGCATTTCTATGAAGAAAGGAATCTGTAAACTGAATATCAGAAGGTGTTTCTGAGATGTTTGAACCAGCACAGGCAGACACAAGAAATGACACAATATGATCTCTGAGCCTATGAGAAATGGATACTGTATTGGCAAACCAGCCAGAGGAACAATCCATAAGAAAATCCTCTAAAACCTAAGAAGAGTCCCCTCCGTGTCTAATTCTACTGTTATCTGATAAAAAACCTGCTATATTGCACCCTGCAGTCACACCTTGCTCTTTTTGGGTTTAATAACAGATTGCAGTTAAAATTGTGGCTGAAAAACTCGCTTTTTCTTCAATGGGCCAGAAATTGCCCCTGTGATACAAAAGCATTCCTGGTATAGGATATATTTGCCTTATATCTAACATGCTCAGAAATAAAAACGAGTAGCTTTTCTCTCTGTAAATGTCAGGCTTATTATAAGCTTAATATATTATTATTATTATTAATTGGTTTCCAGTGGCACTCAGAATTCCCATCAGAGACTGAAACCCAAAGGAAGAGATATCCTTTGTCCCAGAGATCTGAAAGGACAGAGGTAAAAAGGGAAGCAAAGAAAGAGGTTTGTCTAAGATCGAAATCAGTGGAAGGTCTTGGATGGGGTGCCCAGGTGCCCTGATCCCCGTGGATTTTCTGCAAACTCTACTTTTTTGTAGAAGTGTTTTGTGCCACAAAGCTGTGAGACACAGACACTGGAGCAAGGTCTGGGGTTCTGGAGGATAGATTTACTCAGAGTTCAGAGAAGATAGAGTTAGAGGGACCAACATTCAAAGGCAGATGAACCAGAAGCACATTTATTTGGACTCACACACACACATCTACGTTGACATAAGACACGTGCAATGTACCTCACCTCAGGAATAATTAACATCTTGTACAGGTATGTTCAGCGTGAAGAAAACTGACTGCCTGACTTTTCCACAGAAGAGAAACTGGTTTGCAGTGTCTCCAAAGGGGCCAACGCTGTGCTTGGGAGTGAGGCATTGGGACAGGTTGCCCGGAGAAGCTGCTGCTACCCCATCCCTGAAGGTGTTCAAGGCCAGGTTGGATTGGGCTTGGAGCAACCTGGGATAGTGGAACCTGTCCCTGCCCATGGCAGGGTGGTGAGAACTAGCTGGTCTTAAGGTCCCTTCCAAACGAAACCACTCTAGGTTTCTATCATTCTATAAATATAAGGAAAAACATAACCTGCAAGACACAGAAGGATTCAGTGTCCTAAATGTAGGCAGGTGGTGTCATTTCAGACACCCTGAAATACACGAGACTTCTGTATGGGACAGACAGATGGCACAGTGGGGCTGTGTTTCACTCATCCCTTTCTGAAGAGGAAGATGGAGACCAGGTGGGCTAAGCCTACGCTACCTCTACGGGTATTAAATGGCTACTTGGGAGCACAATTTCTGTTCAAGATTTTGGATCTCCTTATTCTGGCATCTACACAACTGCTGGACACAAATGAGTCTTCCTCAAGACAGATGTTGGAGTTAGAGTGCATTTCATCTGGCCAAGAGCAAGCATTCACTTTGCAATGCAGCCGTTTGTGCCTTGAATGCTGCTGATTTTAAGGAGATGATGAGCTCTCTGTTGGGTATAAAAGGAGCCTACAGTGAGTTGCTCATCTGTAGACAACCACATCATAGAAACTGGAATTAATTAAAATCCCACCCAGTGTCCACATTTTGCTAGGAAGGCTGGCTCGAGCTGGAGAACCTCCAGAAGGATAAGGAAATGTGGTCTATGAGTAACGAATGAAAGAAATTAATAACCTGTTGTGGGAACTGTAGCACTCTTCAGATACAGAAGTGACTGCTGCAGTGTGAAGGGGAGGAATCTATTTCTCAGGCCAGTGCTGGGAAGGATTAGAAATAATGGGTTTCAATCAAAGCAAAGACATTAGAGGAAAAAAACCAACTCTGAACAAACCCTCTTTTGAATGGTGTGGATAGGGAAACATTGAGCAGACTGTCTGGGATGTTGTGATGACTTAATCTCTGGAAATGTATGAAAAGATCTTAAACAAGCATCTGCCAGCACTAATGCATCTGCTATTGATGCCTCTTAGGGCAGGGGGATAGATGAGATGGCCTCTGAGACCCCTCCCAACCATATGAAGCTATGACACAGAAATGAATAATTCACTTTTTGTGGAAATGAATAATAACCATAAGTCTAATCTAAGAAAAACTCAGAAGACTAGGAAAAACATATATAAATAATTGGTAATCCTGTAAAATCATTTATACTGCGTTGCAAAGGTGCTCAGCACCCAGGCAAGTGACGCAGCTTTTCATAATGCCTCAACTGCAACCCAAATGTCAAGTGAAAACAGACTTGCAAAGTCTACTAAGCAACAATTTTAAGATTTTCTAGGTGAACTGCCATATGAATTTTGAAAAATAGAGCAAGCAAGGTGGAGAAATAGTCCCTTCTTACCTGTTAGGTGTCAGATCTTTCACTGTACATGATCCATCATTGTGACAAAGACAACACTCGATTAATTTACATCCAGTTTTATTGCTGAATCTACTTACTGCATGGTCTGTGGTAAAATTTAGCATAACCAGGCAATCACACATAGGGAAGAAATGGATTTTTGAAGGAGCTTTTCCCCAAAATAGCCCATGTTAGTTACTAGCATCAGTGCTATTTACTCTGGGAGCACTGAACAGAACAGGGGCTGCCTACAGCAGATAAAAACAGATTAAAAACATTTGTTTTAAAAAGGTTAAACTGCGTATGAATAATTTATTCAAAATGCTCCGTGTAATTAGCAATACAGGAATTATTTGGTAATAACTAAGCCTTTACTGTGCACTTTCTGCATTAACATCACAGTCCTTACTGCCCATCTGTGACAATGGTGTAAGAACTCGGCAGCAGTTTCTCAGATAACTGCTCTGCACAAGCAGTTTTGGTGTTACTGAAACTCTTTTGGCTCAATTAACGGCACCAAGTGCCCTATATAAGAATATTATTTTTAATTGGCTTTAATATTTCTTTCACTGATTGGTATCAGTTCAAACCCTGTCCTGAAGGGTTTTGACTATAATACCTGTGCATAAAGCTTCACAGTTACCGTCCTTGGAGTGGTGCCTAAATAATGCACTTCTTTTGCTGCCTTATCCCTATTTATCTCAGGTTCTGGAATGGTCTCAGTATGAAATACATATAATTTAAAAACTTCTTTCAGTGGTGACCGCCTTCCCTGGATCTATGTGGCTTTTGTTGTGATACCCCATTAGAGGTATTGTTTGTTCTTTCATTCACCTTCATTCAGTGCAGGTGTGGGTGAAGGGGCTGACACGGACATTTGGCTCATTTCATTTGTTCCCATCTTTGCTTCCCAGAGTGTACAGAAGATCTGGGAGGTGAAGGAAAGGTAAGGACAAAGTACTGGTCTGAAATCTCAACAAAAATTTCTCAAGAAACAGCAAGGAGCAAAAGCTGAACTAAGGTTCAAGATAACCTCTCCCTTAAACATTTTCAAATAAAACTGCCAATTCCAAAAGCACAGACTATTTTTGATTCCTGAAATGTCCTCTGGTTATGAATACATAAATTTTGAGATTTTTTTTTTCCATCTCCATTTAAATCTTCACCAAACTTAACTGAAACTGTTTGCATCAACACCACCAAAGTCCTTTATTATTTGGGTGCATATGATGGGGCCCCAGGAGAAGTTTTCAAGATTCTAAATCTCAGATCTGTGGACACACATCAATGCCTAACTCTTGTACTTCAAAGGAACCTTATCTCATATAGTACATGGTTTGGAGATGTTGGAATAATGACCAACAAGGAATTTAAAGCTCCCTGCTTTATGGTGGAGTGGTCTAGACACTAACATTGTCCTTCCAAAGGAAGAAATCTGATTTAAAGGAGGAAGGCAGGAAGGGAATGATGCCACAAGCAGCATTAAAACAAGTGAGAGGTGGCAGGGCAAAAACCCAGCCAGCCCCTCTGATTTTGATGCAGTGTAGCATAGAACAGGCATTGGTATGAGCTGCAGAAAAAACCCCCTTCCTAATCAGTCCAAATGGAGACCAAAACCTTACTTTTCACCTTAAAACTGTGTAATGGCCTGGGCTGAAAGGGATCTTCAAGGTAATCTAGTTCCAACCCTGCTGCTGTGGGCAGGGATTCCTTCCACTCGATGTGGTGGCTCAGAGCTCCATTCTGGCTTTGAACACTCCCAGACAAAGAGCACCCACAGTGCCTCTGGGCAACTTGTTCTAGTCCCTCGCCACCTTCCCAGTAAAGAATTTTTTCCTAATATCCAATCTAAACCTACTCTCTTTCAGTCTGAATCCATTCCCCCTTGTGCTATTACTCCATGCTCGTGTAAATGCTCTCTCCATCTTTCTTGCAGGCTCTCTTCAGGTACTGGAAGGCTGCAATTAGGTCACTCCAAAGCCTTTCTTCCCCAGGCTGAACAATCTTCCCAGCCCTTTAGCCAAGATGTGACTGACAGCAAAACAGGGATCAGTTGCTACCGAGTCTACTAAGGTGCCATAAACTAAAAAAGTCTATGATAGACACTCCTCAGCAGCTGTGAACTGTTCTTTGCTCTTCCATTGTCTCTACACTGAAAACCTTTGGTCCTTGTTACTTTTTTTTATTTTTCCTTTTTTTTCCCCCCCTCTCCCTAAAAGTTACTTGTGGAAAACTTCAGGGGTACATCTCTGCAAAGATTTAGGGTCAATTAGACTGCACACTTTGCCAAACATTGTCCAAGAAATTCTAACCAAACTTATTTAGGAGCTTCTTTGCTATCATCCATTTCTCATGTGCAAGAAAGCCTGAAGAACACTCTGCAAGTGTATGAATTTTGCTGTTTGCATGCTAAGCTGAAACCATGGACCTAATTTGCAAAAGTAATGAGTACCTACACAGGCCTGCCGATTCCAGACAGCGGAAGAACTTTGGTGGTCTTTGAAAGTGCAGGATGTAATAACTCACAGAACATCCCAGAAAGAGGCACTGATGAATGTCACTGAAATGGTCTTTGTGTTTCTCCTTGTTTCTAAGATTTATACCAATGATGCTTCTCTTTAACGGGCATATATTAATGAGACTAAATTTGAACATGTAGAGAACTGCAGACAACTCTGATAAGAGAAGACCAGGGAAGACACAGCAGAGTTCTCCCTTGGAAATGTGCAGTGTTATTGTGCCTTGTATCTTGCTGTCAGCTTTACCTTGCAGAACTGAGTATGACACCTCAAGCATGCCCACTAAACCAAACTGGAATAAAAATTCATATTTCAGCAGCTCTGTTACCAGGAAACCTCTATTAACGAGGTCCAATTTTGCTCCAATATACATATCCCATGCTTAAGTGCATTGTGGTGTGTATTATTTCTCTGTATGTCTGTGTGCCTGCTAAGATTTATAGTGTATAACCATTCAATTGACACCTCATTGGAAAAGGAAGCTCTGCAAATACAGCAAGTGCACATAAAAATCTCCCCTGTAAGAAAGTAGAGGAAACTTCTTTTTGTGATATACTGTGTGTAAAGTAGATGCTGATGATGCTTTGAATGTTTCATGGGGTTTTTGATAGTATCTAATTTGCCTGTACTATTTACAGCGTCAGTAAAAAAGGTTCTTCATTTTACAAATGAAAAAGTATTGGAGAACTAAGTCATATGTTTGAGATAGTGAAGAATTCTGTAAGTTGAGTCCCCTTGGTATTTTCGGGGAGATGTAATGAAAAAAAAATCCTTAAGAAAAAAAATCATGTTCACAGACTCCTCGTAATCACCTTTTCAAATCATCTTAGCTTTTCAGCTTGTGAAGTACATAGATTTAATTTATTATGGGGGATGGAGATTTTGGAAAGAACTTTACCCTCATTTCCTCCTTATGGCCGCTCCTGTCTGGAGTTTTGAGCATTTTTCTGTGTCGAGGGAAATCCGTCACATATTAAACATCTTGCAGAGCTTAGTGGGAGTAAAAAGGACATTCACAGCCCTTGGTAAAAGAAGATTCTTTACATTGGCTGCATCTGGATCAGAGAGAGATTTCAGGGCCATGTCATAAATGTAATTGTGCACGTGTATATATCTCCCTTAAAATACCTCATTATGTGTCTCAACTCAATATACATCAGCTGGAATGATTTTCTGCATTCTGTGTTAAAAAGAGGATTTTTTTTTCAGATCATATACTGATTGTTAGATGCAATAAAAATCAGAAGGGTAGATTGTAGACAATTATCAGATGTAGCCTGTGGTTAAAATATTAGCTGTTAAGTAATTTAGGATTCCAGAAAAAAAATTAAAAAAAAAAAAAAAAAAAAAAAAAAAAAAAAAAAAAAATTCAACCCTTCATGCTAAGTGTTCAGTACAAAAAAAATGAAAATGTGTCTTATATTAACCATATATGAGGGATGTTAAAACTCCTTCTACTGAGAAGATGATCAGAAAAATTAAGGGAAATTTTAATTTCTTCCACTTCTAACTTGATTCTCCAACAAGATGTCCTTGTACCTTCAGCAACCCTTCAGTTGCATTTCATCTAAAGCATCTATGTCTCCCTACTTTTGTCACATTAAATAGGTACAAAAGCCCATCACACGTAGTTGCTTTTTAAGAAGCTGCATATTTGGCCAATACAACGTTAATAAAACGATCCGTAGTTCCTGACTAGGATTTCAATGGTTAAGTTCCAGGTGTGCGTTCAGAGCACAAAACTCCAAACCTAAGTGATAATGGGTTAATTTCTAACAAGCACCACCCTGTTCTAAATATTAAAGTGCACTACACGCAGTGACAACCCTCCCAAACTACGATGCTTCATCAAGCAAGATCACCTCGCTCTTTGCTTACAACTTCCCTTCGTACTGTTGCTTTTCCAGCTGTTCAAACAGAAACACTATTTTGGTAGCAGCTTGTGGAGGCAACTCCGTGTTTTCCCAGTATGTACTTGCAGAAGATTAATGAGTCTTACCAAGACGCCAAGTCAATCTGCTCCCTCCTGTCAATCAGCTCCCGTAGAACAAGCATGTCTGTCTCACTGGCTATATTTTCACGCAGATACACTGCAAAAGTTGAATTAAAACACGAACCACAACTGATCATGAAATACATTCCAGGACACTGGTTAAGAAATAACTGGATATGTATTAGATAAGCTTTTTTATGAAGAACTTTTCCTTCAAGGGGTCAGTGAGGACAAAGGGAAGAATAAACAGTATGAATAGATTGACAGAGTAATTCTTATGATTGAATTTTGATTTCTGCTGTCAGCAGGTTCAGCCTATTGTAAAAAAATTATATTGACTTGCAACATCCTCCTTGACTATTGTCTAAGAATAAATAATTTACATTTAAAAAGAAGTACAGTATTGCTCTTAGCTTGAGAGCTGGGGTGGGGCTAGAAGAAGAAATTTTGTAAATGAGGAAAGCAGATGACAATTTTTGCCAGACTGACTTTTCATAGCAGCAAGCAATAAGGTCTCAGCCTATTCTATCAATTAAAAGATAAAAAATAATTAAGAAACAGTATGGGAATTTCTCATTCTTTTGAATTCTGTGGAGTTCCAGTGTTTGCAAGACGCTGCGATCGCTGACCCAAGTGAGAAACTGTAGGGTGGTACAGTGATATCTACCCTGCATTACAAAAAAATCTGTAAAAGTCTAGACTTGAGGTCTCAAAAAGCTAAATCTGCCATATTCCAGGTTAACTATGAGTGATGCAGAGCACAGATGAATTAGCCAGCGCAGTCAAAGCTGACATGTAGGAGAGGACAGTCCTTTAAGAAGGCAGCAACAGGAGGCAGGGGAAGTCACTCATGTCAGTGGAACAAACTGGTGGAGTGGAGAAGAAGTAAAGAGGAAGACACAGGTTCATCCCTGGAAGGCTGAGGACCACTTAAGGAGGACAAACCCCCAAAAGTCTGACACCCATTTCTATTTTCAGTATTCAGGTTTTGCTGGGATTAAGTGCTATCCTCAAAACATAAAACTAAAAAAAATATGTAGGATGTAAAAATATGTAAAGATATATGTGTATATTTCTAGAATAGATTGTTAACAGCTGTAATTTCTCTAGCCCACTGAAGTAGGTCGGCTTCTAATCTGTTTTCTAGTTAGCAAAGTGGTCCAAATGGAAAGGAAATTCAGTAAGGCCCAGAAAAACATCAAGTTAAGGCACTATAGACACTGCCATAGTTGAAACACATTTATTTTTTCATAAAAAGCAAACGTTGGTGGTCTAATACAAGAACATTAAGAACAAGGAATGATTATGCTTGCAGGGGTAGTACATCATTGAGGGGAAAGTACCAGCAGTCATGTGTCCTGTTTCAGAGAACATGTGTGTAGTCCCTAAGGATCACAGACACTGGAAGAGGAGCTGGACCACCCCATCTTTTCTAGTGGTTGAAGGTATAGCCCGAAAGATTGGAAAAGGTTTCAGTGGAAAAAGATTCTGCAGGGTCGTGGGGCTTTGTCCCCTACCACAACAGCTGCTGGGAGCAGCTCTGGCACTGTCCAGTGTTTAACAGTTGCTTTTCTGGCTTCTTTTCCTCCTACATTCATAGGCCAAGAACTTCTGATAGACCTGGTTTGTTTCAAGCTGACTTTATTAGGTTGATCCTCATAGTCCTTCTGCATGCAGGCTCTCACTTCAGGTCTCCAGCCATCTTGCAGTTTCTTTGCTGTATCGTCTGCTTTTGGTCCACTTGAGCAGATGGAACTTGTTTGGAACTTGCATGGTGAAAGCCTCTTGGATCAATGCCTCTTTTTTATATATGTGAGAAAAAGGAAAAGAAAATCCCATGTAATTCATTTGCATGATTGGAAGGACAGAAGATAATACCTCACATCAATATGCACCCATAGACTACTGAGACATCTACCCATGGGTCAAGTCTTGCAACTTTGCATCTAGGGCCCAAAAGTGATTGTGTGACCTTGGAGATAAAAGAAGAACCAGGATATCATAAAGCTAAGAGTAAATTTCTGGGAGTTTAGTAGAAATGGCTTAGAACCTTTGGCATTTTGGTAATGTATAGGTTATGCTATTGGGATTGGAGCAGATAGTGGTGGAGTTGATCTGTTTTTGGGTTATGAATATATTAAGTAAGGAGGAATCCATGAGAGAGGTGGCTGAAACTGTGCTCCTGCCCTCCCCTATAGCCAGCAATGCTGTGCTGTTACCATCTCACTGTTCATCTCCTTAGTAAAACCACTGCCCAGTGGGGGTTTTGCAGAAGTATTTCCAGCCCTCAGGACTAATCTGGATCCTCCCACGGAGATGGAATGTACAGGGACAGGAAAAACTCAGCATCTGAAACTGTCTACTGTAATTCCTTATCAGACCTGGGAGTGTCAGCAGAAGGTGGAATTTGTTGTGCTGAATGAGGTACATGAGGGGAGTCTAGAGAGAGGGCAAGAAACCGGGGTGAGAAAGGGCTGCTGCCACTGTGTATCACTGGGCAAAGATCTAAATCTGCACTTAATTGACTTCATAGTCTTTTGGAACCCCAGTTTCCACCTTTTAGGAGCTCTGGAGGTGGCCCAGTTCAGACATGCATTTGATGCTGGGAGACACAACAGGACACAACAGTCTGGGGTCTTCTACTCAGGTCAGAAATTACCAGACTTCTTCCAGATTCAAGCACTGAAGTGTGTGGGGCTGACAAACCTGGGCAATAACACTTGTGGTCATGATACGACTGTTTACTTGGAGAAATTCCACCTGGCTTCATTTATGTGCCTCTGCTGCCTAATTAAACGAAGTTTGTGCTTTTAAGTAGCTAGAGGTGCAGAGCAAGTTGGGGAAGACATCAGCCCCTGAAGTGATAGTGGGAAGTTTTAAGGCAAAAGGGAATGTGCTGTTGTTGCAGTTGTCATCCCCGGAGTACCACATACATCTTCCAGTCCCTTGGCAGGATCCATCTGCTCCCCCCTCTCACCACCACGTGCCCCTCTTCATGTCCCCTCAACCAGAATGTACTCACCAGAGTCATCTCTTGGGCTATGGAAGAGGTCTGGCTGTGCCAGGAGAGGTCTGGGAAGATCGTGTCCTGGGCGATGCCACCAGGTCTGAGTTTGGAATTGGGATGAGTCTGAGATGTGTTGAGGATCCCTTGATGAGGTGGCCCTGGGACTTCTGTTGGACACTCAGCTCTGCCCTGCTGACAAGAGTCTGTGAACACTTAAGCATTCCCTGGTGACCAGCCATTCAAGTATCTGGTGCAAATCATCTTAAAAAGGAAAAGTGAATCTCGCAGCCCTAATTGTCTCAGCCCTTTCTCTAAGGGAAGTTCTTTCTTCACCTTTTGTTTTTGAACAGAATGCTGTCCTGTTGATAGAAGTGTCAGCCTGGCTTCTCAAAGGAATGTTTAATTTTCCAGACAGTTTTTCCATGGGTCTTAGAAAGACCCCCAGAGCAGGGTTCCATCTAAGGGCCAGCCTCAGTCCTTCCCCATGACCTGCTGTAGCTGTAACGATGACTGGAGAGTCCCTGCACAATTACAAGCCTTTTGTAGAGGTCTGCTGAAGGTAGATAGTCCTGGGATGACAGGGCAAGGGAAGTTATGGTGATGCTGTTACATCTACAGGGCATGTAAAGACAGAACCTGAGTGTAATGACTCCACCATGAAAAACCATTCCTCCCAATTTGCCTATTGGCAAAAATGCCTATCTAGGACACTGCGGGGTCTGAATGGAGGGCAAGAACCTGGGGAGTCTGGACTGCAGTGCAAACTGAAACCTAAATGTGTGTGATGGCTTATGCATGATTGTGTTAGTTGAGAGCCTGGTGGCATGTGTCCAAGGGGAACTGCAGAGGGTTGTGTCCATTCAGATGTTCCATTCATCAGGGGTGCAGAGCAGGCTGGCAAGGATCACCTCAGAAGAAGCCACAGTCCACAGCACTCTGCTGAATCCAACCAGGGAGAGTTTCTCTGCTCCAAGGTTCCCAGGACTAATTGGACTAGAAAAACTCCTCCCTCCAAGGTTACAGTTCACTTATTTCCTTTGATATTAACAGTCAAGACTTCACTTATTGAGCGCAGAATGCCATTTCCAGAGTTTATTATGTAGGTCTAAGTGTACATTTCTTCCCTGAAGTTTCAAGTAGGACATCCTGAGAAAAGACTTAGGAATGTTTGGTTTGGTTGGTCTTCTTTCCTTCAGTAATTTTGATGCTTTAAACCAGGGTTTGAACTTGCAAACGTGGGAAATGTTCATATTGATAAGAATGCCCAAGGCACAGACCATTTGAAATGTCACAGACATTAATAAAGAGTTAATAAATACCTGCAGATGCCCAACACATGCCTGTATAAACTACATGTTTGCGTTGCACAGTGTGCTTAGGATATGTCTGGATGTCTGGCATGCAAGTTTAATGTATAAACTGTCCTTTAAATTTTTGATTATAACCTTAGGCAGGTGCTAGTGAATCAATAGAACTTGTTGATTGGTAAAAAATAATCATGAGTCCAAGCTTGCACGGTGTTGTCAAACTTATATATTTGCCTGAAAAGTAGTAAGTTTCAAATGATGAGTTAAAAAGCATAAAATGCAAAGTATAATATGAAAAAACCCCTAGCAAATCTAATTTAACTAAAACACACCTAGGAAAATTAAACCTCATTTATGGTCACACTACTCAACAAGAGAAGGCCAGATATTTCTCAGACATACAGCAGGTCATAAGAAGAAACATCCACTTCTCATCCCCAAACAGGTTCTCATTCTTTCTGGAAGACACTTTTTTTATAATCAAGTGAGATCAATACCTTGATTTACCTGAATAACACTTTTAAGCAAGGCACAAAACTCTGCTATAGTATTTAATGAGGACTGACTGTCCAGGGGATTTTTAACATTTCATTTTTCTTTAGTGAGGTGGAAGAGGTTCTGATTAGTTCGAACTTTTCCTTCTCTGTGCTGTAACAGATCAAGTATATTAAATTGACCTGGAATTACCTGTTCTATTTAAAAAAAAACCAAAAAACCAAAAAAACAAACAAAAAAATGGAGCCAGATATATTCTCTATTTGCCTTACTGCATGATAAACAAGACAAAACCAATTTGGATGTGCCAGGTGCACATTTCCTACTGCTTTTCTGCGAAATTTAAAGACACGGCTTTGGTAAAGGCCATTCAATATATATCTGCTGATCCTAATCAGAGCAGTCTTCACTCTGAAAGCAGCTTTGCATGTCTGCAACGGAACAAACCTGATACCTGCTTACAGCACTCCAGAGTTTCCAGCACTTGGGCTTTAAAAGACACAATCAAAATGTTCCATGAGGTTTAACTCGCACAACTCCACTTCCTTGTTAATTAAAGAAGCGCCTCAGACTCTGTGCACATGCTGCAGCAGCAACGGTGCCACTCAGAAACAAATTGCATGTCTGCTTAAGATTCTTCCCCAGCAGCATTAGAATCTGTCCAGTAAAATGATACGAACTAAATTTGCCGTAGTGCTAATTTACATTGCCATTAATGAGAACACAAGTTCTAAATCGCAGACATGGAAGTACTATTGTGCATCCGGCTTATTTCTGCTCCACTCAGGGTGATAAGGCATTCTCTAGACAATTGTAATTATGAGTAATTTGTAAAAGTAATAAGAACTGCTTTTTATTACAGGCAATAAAAATCAATTCTTCATTCAATTATCTTTCCTGGCTATGATATGATAGCTGCCCTGAGTGAGTGCAACAGGAAAAAAAAAAAACCAAAACTGAGCTAAGACCTAAGGAAAAGAGCTATTAAAGGAAAAGACAATAGCTTTATTAAAAAAAAAAAAAATCTACCAAAATTTCCTCTCCATTTCAACTTCATGTCATAAAGGCACATTAATAAATACCTGGTAATATTAGTATAATCCTTATTTTTCTTTAAGACACCAAATTCAAATATATTCACATTATTTTAAATATAAGACCGACTTCATTGATTCAGTAGAAGAATTCTTGTGGTTAAGGTGAAGCAAAAATGTAAATCATTGTAGAATCAGGGTGGTGAAGAAAACCATTTTGGATGTGCTCAGTTTTCATGTAATAAAATTTGTTGAACTCAAACATTAGCTCCAATTTTAACATGAATTAGAGTTTAAAATCACTGATACCTTGTATTTAATAATACATGAGGCTTATGAAGGAGTGTTTTTCAAACAGGAATGTATCTGGGGACAAGTCTGTTTTCAATTTGTATTTTTCTTTTTCATTTCAAACTTTTCTATTCAATTAGGGGGGTCTGGAAACAAAATCAAACAAATAAATTTGCCTAAAATGCCTGTTTAATGAAACAGTTTTTTATATTTTGAATTATTTTTCACACATTTTTTTGTTCCAGGGGAATGGAAACTGAGAAGCAAGGGTGCCATATTTCATTTTGTAGGTGGAACCTGATTTTTGTTTATTATTGTTTCCTCATCTGCCAGAGATGTGGGATTTTCATGGAAGTGATAAATTGGGCCTTCAGTGCTGGAAGATTTGGGGATGAGTCACTTCACCCCACTACCTTTGCTCTCCCTTCTTAATAAGGAGAAGACGTGGCACATTTGTTTGAATTTTGATTCAGAACATTAGAAATGAACAGAGACGGTTTAATGGACAAACTATTTAAGGATTAGATGAATTGAAAAGGTTTTGGTGGAGCCCATTTTTTACAATATCTCTGGCATAAGACTGCAGTGGATGTCAGCTTTAGCCAGGAGCCATTTTTGGAGTATTTTATTAAAAAAATTCAATATAAAATGTATGTTCTGGATCATCCTTTTCTTAGCCTGTCTCAAATCTTCAACTGCTTACTTGAAGTATATCTCCTGTTTCTATTAAATTGTACCTATTTTAGAAATTTCACCATCTTTTGTTGAGTTCTCTGTGTCACTTACTTAAAAGGGATTAAAAGACTAATAAGAAGTATTTATTATAAAATTTCTTTTATTGTGAATATTTGAGAAGAGTGAGTTCTGTGATGTCATGGAAATCTCAAATTTCTCATCAAGTTTTCACATCTTTCCCTGAAAAGAGCTCGGTTAATTGTCAACCTGTACCTATAGCAAGAGAAATGAACATCCTTCAGTAACAATATCCAACCAAGTTTCTTCTTGGGAAAGGTTTCTCAAAGCATTGCTTTTTGAGGACAATTCAATTCACAAGTAAAGAAGCAGGAAATTCTGTATTAAACTGGAGTACAAATTTGTTGCCCACATCAGTAGACCCATCTTGGTTCCCTTGAGTCCTTCAAAAATTCTGATTAATCCGGTAAATTTGGAATAAGACACCCACAAAACATCAACTTGAAATACTTAGCCTTTTAGAAAAAAATCAGGGTAAAATGCTGTAATGAATAAACCGTTTTGCTGAGTACGATGTGCCCAGCTCTGGTGTCACCAGGAGGTCACGCTCTCCTGCCTTCAGAAGTGAGTCTGAACAGGACTGACAGAGTCTAACCCCAGAAACTCCCCAATGCAAATTTACTGCCATAAAAATGGGTGCTCATTACACTGACAAGATCCGCTTTTAATATTGGCAGGTGTAATGAGATCATCCTCTGCATCACAGTTCCTCGGCTATGCCATCCTCGTTATTGCACTCCTGAAACTCTCGTAAGTAGAGGACTTGGCATTTGCATAAATTCCCCGAGGATCTGCGAGGAAAATGTTCCAAGGCCCTGCGGGGCTGAGTGTATCTGGTGAAGTATATGAATAAATCTGTCAGTTTCGGATCATTAGGAATGGATGGCTTTAGGGTTGGTTTTAAATGGGTGCCAGTGTGTCTCAGGGTTTTACTAAAGACAGAGGATGGGCACGATGAGCTCATATTCTTCTTCTTGTCTGGATGGGGTTAATGAGAGTGTTACCAGGGATTGTGTGGGCGTTACAGAATCATAGAATCATTTAGGTCACAAAACACCTTTAAGATCATCAAGTCCAATCATTAACCCAGCACTGTCAAGTCCACCACTAAACCATGTCCCTAAGCTCCCATCTACGAAGTAAGTAATTTGTATATACAAGTTAATTGTATTAACATGGAACAACTGACACTCAAGCAGTGCCTGCTGAACGCCATACCCATTTTTTCCCTATTTTATTGCAGGCACTCTAGGTGGCATAAATCAGTACTGGATCTTTTTGAATTTCTAACACTCTCTCATACTCTTTTTTCCCTAAGAATTAAATGCAAATCATATAGGTGGATAGAAGGCAGCACATGAAAGCACTGAGTTTAAATATATGTTATCTCAAATGTTTGTGTACTGGTCTTGTTAATGGGAATATGGACTATTGGTACAAGTCACAGGAAAGCAAATCACCTTCTCTCAGAAGCCTGAGCTTTCAGACTGAATTATACAGACTAGGGCCAAAATACCTTTCAGTCCCTAAGGAAAGAAATGATAGTCTTCTACTGTCAGTCTTAGCTTTCAATGTGATGTCCCTGGCTCTTCCTAAAATTCTGTGTCTGATCTTCTGTGCCTTTAGGTGAACAGCCTTAAAAAAAGTCCACAAGGTCCAGTACTCTAACACCTTAGGTCTGAGAGGTTTGCATGTTAAGAGCTTCAGTCTACACGTTATTTGACCTGAAGTTAAAGTGGAAAGCATTTCTGAAAGTCAAAGTTGTTTGACTGTTGTAGGGTTCAAAACAAAAGTAGCAAGAAGTCCCTCATGTGTGTTAACTCTGCTGCCCAAAAATGCTTAAACACAGAAATAGAATTACAGCTTGATCTGAAAGGCAAAAGCTTTAACTGGGGAAAAGGGAAAATTCTTTGTCTTCTCTGGATCTCATTGGCACTGAGGAAGACCAGCGTCACATACTTGCTGTTCCTTGCTGTCAAAATCTTTGTGTTAGACTCAATATACTGGGGCATTTATGCCTAAATACTGCCATTCATGAGGGTTGCCAGGATGTCATCTCCAGGGTGTCCTCTCCAGGTTGTCATCTCCAGGTTGTCATCTCCAGGCTGCCCCGCGAGGACTGATACACCACTGTGGTGTGTAGGTAAGTGAGGAAGTCCCCAGTGTGTCTAGTAATCCAGGGAATGTATTGTGAAGCTGCATTCTTTAACAGTGGACTCATCAGGACATGATCTCAAATGTATAAAGAGTTTTAAAAACCCCAAAATCTGAGCTTTAGAAACAAAGAAGAGCACATAGATTGCCCGTGAAACATCGTGTGTATTAATATTTTGTATAAGCAAGTAACATCAGAGATCTTAGACAGTCACAGAATAATTTAGGTTGGAAAAGACCTGTAAGGTCATTGGATTCGACCATTAATATAGCACCACTATGTTCTCCACTTAACCATGTCCCTAAATGTCATCTCTAGATGTTTTTTAACATTTCCAGGGATGGTGATTCCACCACTTCCCTGGGCAGCCTGTTTCAGTGCTTGACAACTTTTTGGTGCAGCAAATTTTCTTAATATCTAATCTAAATCTCCTCTTTAAGGCTGTTTCCCTTTGTGCTATTGCTTGTTACCTGGGAGAAGAGGCTGACCTGTACCTCCTTAGAGCCTCCTCTCAGGTAGTTACAGGGAATGATGAGATCTTTACTGAACCTTCTTTTCTCCAAGTGAAACAGCCCCAGCTTCCTCAGCTGTTCCAAGTATAAACCTTGTCCAAGCACAAACCTTGTCCACACACAAATAAGCAGATCCTTTGTCATGTAGTAAGATGGTCAACTATTCTAGAGCATTTGGAATATTCCCCAGCTGCCCACACGCAGCAGGCAGAGTCACCTGAGAGCAGACTCATGGACAAAACCCATCTTGGCTTCTAAGAAAAATCCCATCCTGCTGCACACAGTAATCTGTTACAGTGACATGTCCATTAAAACTGCTGCAAGGAGCTAAATCTAGAGCAGCCTTTTCGCTTTTGACAGTTGCTCAGAAGGAAAAAGTGCAATTCCTTGGAACCGACAGAGTTTTGCTGGATTCACATTTTTCCCTCTCCTATTATTGCCACACTGAAGACTTCATTTTCTTTAGGGAAACCTCAAGAGGCAATAATCTAGTTTTGAACTATTGCCATCACCTCTCTCAGCTGCCTAGATAACACTGCGGACTGTGATGTTTTTGTTGTTTTAAATACATAAAAAGTGAGCCAAAACCATAGGTGCAAGAAAACAAAGAACAATTCAGAGATGGCTGCTGTCACATTAACTACTCTGAGCTTATCCAGTCTGGACTTTTCCCGAGGAACACAAATAGACACAACTATAACACACAATTTTACAATCATTATTTTAGGGCTAGTCTATGATCTGTTTCTTAGTTCCCTCATTTTCAATAAAGGTAATTTATTATAAGCTAATGATTTAATATAAACAAAGTATCTATGAGTTTCTGTGTCTATATTTTTTAGTATCCCATCAAATGGAGATTTCGCTTTTAACAGCCAGACTGCTAATTGTGTCCCGATATTTTGGTCTCATCCCCTTTTTCAAGTAGTTTGTTGCAGCTGTGGATTTCCTGGCAAAGCAGGCTCCGGTGGAAAAACGCCAGCTCTTCTTATGTGTGGCATTCTGAGAAAAACTCTTTTTTTTTTTTTTTCTTTTTTCCTTTTCTCCTTGAATTTATACTAATGCAGGTTTCTATCTGAAACGAGCTTGGCCTCCTGCCAGATTATCTGATAGGAGCTCAGATTTTCCATGGCTCTCGGAAGCCTCAGTGCACCAACTGCCTTCAAAGCAAAGGTGTCTGCACTTTTGGCATCCTCCACTTTAGACAGTCCAGGCATGTGGGCTGCTTTAGTAACAGGGATGTGGAGTCACTCAAGGATTTAAAAGGTTCTGCTCTTCCCAGGAAATGCCAGAAGTCTGACAATTCAGAAATGCTCGCCAAAGAGCGTGGGATGGGGGATGTGAAGAAGGAAGGTGGTCAAGAATGGAAGAGGCGCAGAGAGTTTATCTGACCTGGACAAGACAGAATTCATGAGCTTGTCTTGTCCTGAGCTGGAAAGCCCCAAATTTTCCCTGTTCTTTTATCTATTAAAACACCATGTGGTACCTTTCAGCTTTTCTGGAGTCCTGAAAATATCAAAGTGAGCCTCAAGGTTCACAGCTCTGGGGCATCTCAGGATCACAGCATCCCTTTGATTCTCCAGCCTGTTGTGCATAGAAGGCCTGGACACCCTTATTTCTATTTCATTATTTGATTTACGCAAATATATACAGATTCTGCCTTCAGTTTTTAAAGATATTTCTCCTTAAAATAATGCAAAAAATCCCCCAAAGCAATAAAGGAAGAGGAAAATGGAAAAACAACTGTTTTCCTAATGTTTTATTGGACTAGGATAACATTTGTATAAACATGAAATCCACAAACATGGGCTTTTAATAATCAAACTGCAAACTTAAGTGTCATAGCAGTATTTGGGTGATTAATGAAAGGTGTTTATAGCACCACTTACTCAGTTTCATTTCAGCAGTTGTGCAAAACTCCTTCCAGGGTGTATGACATGTTGCTCCCTTTATAGAGCAGTCTCCATATGTTCATTAAGGTGGAAAAAAACCCGAGGAATCTAACTGCAGGTGTCAGCTGTAACCTGCAGAGGATCACTGCTTCATTGGTTTGTGCTTTCGTCTTTGATTTGCAATTAACATATTTCTGGACTTCAGACATATTTTCTCTGTTGTCCCTGGGGTATTATTATTTCCTTTGTGTGGTCTGGTTTCTTTCTTCCTTTACATTTTTGCTTTTTAAGGATTACATTTCTACTGACACAAAGAAAGATGTCTGAGGGCGGAAACTATTCTGCTGCATTCGACCGCCAAGGGATGGCATATTACGATATTTTCTTCTCTCCCTACTTTTCTTTTAAAGCTCACAGTTATCTTTATGCTGAGGACCCTGAAATCTCTTGGGAAGACCATCTTAAATGAGGAATCAAAACAATTCAGGCTTCTCATCACAGCTGTGAATGGAAAATTAAGACCTCACACACTGTGTTTACTCACTGAACTGGAGTTGTATTCAATGAGGAAATGGGACAAGTTTTTATATTTTTATAGTATGTAATGAAGTGCTTTACATGGGACTGAACTGCAGCCATCACAAGATGATCCAATGTGGCACAATCTCTGACTGCACCTTTTCACTAGTGACTCCTACCTCCTGTTCTCTTGTCCTCTCTTGGTCACCTCTGCTGTGTCACTACAAAGGAGTGAGCAATATTGGTATAGGGGTGCTCCTGCCCTCACTTGCAAGGTTAGGAACCAGAGAAAAACACCTTAAAACCATCTTCTGCAGAGGGCTCCAATTTCTTATCTTTGTGAGAATGCGTGGTGAGAAAAACTGATGGCTGGATAGAGCTGACACGGGTCATCCTTTCTGTCCTCAAGCTGGCCAGAAATCCAGAGGAGAAACTCTTTTTGCACGTTGGCAACACTTGTGGTGGTATTCGAAAGGAGGCAGTTGTCATGCTTAGCATTTGCATGTTCAGAGCTCCTACTCAGAGGGGGGAAGTTAGTCATCCCAAATCCTGGGGAGAGAGGGGATGCTGGTTTCATTATGAGGAGCCAGTGTGCTAACAAAAAAACCCCCATGGAAATAGAGAGATATGGATGGGTGCCATGGGTGAGTGAAGATGTTTTTTCAGGATTCAGTGTTATCTCACAGACTTGCTACATCCTATACTGCTTATGCTGGTGGAAATGTCAGTACAGTAAATGGATGCATCATCCATTTCCTGGACGTGATAACATCAGTAGGACTCATTTCTGTGCGCTTCACATGGCTTCCTTTGGAAGGCTCCTGCCTGAGATTGTTAATTCCAGCTTCGTCTATAAATAGGGACTGTAGTACACACTCTCTTGTGTATCTATGTGTCCTTTAATTCTTTTGCCATTCAGCTGACTTAATTGTTATGACCAAGAAAGGAAATCATAAGAATTATCCTTGTGTTTTCACTCTCAGGCCTTTTTCTTATCCAGTGTAGTCCTAGATCTTCCTTAAAACATTAAAGATTCTGAAGCTTATTGGAGGAAGTATGAGCTACCCCTTTCTGAAACACTATAGTCTTTTACTAACTTGGGAATTTTTCTTCCTCCGGAGAGAGTCTGGGCCATGAAACAAAAGATATCCGAGTCTGGATATTTTGCTTTCCTCAGCTTATCAGCAACAACTCTAGAAATGATAGTTGCACATACGACAAAAACATGTTAAAGAATGAACTCGGCTCAATTTCCTCTTGAGAATCTTTGAAACCAAGCACGTCGAGGATGGCCTGATAGGAATCTATGTATTCTTTATTGCATCTGTAAAGAACTGCTCCCCTCTAATTGTAGTTTATGCACCTTGTACTCTAACATCCCTGTTGAAAACATTTTAGTGATCCTTTCCTTTTTCTTCTTGTCTGTCTTGGTAAGGAAGGTGAGAATGCAAATAGAGATTAAAAAAGCTGTGAAATTTGTTTTCAGACCATCTTTCCTATGGAGCAGAACTTGTTGGTCAATAGCGGCTGCTGTTACAACTGCTGTAAAAATACAGAACACCTCTTTACGTAACAAGGCCTTAAACAGATTTCAGAATTACTATTTGCAGGGAATAGTGTAAGCCTGGGTGCACTCAGCTGTCTGTATTACACTTTTCCTCTTTAAAACCAGTATTTAAACACACAGTGGCCACAGTAATTTATGGAGCAAACCCTGAAAAATTCTAAATCAGGATTAGTGTCTATTAACTCTATTAAGTTCTATTTGGCAGTCAACCAAAATGTCAGCCGAGCTCACGTTCCTCTTTATCTGGTAACTAATGCTGGAGAGGTCACATGTACAACATCAAGTGGAAAAAGGTGTCCTGAGTAATACTGCAACTGTCAGGCCAAATTCTCTGCTGGCATAACTCGTGGTATTTCCAAGCCAGATCTTTCAGAATAGCCCGCCTGTCTCAAATTAATTTTTCGTATTCACTTTTTAATAAGCAACTTTCCAAGCAATGAGGGTTTTTTAGCTGCATGACTCCTATTAAAGTCAATAGGAGTCATGTAGCTAAAACCCTATGTGATGCTTGAATTTATTGGAAATTGGCAACTGCTGCTGAGAGCACGTCTATTGTTTGGTCTTCCTGCCCAATCATTGCTTTCTGCCTGGTCATGTAGCCCCTTGTGCTCCTGCTTGCTGGAATCTCCATGCCTAACCTTTCTATTCCTTCCCCAATATCCTTTCGCACTAAAAATAAAAGAGGCTTCTCCATCAAATCATTATTGCCTCATGCCCTTTTGTTGGGATTTTCTCTGTGTGTCCTCTTTGTTCAGCCTCAGCTGTTGCTGAATCAGCGCGTTGTCTGCGCAGTCACTTGCATTTGCACAACACTTTGGGATGTGGTGAGACCAAAGGTGCTCTGCAAACAACAGCCTGGCTCCTCACCACTTCAGTCTGAAATTATAGGGGTTAAAACACCATCAGGTGCGTCTGACATCATCACTTTACTGAAAAATGAGCTTCTAGCAGCCATTACCAATTGTTACCTGATAATTACTTGCTTCCCCAAAACGATGCTATTTCGCTGAAATATGTTCCACTGAAATTCCACTGACATGTTTTAACCAGTGTGAATATGGGCTGCAAGACCAACCCCGGGAGCACTGCTGCAGGATTCACTTGCCCATAACTGAAAGCAGAATATTTTGTTAAAAATGCCAAAACAACTTGTTGTTTGGTTCCTTATACATTTTACAGGGACATGAATTTGGGTAATTTTCTAATCTATATACGTATCATAGAATCACGGAACGGATGGGTTGGAAGGGACCTTAAAGATCATCTCATTCCAACCCCCCCCTGCCATGGGTAGGGACACCTTCCACCAGACCCAACCTCAAACCATTCTGTGATTCACTGATGAAGATTTATTTGTCTCCCAAAGGTGGCTGTGAAACCTCAGTTTGAGAAAAAAGTTTTATTAAATAACAGTGTGCCAGAGTTTACACACAGTTTTAAGAACACTGTGTAGGAAAATTGTTAATGATGGAGTCTGAGTATTACAGGTGTCTAATAAAGGATAGAGTTTGCCCAGTATTCTGGAGAGAAAGTGTAATTCAGATTCCTTCAGGCACTGTAAGTTTTTTAAATATAATCCCAGGATTGAAAATCGAATCTATCAGGCAGTGCTAGTAAAGCAACTTGCCAGCCAGCCTGGCTAAAGCCACATGAAGATTATCTTCGATGAGGATCTTGAAGAGCAACAGAGCTCTGAATGAATAAAAAACTCTTTCTGGGACATTTATTGTTGAAAACCTCATTAAATCCTCGTCCTTTAACATGGATGCATCATGCAAGAAAAGGCTGAGTGTTTCTGTGTAAGGAAATTTCGCATTTATTTTTGCTATCATAATCTAAAAAAATCTTTAAAAAAAATCTTGGTTTTATTAAATGAGTGGCTTCAGTGTTGTTTAAGGATGTCAGAGCTTCAGAAGCTTTATTTACCTATCAGAGGTGCAGCAGCTGAGGGACAAGTGTCAGTCCTTGAGCATCGCTCTTTGCCCTCATTATTTGGGGCTGTGCTTACAGATAAAGGGATTCCTTTTCTCTTATGCTTCTTCCCTTTCCAGCCTTGCTTCCCTTACAGCCAGAATAATGTAAGTTAGTGACAAGTGCTGTGACCATTTTTCAGGGTTTATCCTGAAAAAAATGGATTCTTATTCTTACTGAATTTTCCTGGTCAGGCTGAAGCTGCACAAGTGAAATTGCAAGTGTGTTTCCATTTGACAGGGTTCAGAATGACCTGTGCTCATTTTCCACAGCATTTTCTGTGGAACATTTACCATAGCCATGTTTATCAAAGAAGGTTTTTTTTTCCAGATTTTCCACTTTTTTAGAAGTCCAGTGTCTGACCTGAGAAGTACTTTGTTAGGAAACTAAAGATGCCAGAAACTGCCAAAGGTAAAATGTGCAACACGAGTACATGCAACAAAAGTGTTAATGGTAACACTGACATTTTGGAAAGGCAGAGTGGATCAGAGATTTGTTTTTGAAGGAAAATAAAGAAACTTTTGATTAAAAAATAGTCTGTCTGGAGTAAATGTGATCTAATCTGAATTCGAACTGCCCTGGAGAAAGCAAAGAACGGTGTCATTCTATGGAACATCCAAACTAAGCAATCCCCCAGCTAAAAGATTTAGCACAAAGTTAGTTTTAAACTAAAGAAGACAAGCACTTTAATCTTTTTGCTTGATTTCCCTTTCAAACACAGTCATCCATTTAGCTCCCTGCTGTCCTCATGAAGAATTTCCTTACGATGAAATCAGGATTTGGAGATTTATTATGCAACGAGCAGAGCAGGTTCAAGCTGATAAAGGCTTCCTGGGTGAGTGAAGGATGCTTAATGCCAGGAAAGATACTCTTTTAATGTGAGGTTCTTGACCATTTATTACATAAAAATGTTAATCTGATAGCGTTTTTAATCTGCTTGTTATCAGCGGTGGCTGCTCGGTGTTAAAGACAAGATAAAAAGGGAAGAGCTGAAGAAGCAGACTTGGGGAGCGCCGGATGCAAACACACCTGCTTCCCATTTATCTGCCCTTCCAGAGCGAGGAGGAGAGCGCTCACGGCTGCGATAAGGCACAGCTTGCTGGGCTCGTTGGGCAGCGCTGAAAGGACACGGCGCTGCAGATAAGCCCCCATAAAGGCTGGGACAGTCATTTCCCAGCAAACTCTGCGGAGCGGAGGATTTGCTTCACGTGCCCTTTCGAGGGGTTCTCCAAATACAGGATATTTAATCTCTTCTTCCCCACCCCGCAAACTGCAGAATTCGTGAAGCCAAACGTCCTGCAGATTTGCATCCGTGTTGTGCCCTGTTGTGTTGTGCCCTAGGCTTGTTCCAGCAAATGTATGGGCTGGTCCTACCAGCGGAACCTTGGCAGGTAAGAGACACTGTGGTTAGTCCCGGCTTTTGTGCACAACCAATTGCTGGTGTAAAATATAGTGTGGCTCTCAAAGTGGGCTGAAGTCTGCCATGGACTCAAGAGTTATGAGTGGCCTGGAGGACAAGCACTGTTGTCATATAAGCCTTGTACTTCAAGAAGACCAAGATAAAGGTTATCTCTCTCTGCAAGACAAAAATACAAACATTTTCTTGAGGGGTTTGGCTCAGTAGCGAAGTTTTCAGGTTTGAGTTGACACAAACATCTTCAATCAGTCAAGTTGCTGGATCGCAAACAGCTTGCCCATTTCAGAAAATGTAGGGGATTAAAATCATTGACCTTGGGATGAAACCATGACCAGTCCAAGTTTTTCTTGTCTAAGCAAACATGAACTCATTTCCTGAACTGAAACTTCCATATTTCCCACAGTCTAGTAGACTACCATGGCAATCAGCCACATTTTTATGTTGAGATGGCTGCTTTTTACCCAAATGCGATATTTACAGTTATAATTTATGTTGAAATCAATAAAAAAGTACTTTGGCAGTGCCAACTCACACTGTTTAGAAATTTCTGGCAATATTGTGGCTGAAGGTCAGTTCACACAGCATTTGGTCTGCACTGATGCTGCTTTCAGGTTGAGAACTTCAATCTTTTCATCACAGCAACTGAGGAACCACGTGTCTAGACGGGATGTGGGCACTGCTAAGCCGAGTTCAAGTTGATCTGAAGACCTAAAGCCCTGTCATAATAATTTGATTTGGGGAAACAAAACAAAAACCTATCCAATGGTCACAGCACCAAACCTGCCAGAGTTCAAGAATAATTTGGACAACACTCTCAGGTACATGGTGGGATTCTTGGGCTTGACCTGTGCAGTAGTTGGACTGATGATCCTTGTGGGTCCCTTCCAACTCAGGATATTCTGTGCTTCTAACACGGTACAAACCTCTGGTCATGGGTATATGACTGTAAGATTGGTGGCTGTAAAACAAACTGCAAAATGTCAAATAATGGCATCCTATGGATTATGTCAACTGAGCCTACATTCATTCCCCAGGCAATCATCTGAGTAAATAGACCCTATGCCAGGCACTAAATGGGTTAAAATTTCTGGGACTGCCAAAAGTACTTTGTGTGGCAGAAACTTCAGTCCTTCTGAGGTAATGGGGACTGTTGGCAGATGGATCCCAACTGATCTCTAGTGGTAGGACACAGGAAGGAGTGAAGAAGAAGAAGAGTCACAGGCATAAAACCCATGGCTTTACACATCAAGTCCTACATCCAGGAGCAAATTGGAAGTCAGTGCAAGCTGCAGCAAATTGGTGTAATGTGTGCTGTTCGCCAGTTCTGCTAAGTAAGCGATCAATATATTTACTCCCCGGATAGAATACAATCTTGCTGCTGTGACAGTGCTACCTCTACTACTCTGTGAAGAAAAATGACTCCGTGGAGTCTGTGGTCCCTATCTGGTCAGAGCCTCCATTCTTTGGAAGATATTTTAAAAGATAACCGAAAATCATAAAAAAACAGGCTTACTGAACATTTGCAGTGCACCAAAGCCAAGAAATTCAGACACACAATAAAAATTCAATGGCTAGTGATTAGCCCAATCTATTTTACTGAGATACTGCCAAGTTATCTGGATGCTTTCAGCAGCAGACAGCACTTCTGCAACCCTCACATGTAGCAGACAGAGTTTTGGATGGATTTGGATGAAATTCAGCTTTTTGTTGAATTTTCTTTCATGTGTATTTTTAAAGGAAAAATCTTATCTTGTTTTGATTTTTTTTTTGGTTTTTTTTTGTTTGTTAGTTAGTTTGTTTGGGGTTTTTTTTTTGCTGTTCATGCTTTTTCAGGTATCTGGGTTTATTTTAATGTTATGAATGCAAATTCATCTACTCACAGAGCTGAGATTAGGGCTAATCAGTCAATAGCAGTCACAAGATACTCTCCTATCTCATTAGCTATGGAGAAGGAAAAGAAGAAAGGAAGGTGGGACCCATAAGGAACGGATGCTGACTTCCAGCTAGAAGTGAAAAGAAATCATGGTGATGAGGCATGTTTTGCTTGGCTCTGATTTTTCTGCAGGTTGTATAGGATATCACGGGAAGTTGAGACAGACAGAAGCAGATAATCTCTTTGCTGGGAATCTCCTCAAGGGCTTTGAAAAATCATGGCAAAACCAACCTAAAGGAATAATTTTTTTTTTTTTTTGGACCATTGCAGTTTGTTACTGGGAGATTAATGAGAAGGATTTGAAGGAGAATATTAATGTGATCTATTCTTATATCCTGCTCCCCTCCTCATAAATCTCCCGTTATTACATGCGCACTAAGCAGCACGTTGCTTCACCTTCTCTGAGACACAAGTCCACCAACAGGTCTCTTTTGTTTGCTCCCCTGTACTTCCCATAGGTCAATACTCAGATAATCCCTAATTCCCTTCAAACTGATGTCCTCTTCCCTCCCATCAATGCCTTACCGCTACTAATGAACGGGGAGGCCAAGAAAGGAAAAAAAAAATCAGACTCATGGAAATATCCTCCTTGGATCAGCTCTGGATCTAAGGGTACTGATATTTAAATACCGTGTGGAAATCAACTGAAATAGAATAAAATTAATAAGATTTTGATAATTGCTTCTTTGTCACAGTTAAGTTGTCTCCTTTTTGTCTCGGCAGAGCTAGACAGACTGTTCTTTCATTCTTGAGCTCTCACTCTAAAGAAGTCTGGGTTAACATCACAGATGGCCACCACCACCTCAGCTGTCAAAGGGAGTGCACCCAGAAGAGGAAGAGCTGACAGCCTAGGTGGACTCTCATGTGCTTTGGCTCAGCTACAGGACGCATTGCAATTATAGCCCAAATGCACAGGAGAGCAGAGAGAGCCATCACAACCCTTCATCGTTACGGACAGCTCGCGTTCCCACAGCGTGCCCGGGAGAAGAAATCATAGCTGTGTTTTGATGTTGTACGAAGATAAAGAACCAGGTAGATTAAGTGATTTATTTAGGGTCACTCAGAACATCTCGAGTTGAATCAGAAACAGAGCTTCAGTACCTGGAGCCCTGCTCCAGTTAACAGCCGTATCCGCCCAGGTGACAGACTACCCTTTCACTCCACAGAATAACAAAATCAACTCTCCTGAATACACCCTGTTAGAAATGTTGTCCCCTGTAGCAAGATTTCAAGAGATTCACAAGCCTCCTACGTGCACAGAGACCAGAACAACCCTGCCAAATGCTGTCCTAAATTATTCTTGTGTAAAATTCATTGGGTACAGAAAAGGAATAGCAGAAAAGGCGGAAGGAGATGAGCTGTTCTTGAAAGTTTTTCTTATTATGCAAACACAGAGTCCAAAGATTTTCCAGGGAATTGTTGTGTTAAATAGCCACAGTTGTAATTGGTGAATTCATAAATGAATACAAATGTGTAGCTGTCATAACTGGCAGATGACACTTCCTGAAGGATAAGCTTGTACTCTTCCCCAGCGAAGGCGGCATGCAAGAGTTTCATCTCCTGAGACTTCTAATGTACAAATTCTTTGGCAATTCTTCCTAAGGCGGAACTGTTTTTAATTTAGAAGACGTCAACCTACTTGTACTAGTGGGAGAAATTAATAAGCCAAGGATGCAGGTCGGCTGTAGTGTAATACTGAGTAGATATGTCTCCATTAATTGCGGGATTGTCTGTGCTCACTTAAAAGCTGTTCTGTCTCAGAGCTTGAACCCGTTGCTTGTGCTCAGATAAAATTCGCCCGAGCTTCTAACACCTTTTCTCTTGCTGACCCCTCAGGGATGGGTTTGTTTCATGTCTGCATATATCACATGCTGAGCCATATATTTCTTCTGTCTGTATAGCACAGATATGAATATAGATAACCATATGTCCTCTAATACTAAGCTCCATTTGCATTAATCCATCCTAGACATTTAGAAAGGCAATTAAAGCAAAGAGAATCTAAAAGCTATATTCAAGTGACCTGGACCGTAAACAGATCTTTGGATCTAATATTTTCACGTGGCTGCTTTAACCAACCTCTACATGGGACATCACCAAAGCCAGCTTTTCCTCCTGACCAGACATGGGCACTTCAAGTTGCCTGAACACAGCCTTGATAAATGGGGTACAGTAAGGGAGTGACAGAAAAAAAACAAAAAACCCCAAAGCTGTTTACATTCATATTTCAACCCTTAGCCTGGTCCTTTTCTACCAGCTTCATAACCCTTCTCTACTGCAACTCATCCAAAGGCCCTATATAGGAGAGACAGGGCATTTACTGGAATTGTCAACTCATCTTGCAAATGGGAGGAAAAACCTGGTCTAGAGGACTAGATGCAGTGCTTAGGCTTGCAGATGTTCTTGCAGATTTGCAATGTGTACATCTGCACGAGAATAACCGAAGTCCTTTAGTTTTCTGTCTCCACTTCTCATCATGATTATTCCACTCCAGTAAGCAATCTATTGTCTGCTGGACTGACTTGTTCCCCACGTTTATTCATGCTGTTGAGTGAATGATGCTCTCTAAACACCAGACACATATTATATACAATTAGGCTTCTTAAATCTGTTAGGATAACAAAAACTTGACAGAATTAATGCTTGTGCTCTCCATACATAACCTGTGTAAATGTTTCTAAACGAAATCGAATTAAAAAAAAATAAAACAAAAGAAGAAGCTTTCATTCTTCAGTGAAATGCTGCACAGTTCAGCACATTCCTAGTCTGTGGGCATGGTCATTTTTTGCAGTGATTGCCTTTTTTCCTGAATAAGGAGGAAGTTTTCCCCTGTGTACAAAAGCAGCAGATATTAAATTTTGGATGGTGCTGTATTTAGGAACAGAATTCAGAAGGTGAACTAACAACACAAATTCACGGAGAGGTTTTTTAAGGAGTGCCTTCTACTAGCTTAAATATTCTTAACAATAGTTTAAACAAATGGAAAACATGCTATGCTAAGTTGCAATCAGCTATGTTAGTATTATTTAATTATTTAATAATAATAATTTAATTATTTAATTTCTAGTCAGGTTTTGATCTTGGGTAGCTTAAAATACAGTTGTTGAAACTACCCCAGGTTCACACTGACATCAATAAAATAAATTTTCACTTGGTTGGTTGGTTTGGTTTCTGGCCGTTGGAAAATCCCTCCATAAATGTTGGCAGTTTTGGGGTCAGGGAACAGTGTTATAGCATAACCTTCCACATATTACTTAAGAAAAGGTCTTTATGGAACACCCTTCTTTATGCTATAAGTTGTCTGAAGGAGGTGCAATCAGTGCATATTCTCTTTAAAAACCAGACCAACCTATCAGGTCTGCAATTATTTGAGCAACAGAGGGAATTTGACACTCCTAAGCAGGAGCTTACCATTGACTTACAATGATATCCTTTTATAAGCCAAAAGGACAGAGTGGTCCAGTATTTGAGATGACACCAGACCAAGACTCAGATGTTTCACTGAATTATTTATGACCTGGGACAGATACACTGCTCTCCCTGTCTTTCTCACTTCCCACCCTTTGTATGTCACTCCTTTTTCAACAGGACACTTTTTGGTGGGGATTTCTTTCTTTCTGTACCACACCAAGCACGAAAAAGCCTGAGCTTTAAGCGGCAACTCTAAAACAGGAATACCAACGATAAGCAGCATCTACTACGCAGTACAAATGGCTGCAAAATGGTACGCAGAAAAGCAATGTGGAAAAAATTAATTTGAGATATTTAAGGTTCAGAAAATTTGATGATTCAGTCTAATTGGGTGGATTTAACAAACTATACTCAACGGATATGCTCCTGGCATGCTATAAAAGCCTTCTTTCCCCCTTTTTAAAATGAGAAATCTAGTTAATTAAATTTACTTACTAAACAGCTTGTATTACAACAGTAGAAAATGACAGATGTCTTTCATAAAATTAGTCATATTGTGGTAATTTTCCCCTTTCCCCCAAACATTGTGCGATTATGGGCATATTTTCTCCTGTTAAAAAGCTATCTGTCATAATTGCTAATGAATTCCACTCAAAAGTGTTCTGAAAGAATAGGTGTTCAGCGTGTAATGTAGAAAAGTTTTTCTGCGACATATTTTCTCCTTGCCACTTTGTTCTGTGGGCTGTTAGCTGCTTGCAGAATACTGCATAATTTTAAAGGCTTATACTTATAAAGGCCAATCATGTATTAATTCATTTGGTATTCATTGAGAGACCTTTAATCATGATGGATTAATTTATTATAAATGCAGCTATAGTATGTTATTTCATAATATCACTACTGTAATTTAGCAATTAAACAGTCTGTTATTATTTCAATCACTGCCCAGATCTGTATCATGATATGATGTTTTTGCACCACGGTGAATTATTTTACATCACATATAGGACAATGGAGTTTTTTTTTTTTTTTTTTTTTTTTGGAGACTAAACCTTTGGGGAAGCAGAAATATATAAGATAATGCTTGGCTCTGATATTCTGCTTTGTCTTTGAGATGATTCATCCTAAATAGTTAGAACCAGTTAGTCAGGGGTTTGCAGTGATTACAGGTCTGATCCAAAGCTGACTGGAGTCGATGCGCTCAGCTTCTTGGACCCAGTTGTGAGTGAGAGGGTTGTAAATACTTAGCAGGAAAAGGGTGTGGAGAGGGCAAAACTCAGGCAGGTACCCCAATTAAATGCAATTTGAGATAAAAAGTAGAAATGGCTAGACACAAGAAAATGTAATCAGTTGTTTTTTGAAAACTGAGCAGGACTCCATGAGTGCTGCTGACCTGTACTCCTGCTCCACTAGACAGACAAATACAGAGCTTTCCAAAGGGTCTGGGATGAGACCATTATATCTCCATTCTCGAAATGCATTCTTTCACAATTCTTACGCCTTTCAGTTCAGAAGAGGAATTGGGGCACATTTATGCAGATCCAATTTACCCAGTGTCAGATGACTGAATGTTAC
Source organism: Grallaria varia (assembly GCA_013396735.1). Taxonomy (NCBI): domain Eukaryota; kingdom Metazoa; phylum Chordata; class Aves; order Passeriformes; family Formicariidae; genus Grallaria; species Grallaria varia. Next base: position 183,960 of record VWZG01009901.1, on the reverse strand, counting down.
TGTGACTCGTGAATGGAATGGCCCCAGGGAGAATCTGGATCACGTGTATCATTTCCGTAGGACAGATGTGCAAACTGTGCTGCTTGGGAAAGTGATACCTTGCTTTGGTACCTACAGTAAGTGTGGAGAGATAAGATGTAGTATCTCTGGGAAAAGACACTCAGCCATTTCTCTTTGTTCTAACCACTTGGCCTGATTTCTTTCTCTAGCACTTGCTGTTGTCATGTTGGAATTGACACCGTAGCAGAACAACTGCACCACTTACCAAATACTCTAAAGCTTTCTTTTTCTTTTTTCTTTTGAGTGAGAGAGGAAAAGGTAGTGGAAGTTGCCAAGTCTGTATCTCTGGACACTGGAGAACAAATTGATCTGTTACTTGGAGCTCATTTTTTAATCTCCCTCTATTGACATTTAAGTAACTGATTCTTCTCCATCATTGTTAGCTGTCTTTTTTCCTGCCTGTCAAGAGCTTGCTAAATTAAGATTCACAGCCCAGGATAGTTTTCATATGAACCCAAAAGGAGTCAATATGTTTACTTAGATAAATGGTTATTTTACAAGGTAGTGTAAAATGCATAATTTTCTGTGGTATATAAAGCCACGAAGCACAATCTATCATGAGTGACTCATTTAATCTCTGATGTATCACTGGATGCCTTCTTCAAAGAGCAGTCTGGAATAAGTGATTCATATTAGGAAATCTGGAAAGAAGCTGCACAGAGAGCAAGTGAAGGGATCAGAATCAAAACGATGATAATGTATCCTCAGTCATATGACAGAGATCACAAAATCTTGTTAAATCCTCTGGTGTATCACCCTCTGCCTTCAGGATTCACCCTCTCAAGAGCATTTTCAGCTGCTTTTCCTTCTCACATTTGGACTGGATAACAGAGCTATCTGCAGCTGGAGATGAGGAGCATTTTTACAGGCTAACGAATCTACTAGAACCAATGGTTTTAATCTCTCCTTGGCTACAGAATCAAAGCCAAGTTCTCTGCAGGTGCAAATAGGATCTTCTCCACTGCCTTAGGTGGAGTTTCACTCATTTGCACCATTAAAGAATTTGGCACTGAGGATGTTGAGATCAAAAGGTTCCAGTTGGCAAGGAGATGTGCAGAAGAGAATCTGTCTGGGGAAATATTCTGAGAAGACTTATCTATCCAGTGAAAAGAGGACTTACCTCTCCTCGGAGGAGTCTGGTATTGATAAATCCAAATTATATTAAATTTTGGGACATCTCTTTTGACCCTGCTAATTCTAAACTGGACAGTTTGGGAAGTCTGCCAAAACCCTGCACAAGGGAAACACAGTGGTGTGCTCCTCTATGTGTATTTTCACACCATCACATTATATGCATATTTTATGTTTTTATTTTCCACTGACATAACACTTACTCGTGGTCTGTATTGCTCATTTAATAAAACCAGGGTTGGAACATGTCCTGCCGTAGCTGCTTGCACAACACATACCAAAAGAAGCATCATTATTAGTAGGTGTGCCTTCATGATGCCGCTACTTCATTGCCAGAAGCAATTTCCACCTAATTTGGAGTTCTTGCATATGCAATGAAGCCTTTGCCATTACTGCTTCAGAGACAACTAAGAAATATCTGTTTATTTGTTAATAATGATTTTGGAAAATACAGGAAGCAGTGAAATATCAAGGCTCATTTAGAAAAATTATAAAAACTAACATTTTAAGTGAGTAGAGTAAGACAACCCCCACTCCCTCGTCCTCATATGCTCTGGTAAATATATGCAGCTGACTTTCCAAAGGACAGCACCAGTATATTTACACTTTTATATCTTTGGATGCTTGTTCAGAGTCCAATTTGCTCCTGGACAAGGGCATATTGATGAGTACCTGGTGTGTTTATTTGGATGGACGTGCTTGGTCTGAAAGCCAGCTCCATTCCAGGAGCCCTCACCAGCTCTCAACAGCCCAGTGTCCACAGTCAGCTTTCTTTCCTCTCAGGAAGGCACAATTCTTGCCTCTGCCCACACCCCTCCAGGCAGCAGGAGGATTCTGCACCAGGGTTACACCAGGGTTGCACCACGTTACATCAGGGCCCAGTCACTGTCCTGTGTCCATCAATGGTCCATAGAGGATGCCTAGAGCAGGCTGTAAGATTAAAACAAGCTTAGAGGGCTTTTTCATCTTTCTAAACTTCCTGGTTCAGGAGTGTTCAGGAGATATATCAACACACTGAATTTTTATGACATGGGTTAGGGATATAATTTTTATGTTTGAAAACATCTTACTTAATCCGTACAGACACCTGCTAGCAATGGTTCCCACCTCCTCTTTTCAGGTCTGCACCTGGCTGAAGTTCAACTCAGAGGCTGGGAGCACTCTGGGGAGGAGCGTCCTTTTGTTCTGTGTTTCTACTCGTTACGTCTACACTAATAAAAGACGACCAGGGATGTGGCTCAGGCACTATTGCCTGAGCATTCGCAGAGCTTTGGTTGACAGTCTGCTCCCTTGCAGAGCTTTGGGTTGTGCCAAAGAACATTCTCCAAAACACTCAAGCTTGGGTTGAGGGTCAGCAGGTACCACAGAAAGGTTGGATGCTGCCAGTTCTGCCTGGGCTGCAGATGAATATGATTTGCACCCCACTAACAGCACGTGGGGCTACAGGGTGGTCCTTGACTCTTCTATTCATAGTCCTGACAGAACCACAGAGGCCCACAAATAGTGACCATGAAGTAACATGAACGACTCTCACCAGGACTTTCAAACCCAGTTTCATTACCTTCCTAAGAGCAAGTTTTCTTGCTCTGGAAAATTAATTTTAAGACAAAGAATGAAGCTGCATAAAGAAACTTGGAGGCATAGAGGATCTTTTGAGTCAAGATGTTCCCCAAACTAGTTTTGCAGCTTGTGAAAATTAGTTTCTTTTGAAGTGTTTCCTGTCCTGCTTCAATGACATTTATTCTGTCCTAATGTGTTTTGTGAAAGTTACTCACAGAAATACATTTATATAAGATAAACCACTAGTAAGGGTCATAGATTTCCAATATTATTTTAATAAAATCTTTGAAGACTAACTCATACAATTTGGGAATCACACTTCACAAGATAGACTTGCCAGAGGTTTTTAATAGTTTAAGGTATGAAACTGATCAGAAATAACAGAAAAAAGAACTACTTCTGTATGATCACTCTTATATTCAGCCAAAGATAAGTAGCTACATCACAAAAGCATATTCTTTTACTGATGAGAGGGAAGAACATAAAGAAAATTAAACTATGACAGTGGTTTTCTGGTTTATGGTGCTCATACACAGGAGAGGTTGATTGTCCTTGCTCAGAGTTATACAGCATTTTGCTTAGATAAACACATCAACCGGTGATATTTCCATCTCTTTGCAAAAGGTGGTATCTGTGCAGTAGATTATGAAATGTCCTGAAAGGCAAGAAAAATGTATCTGAAGAAAAGGAGTACAAGGACTGAGTGTTGCCTTCCAGAAAATCTCTTTATTGGCTTACTTGAAAACAGAATTTTCAATTCCTCTGTAGAGAAGCAGCAGCTGGATTATTGTATTCAGCAATTAGAACTGGGGTAGGTCTAATACAGAGGTACAGTATAGAACCCTATAGATGTCTAATGCTCATATTCTTTATATCTGTTACTACTTGTCTGCACAAAGCTTTCAACTACTGCATCTATATAAGCAAGTTTGAAACCTCTAAAACAAGATGGGATGCTTTGCTGCAGGGATACAGTTAACCTATACTACAACCTTACAGAAAATGGTTATCCTTCGGGTAGGAATTCCTGGCCAGAATTATTTTGTCTGTGTGATGTTAAAGATTGTACATGTTGGATCAGTAACTTCTGTCGTCCTTAAAGATTAGTTGTGCTCTAGAGGCTGTTATTTGCCATTCTGGGGCAGATGCTCAACAGACTTCAAGGGATCACTCTGATTTATATCAGCAGAAGGTCTGGCAGACTTATGTGAATGGAACTGAAGTTGTTCTCAAGAAAAAAAAAGCTCAAACGAGCACTAATGTAAATAAATCCTACATTTTAATGTAGTTCCGATGTGGGTATAAGTACATTTGTGTGCCCAAAACAAGATAGTTTCTGGGTTTATCAAAGTGTGGCTATTTTCCATTTGTTCATTCATAATTCATTTATTAATAAAGATTTCAGCTGTGGTACAGTCTTTATCCTACCATAACAGGAGCTTCTGGCTTCATAACTTCACTGGAGCAACCCACATGATGAATATGAGCTGAAGAATAGAAGCCAAATCCTTCTAGGCTCTGTATATTCATGCTTGCCAGAAAAATTATGGCCAGCTGAAGGAGAAGGAGATGGAAAGTAGCCACCTCTGTTTTGGCTCCTCTCAAAGTCCACTGAGGCCACTGGACCTACATAAGTACCTTCTGAAGTTGGAAACAGGAATCGAGGGGCAGCAGAGACTGCTTATTTATGAGTTACTTAGCAGTCCCTCGTGCAGCAGTTGCCATAAGGCATAGCCTCAGCGCAGCTTGTTCCTACTCCTGGCAGAAGTTATCCTCCTGGGGAGCTGCGCTTTCGGATGCTGCTGGCCAGAAAAATGAGAATACTTTACTGCCTCTCTCACAGAGTATGAGTATATTCACTCTGGGGGCAGTTTTAGCATTTGGCCCCATGCCTGGACATCATTACTATTGGGCACTCACACTGAACACAACGGCGCTGACCAAAGTCTGTACTGAAAAGATTACATTCTCCCAAACCAATATTTTCAATTTGGCCCTCAAGATTCTGACGGCAGGAAACTTTTGGAAACACCATAGGCCGTTGTTTGTTGTAAACAGCATTACCTGCAAAAGTCCTGGTGAATATCACAGGTTTCATGAAAGCAAGAGAATGCAGAAATACAGTACCCTCTAGTGAAAGGGGGTGAGCCGAAGTGAACAGTTAAACAACATGTGCTCCACATATTACAGGAGCTCAAACTGCCTTTAAGCAGCTCTTCTAAGAAAGCATCTGGTTAAAGAGTTTGGGGCAAAGCAGCAGAACCTACTTTAAATACAGAGAAGAATATTTTCCTGCTTATACTACAGCTTTACTTTTTGTAAATTTAAAAATATTCCGCTTTGAAATGGGACTGACAACAGACACCAGCACCATGTGTGAGTGCACCCTGAATCTAAAAGGGGAGGGAGCTTTGAGTTTCAAGCTGCAAGTGTTCCTATTCATGTCACAACTGCAGTAAAGTCTTTTTCTATATCTGGGCATAAAGAAGTATAGAGAGCTAAAAAAAAAAATTGGGTGCAAATCGGAATATCACCACATTTATGGCATCTCATGGTGTTGGGTTTCCAGAAACTGTACTTGTTAGCTGGCTTGGCAGAGGCAGAAAAAACATGATGATATTCCAGCAACAAAACATTTTCTTACTCACTGAGCTTAAAACATTTCTCTGGTTGCAGTGGCTTCGATGGGACTATTCCCATACCATAATCTTAAGCACATAATTAAGGGCTTTACTAGATCAGTGCCTGAAAAAGCAACACTGATTTCTGTTGAATGCACATTATGTTAGGGGCCATTTGTAAGCTCATTAAAATGAACAGAAAGGATCCAGCAGACGCTGGACCAAGCCCTGTCTCAGGACTTTCATGAGAGAAACAAGGTTGCCTCTTGTTTACACTTTCACAGGTCACTGAGTTCCCAGACTTTGAGCCATTGATTACTTCGAATTATCAATGAAGTTAGAGATTTGCTGTCAACTTAAATGGGTACAGCATAGGACATGAGGAAATAAAGAGCAGAATCATGTACAATTTGTGATCCTGGGTATTGGGTACTTAAAAAAACAACCCAAAAAGCAGGCATGCTCATGAATTCCTGCGCACGGAACAGCCTCTGCTCTAGTGCGCTGTGTGCGCCATGCAATGTGCTTGGGAATGCACTTTGCATTTCTTTGGAACAGCACTGGATATGATTCTTGCTCTGCCTCCCCTTCCCTCAGTGCCCAGACTAATAAATTTCCCATTTGTCTCACCTGTAGTTACAATAAAGCTGTTCTCAATGGTGCTAACATCTGCCGTGGTCATTCTTCTGGGGTGAGAAAGGCAGAACGTTTTCATTGCTCGTTCATTTGTGAACACCAGTTAGGTAAAGCTGTCACTTGTGCCCAATTATTGGTGAGGATTTTATAGCACAGTCTCCTTCCTAAAGCTAAACTGACACGGCCAAGCCCCATTTTATAGGCGTTCTTAAATTCTTCCAAGCCATATTTAAAATCCTTATGCTCAGAGATGGCAGGTGCCATGTGTTTTCACAGCTACGTTAACAAATGCAATTTTGTGGCAACTTGACCATGCCAGTGAAGCAGTAAATTTCTGTAATCTCTATGGTTCAGAATTTCACACAGGACTTTGCTGGGAATATGTAAAGCCTATTAGTACAGGAGCACGATGAAGATAAAATTAAAATAACTTTACAGTAAAAGCCAAAAAAAAAAGAGAGAGTAAATTCTGGGGAATTTTTTTTTGTGCTGCTAGAGCAATGAAATGTGCCAGAGGAAAATGCTGAAATAGAAAAAAAGAAACTTCACTGAGCTCTCTCAGCCTACTCTTCAAATGACTGCCATCAGCTTAGGTGAGAAGCAGTAATTTGGCTTCCACAAATGCTAACAGAGGCTTAACCTAAAGCATAACTGGGATGTGAAACTTTATAAACGTCTTTTCTAAAACCTTGCTTTATGTTACAGTTCACGCATTGCCCTCCCAAATGTTTTATGCAGGCCTAGGGAGACGGTGGCCACAACTTTCCTAGTCCCCAGCGTGTGAGAGTTGCAGCTGCACATCTGCATCCCGGTCTTAGCTGGTACACTCAGGATATCTGCATTACCAGCATGAGCTTGGCTATTGGAACCAAGACAACTTGGTGTTATTCAGGACTGCCACAGACCCCCCCAGCTCCAGCATCTCAGCCACCCCGAGGGCTGGGGGTGCGTTGTACCACCTTGCAGGGCCAGAAGGTCTGTACAGCATCATTGGAGCATTGACTCAGCCTGCTTTGGAAAGGGATCTGTGCTGAAAAATGGGACTAACACCACTTTTTATTTTCCCCAGCTGTTCACAAAACTCCCCAGGACTCCACAGTGAGTGTGAGGGTTACCACTGCCAGAGGACAGTTTTACACACGGAGACAGATCCAGGATTGGGTTTCTGGTCTCCAGCATTTCCTGAGACAGGATCTGTTAGATTTTGCAAGAGGGTACCTCAGTTACCAAGAGAACCAGCAGTTAAATCCTGCACAAATGCATACACTGTTTTTTTGGTTTTTTTTGTTTTTTTTTTTTTTTTTTTCTGACCTGTAAGTCATTTCAGTAGATATTTCCCAGGTTTCCTGTAAAATCATGTGAACTGGACATTTTTTTTTTTTCTTTAAAAGAGAAAGATATGATTCTAGCATCATCACCTCACTCTAGGGACTGGATTTTATGGAAAGTAAAGAAAACAACCTCCTCAGAACGCAATACTAGCCAGAGAGGGGACTGCATTATGGATTGCTCACAGACTTCTTCAGGAGGTTTTACCACAGGGTTTGGGCAAAACTCCTGAAGCGCACAGGTCAAACAAGACAACATCTTTGAATGCTTATAGTTTGTTGTAAGACAGAAGTGTTTTGAAAGATACACTCAGCAGCTCACTCAATCTCTTAAGACTTCACGCAAGCACGCGGGGTTGGGGAGATCAGCTCACATGGTTCTGCATGCTGTGTGGCTGCACTGATGCCAAAAAGGCTATTCACAGAGTGGCCCTTTGAAGTCAGTGGACTTTTTGTTATAGATTTTGAGAGGTTCGGGATTTCATTTGCAGTGTGTAAGGTTAAACGTGTGTATGTCCTTGCAGCATCACGGCTTAAATGTGTAAACCTGTTCAGCAAGAGTACCCAGCCTTTAGTGTCCTGTGGATGTGACCTCTCTCATTTCGTGACACTGGGTAGGCAGCCTTTGCTCTTCACTCAAGCACAAAAGCTTCGTTTGGTATGCACATGTCCTTCATAATTGCAAGGGACTCAGGGTACAGAAAGAGAAAGGTGTTAGTAGAGCTGCTTGTTAATGGAGCGCCTATGGAAAACATTGACTGCATCAGATTGATTAAGAGCCGCTATTAATCTATACTTCTGTCTCTTGTTATCCAAGATGCAGGCACAGGGCTGTTTGGATTGCTCACTGTGTCAGTGGCTCGTACTGTGCTTATACATTAATCACTGAGAACAGCAAATGTGCGGGAGACCAAATCCTGTGTTCAGAGCCCCTTTATGACGTGAGCAGTTCTATTGCGTAGAAACACATTTCCTGCACTCTGCAAAATCCAGACGCTCTCCTTGTTGGAATAAAGAATATTTCTTCAAAACATTGCAGAACCCAGGTTCAGAACAGAGCTACCTCAATCATGTCTGATGATCACAGAATCATTGAGGCTGGAAATTAAGATCACCACGTCAAACCTTCTTTGATTGAATACCATCGTGCCCACCAAACCATATCATGAAGTGCATCATCAGCTGTGGGGATGATAACCATTGCATGCTTAAATGAATGGTAAGATCCAGTTTCTTTGACTTAAACCAAACCTACACTTAATCTTCAGGATTCTAAGGGACACCATGTTTGTCTTATGCAGAGTGTGTCCATATTGCTGACTGCCTTACCCATCCAGTGTGGTCTTATTTGTCCAACAGCCATACTGTGTATTTATATATATATTAACATTTATTTACGTACTGACGCACTTACTTTTTAAATTAATGTAGAAGTTTGACCCTGGGCAAAATCAAAACAAAGCAACACTGCGCAGAACTTCCCAGCGCCAGCACAGCTTCCCCCCCCCGCCCCACCTNACCCAAATAGTGAAGTGACCAGCCCCGAGCTGCAAACCTTCCCCCCAACCACATGCCTGATGAGAGACTGACCCGGCTGGAGAAGAGACTGCACTGAAGAGGCTGACCCAAGGAAGCGTCCGAAGACAGTGTGTCCCAGAACTTCCTCCCTCACTCCTCTATCCCATGTGATGTGAGATAGTAGGGAATACCTCTGCTTTGTCAATGTATGTCACCTGACTCATTTCCCAGGAAGGCCTAAAAAACAACAAACCTAGCCAAAGCCTAAAATTTAAAACTACCACAATTAATCAGATTTTCCTTGAACGTAAACATGGCTGTGATGCTGGTTATGGTCACCTTTAGGTATCACTTCCTCTAGACCCTGCAAACAGAGCTCCCTCTGCCTCTCTCTGTTCAAGTGGGCTGTGAGCCCATCAGCAACACCTACAGCCCTTCATGCCACATACCGTGTACTTGGCATGAAAAAAGTTCTGGGGCAAAGTACAGGGCCAAGAGGACACAATTAGCTCCTCCACAAGTGGACGGGCGAGATGCAGAGGTGAAGTATACTGTAACATTCGGGAGACAAGGAACTCCCTGCAGTATGTACTTTTAGCACTGTAAATGCAGCCTTAGCTGTAGAAAACTAGGTAACCAAATTATCTGTCTGAAAGCTTTCAAATGCTTGTAGCTTCCTCTGGGTAAGGGAATTTACATCAGGAGCATCAACTCGTTTTAATGCTGGTGCCTAAATTAGGCAGACTTCATACTCATGGAGTTTCCCGACTTTTAGATTTTTTTTAAAGCGTTGCAGCACAACTTTTAAATGCCACTGGCCTGGTAAGTAGAGCAAATGAACCAATCACAGCATCTCCTTTCACTAGATCAGTTCAGCCTAATAAAATTAACCGTGAGGAACAAGATTAATTGGACGTTAAACACATTGCCAGGAATGCACTGGTGACAGCTTCCCCCCAGCAGCCCTGGAGGACTAATGATATATGTGAGTGACATTATGCCAGCGATATATGCGTGTGTCTCTGCAGTACAGCCCAAACTTCACGAGCATTAGCCTTGTTTTAAGCCCACTGCCAGGCATATGAGGCTTGGTAAGTCAATAGTATTATGGCTTTTTTTTTCCCAGATAGGTAATTTACAGAGTTTTAAGACCTCTGTCTTCAGGAAGTAGTTACAAGAGATGTCTAAATTTAGCAATGCAACGGTATGGTTAATTAAGAAAATTTGAAGGGGAGAGGTAGTTAAATGAACTGAGTTTTGAATGTAATGTCCTTCAGTGGGATTGAAAGAAAACAGATGTTTAAAATAGGTCAGATAAATCACGCCCTGAAAGTACCTGTTTGTTTTCTCTGACTGTAATGGGAGCCAGAGGTGATTTGCTCAGACGTAGGTGTATACACCATAGGTATCTCAATTTGGATGAGATGAATCCTACCTCTGGCGCCCAAATGTCATGAACAGAGAATACCTGTATGGGTAATACAGAGGCAGTTGGAGGTTCCAAGCTGAAAAAGCAAATTAAAAAAAAAAATACATGCAGAGGTTTTGTTTGCTCCCACTTTGTTACCATGTCCAAGGAAAGTGACAATATCTTTAACAGTGTGAGTGGGAAATATTTAGCTCTAAGAGCTCTCAGAGCACATCAGCCTTAGGCCAGGACCTAAGTTGTCAGTACCCACAAGCCATGGGACATGCGAGACAAGCAAGGAAGATTTTGGGTGATGACAATTATAGTCTAGAACCATATAATTATAGTCTACTACCTTTGGAGTGATGAGAGTAATTAGAAGGCGTTAGATTATTTTGAGGGTTTTCTGTACCCTACACAGGGTTAGGAGCCCCAAGGAGCCTGCAGTGAACCATGTGCATGTCACAAGGAGATGAAGGACATGTGGCTGGCTGCCAGGCTTGTGGAAGAAATGTCTTGGCAAGTGTTGGCCCAATATGCTACCCATCAGGTAGTGGGGGAGAACCAGAGACTTGGGGTCACTCTGGGCCCATGTAGAATGTTCTTGCTTCATTTGGTGATGCAGAGCTTCAAGAGTGGTTCTTGCTGAAGGAAGACCATAGCTAATGTGTTAAATCAAGTGGAAACACAGCAAGCCTCTTATAGTGCCATAAATCTTTTCCAGTTAGAAGAGAAATCTGTGAGTCTTTTACTGATAGAATGAAAAAAATAAGCCTAAGAGGTTAAAACCTAAGAATTTTGCCATGACCCTATGATACTTGAATTCAGCTGACCAGAAATGTAATTCTAATAAATAATCCTGTTCATGGAAAGAGGTGCTGTGAGATTCTTTAGTATTCCTCCAGAGTCCTGAGAAAAATCTTGGAATCTGGCTTCTCCCAGGTGAAAGAAACTGATGAAATCCCATCATTATTGTCCATGGCAAGTCTGTGATTTACCCTAATTTTACCTGCTGTGTGCAACTCAGACTTGCAGTGACTTTATATGGAATGTTAGAGATGTGGAAGAAATACAGAATTATGCCAGTTTATTCCTGCAAAGGAAACTCATAGTTATGTTATCAAAGTTTCTAATTATAAAATTTCTTTAATATTTTATTAATAGGAAGAGAGGGAAGATGCCAAAACTTATGGTATTTCACAAGTAAGATTATGGGCTGATTTCCGATTGGTTGACAGGACCCTAATAATAAAACTCATAATTTTATACTACATTCCTCTAGTGATGATAGAAATTCTTTGTGCATAATAGCACCATTTCTATTCAGGAATCTTGTTAACAGTTGTAAACTCAGATTATCATTTTTATTAGCCTAGTGTTTTCTTATTTCTCTGTTACTGACAGGAAATTACAGCAAGTTTTCTGGCTTGCTTTTTTTTCGTGTGTGTTACAATGAGAGCAGTTGCATTCAGCTAGAAATTTCCAAGCACTGAATAGAGGACAGCATTGCTAGAAGCCAACAGCAACTTAAAATGCACAGATTAATTAAAAATAAATAAATTTAAAGACTAAATTCACAGAGGTTGCAGACTGGTAGATTGGGTTAGGTGCTGGGGGTTTTTTTTTAATGATACAGGTATTGGCTTTTTTATACTTTTAGAACAAATTCTTGCCACCATTCCCAGCATCTAAGCTTGGGTGTACTGTTTCCATATTGCCTCATAGCAGTAACTCTGACATCACCTCTGTGACCAAAAACCACTGGCTGCGTTCAGGCTCTCCCTCCTGCAGCCTCACCCACTGCTGAGATGCCCACCATGGACAGTGGGAACCAACCACCATGGACTTCTCAAGACTTTGGGTAATTAGGAAGCTCAAATGAGAGTATTGGTAGTTGTTTCACCCCATTAGGCCACTCGAGCATTGCAAAAGCACTGTTTCCAGGAGAATGTGAGACTATAGCTGCATAATTTACCGACAACAGCCTACAGTTTATTCATATTACATCAGATACGCTTCGAACTGTCAGTTGATACTGAGTGAATAAAAACTTATTTCCATAACAAGAACACTGAATTCAACCCTTTTCTTCTCTGGTTATAAATGGATGGGAGTTCAGGATTACAAGGGACAAAGCCTAATTTTCTGGGCCTTGCAGACCTTGGTGTTGGCGTGGGGGAAGGCAAGTTGTCAGGGCAAAAGCAAGATGTGGGAGCTACGACCTCATTTCACAAAACACCAGCATTTTCTGCATGAGCAAAATAAACCTTCAGAAAAGTATCACGGTGCTTGAAACTGAGGTTTAAATAGGGAGTGAGGAACTTCTGCAAGAGCAGCGCCCTTAACCCTCTGCCCCAACAAAGTTGCTGTGAAAGAATGTGATTTTCCATATGGCATTGGCACACCCCTCTCCTCTTCTCCAGGAACACCAAATGGACTCTGTGTTAAATCTGACTGCTCCTCATCTCTGCTCTCCTTGAGCAACTTCACTGGTGCAATCACACTATGAGTGTAGCAAAACAGACCTTAGAGTCTGGAAAGTCTGACGTATTAATCTGCAGATTATTAATTTCACTCCACCTTAAAAAAAAAAAAATAAGAAAAAGAGTTTTTGAGGAGTTAGAGGACTGAATCATGCTGGGTTTCTAACTCCATTCAATTCTCTAAAAATTCCCATCCTATGCCCAAAAAGTTTTCATCAGCATGACCACAAATCTGCAAACAAGTAAGTGTAAGAGCAGTGTTTGTTGTAAATACTGCAGTAAAAATGACATTATCCAGTCCTAATTGCAACAAAACCTAATTGCAGTTAGAAAAGGAGCGATAGTTCAGCATTGATAAGGTCCAGTCCTGCCAGTATTCAGCAGTTTCCTCTTAAATACAGGACACGCTCAGCCTTCCTGTTGATTTCAGTAGGTGTTGTAGCATTTAATACTTGGCAGAATTACATTCAGGAAGCCTTAAGAAAACATGTCACCATGTAAGTTGTATAGGGATAAACACAAAACAAAAGCAAAATACATCTCATTTGCTAAAAAAAAAAAATAAAAAAAATAAAATTATAACATATCAGTATCAGAAAAAAGACTAGAAAGGAGATGGTGGAAATCAGGGGACTTGCAAGGCAGGAACTGCAATGTGTGTAATACAGATCTGACTGTATCTGGCAGGCTGGTATTCATAGGAAACGATCCGCGGCATCAAACTCATTCTTTACAAAAGCAACTCTTGGTATTCCATGCCAAAGTTTGTCAGCTTCTTGCAATTAGCTACTACAATGGGATGGCAAGGTATGAAGTGGAACATCCCTTCCCCCTTTCTCCGGAAGAACAATGCAAGGGACAGCAAGAACTTTACCCAGCACTGGACAACAATAAATCCTGGGTACACTGACCCCACTTGATGCAAGGGGAATAATATTTATTTATTTTTTAAAAAAAAAGTTTCAGCGTTGCACTTCCCTGCCTAGTAAACAGCTGAACAGGCAGGATGATGCCCAAGACCATCTCCTCCACCCCCATCTCCACCCCCCTGTCGTATCAGTGCTTCAGGCAACGTTCGGGAGGGAAAATAAAAAAAAATCACACACGCAAACCCCCCAACTCAAGTATCTGTTGCGAGAGGAGCATGGAACAGTAACCAAAAAACAATCAAGTCCTCATTGTCATAGTGCGACAATCACAGCATCGTTTCTGTGGAGCAAATAGTCAATTCACAGAGAGAAAAGCATCATGAGGACAGACAGGAAAGCTGTTATTACCCATTTTAAGTAATAGGAGAAGGTCACATATCAAGCAGTTACACCTTTTCATTACATCCTAACCCTCCACAGCAGGGGAACCACACTTACGACTGCGTTAGATATACAAAAGCTTTCAGCTCCAAAAAAGGAGAAGAAAGGATGAGAGGGAAAAAAAATTAAATTAAATTCATCTTACCAGCACGTTACAGCACCAACTTGCTTAAAGGAACGTTGCCTTTACAGGTTTCTCTTTTAATTATCCTGGAAGCAGAAGGGGGAAAAAAAAGAAGACGACGAAGCAGGGTTGTTAAATTAGCGTGTGCTCGAATCTTTTCAGTTTGTCGCAGAGTAGAAAAATAGCAAAAAAAAAAAAAAAAAA
>VWZG01009901.1:153849-169535 GCA_013396735.1 Grallaria varia | reverse complement strand
AAAAAAAAGGAAAAAGAAAAAAAAGAAAGGGCACGCAAAGAAAGGAAAAAAAAAAAAGCCAAAGAAAGCTCAGTAATTTAAATTTGCTGTCAGTTCAGGCAGCATCGCTCTGTCCCGCCCCTCTTCCCACTGGGTTCTACTACCTGCAGGGCTGCAACTGACAGCTACTGTGCAAACAAAAAAAAAGGCAAAAAGCATGCTGGGACCATGCTGTCTGCTGTCTGAGTCTCTCTCCACTTCTGATGACTGAAAATCATTAGTGGAAAGGTTCTGTTGTTGTTTGCTGGGATTTTTAAGTTGGGTCCTTTGCATGAAATTTAATTTATTTTTAATTGAGGCGACGCGGCACGTGACAGAAACTGGTGGTTGTGTTTCACAGCTCTCCTCAGAATGGAAACTAACCTGCACGGATTGATTTTAATAGGATGGTATATGGAGAATAGACACAGACTTTACACTGCGTTGCACTTTGCAGGCGCCCAGTCAACCCTCCCTGTAGCACCTTGTACAGAAATTCTTATTTGAATGGAAAGTCGGGGAAACGTTTCAACAGAAAGCAGTTAAAACTCTGGCACTGAAGAAAAGTTGCCACTATTGTTTTAGCTCTGCTTTTAAGTTTTCCTTCTCAACTTTTTCAAATCATTTTTGAGAGCAAAAAGTAGCAGAGGCATAATGAGCCACCGGCACAACACTTGTGTGAAAAGGATGAACTAATAATTCCGGTACATAAAAAGCTGTTTTTATCCAGATGTTTGCAACCCTTTTTTACAGTCTGTGCTAGTAAGTATGAGCAGACTGCCTGCATCATATGAGTGTGAAACATCTGACGAAAACTAACAAGAAAACAAGTACAAAAGCTATAAATGCCTTTTTATACATATATAACTATTTTAATTGTTGCTAACAGGCTTGTAGCAACAGGGCTAAGACAATCCTCCCAAAACAAGCCCCCATAATATATAACTTCTAGCTATAAGTGTATTCACCAAAATACGGTTCCTGCCTAATTATAAAATAAAATTAAAAGAGTGAAATGATGCTTTTTCTTAATACTTTAGTAGTAATTGCCTGGATCATGCCACAGTAAACATGCAACATTTGTATTCAGTTATTGCTCTACTTATGTGTGCAACCATAAAATAAAAAGCTGAAATGTTCAAATTTAATTGAATTAATCTTTGTTTTACTCAAAGTTTGCCATTTACACTGGAAGAGACACATGCATGCTGAGCATGCTTGTCATAGACAATTGGCTCCTAAATAGATTTTTGAAAACTCTGCAGAAACTATTTGCTACTGTGCCTGCATCCCTCCCGCAGCCTTTGCTCCTCAAAGGACACCTGAGAAGGTGATTCCTACCACGAGGAGCTGCACAACAGGGCTCAAGGTCTGCCCTACCGCCCTCCAAGGCTCCTGGTCATGAACACCCAGCCATGATAAATTGGAAACACAGTCAGCTTTCAAGTTGTTTTTCTTCTCTTTCAAAGCCTCCAGACCCTTTTAAGAGGTGATGACCTGAAGCCATTCCTGCTGTTGGTGGAAATCTCCCACCACCCCAGATGTGAGGATTAAACTGGCATAGATGAGAGCCATCTCTTTGCAGAGTTCACCAAGATCTCTTGGCAGGCTTATGTTGTCTAGACAACTTTTTGCTAACCCCTGTGGATTCAGTATCACTACAGAGGGAAAGACAGTATAGGCAGTTGTCATAAAAATGGAATTACATAAAGACAGTGAACATCCTTAGGAACAGGTGCAACAGGAGATTCCCCAAGTAGTCACAGCAAAAATGTAGCATTTTTTTCAGCTGGAATTTGATCTCATTTATGCTTCTGTGGCTTTAAAGCCTCATTTTTATGCTAGTAAAATGGTTTAATATAAGTTTTCATCCAAGTTCAGTGTGTCCTGATTCCCTGTCCTCTGTTTTAACCATAAAACTTTCCTTTTTTTGTCCCTTTTTAAGAAATAAAAATGGTAAAAGGTTAAAAGACAAAAAAAAAAAGTGTTCTTGATGATTTGACAGCATTTAATCCTTATTTTGGTATCTGCATGCACATATACACACACAAATGATCAATTTCAAAATTCCGTTAAATCCAACTAAGTTTTTATCCTTCTATATCTCCTTGAAAGAATCAAGAGAGGACTGTTTTTAATGCACTTGGCATTTTAAGCAAGGCACTCAGACCTTTAAAAGACAAATAATTGAACTTTGCCTTTAAAGGAATACTGTAGTGCACTAAATAACAAAAACTAAAAAAGGTGGATTTAGCAAGGAGATACTTTCAAGGAAGCAATTTGACTAATTGGTTGAGAATATTCACAGAAGCTCATAAAAT
The DNA here is from genome assembly GCA_013396735.1 of Grallaria varia. Lineage (NCBI taxonomy): Eukaryota > Metazoa > Chordata > Aves > Passeriformes > Formicariidae > Grallaria > Grallaria varia. The sequence goes on along the minus strand of VWZG01009901.1, from coordinate 167,196 downwards.
GAAACATTTATATGAGCATCTTACTTGAGCTATTAACTTGAAATAAAAAATAGTGGTAAAATAAGCTGTTAAAATCAACATTTTCTCCTGTAATGCAGGACATGAGAAAACACAAGAACAAACACTGTGGCATTTAGAAGAAGCTGGTGGAATTTGCATTCACTTCAGGTTTTTAGTAATGCTCTGTGTTAATATTAACTATTCAATGTCTCTGTTAGTGTCTAATTTTGATTAATGGTCATGGACTTTGGACTGTAGAGGTAAGTTAGGTATTAGGGAGAAAAACAAGCACCCAGAGGACATAATTCATAGAACATGGAACAATTTGGGTTGGAATGGGAAAGATTTTTTTGTCATTCTATAGACAGTTTTTAAAGAATCAGTGTTGTTAAAGAAGCAGTAATTAACAGAGGTTTCCTCCTATATAATGCAATAGAAAGTATCTAATTAACCTTTGTATCCCCTACAAAACACTATCAACTGAAGCATTTTCTGGTGTTGTTTTAGTCAGAAACATTTCTGCCTTTAACATCAGTGGAGTTATTGACTGGTTTGGGGTTTGTTTATTGTTTTGGGTTTTTGTTGTTGCTTTTTTGTTTTTTCTTTTTTTTTTTCCCACAAGTTTGGATGCCATTGATCATCAAACATTAGCTCCCAAAACCACTGAAACCATTTTGTTAATGTCCATCACTTAAAAAAACAACCCCCAAAACCAAACAATGAACTAAACCTTCGAATCCCTTTTTGCACTCTGTCTGAAATGACTTTGGTACACTATGATGAGAGAAGGGTTGAAGAAGAGGTGTTAGTATGAGATTAATTCCAGTATTAAAATCAAGACTCCTCCCTAAGATCGTGCTCTATGGTGAACTCACCACTGGCTGCCGCAAGAGAGGAGCCCCAAAGAGGAGATACAAGGACGCTCTGAAACAATACCTCAGCCTTGGCCATATTGACTATCATCAATGGTCCACTCTGGCCTCCAGTCGGGAGGCGTGGAGACACACCATCCATAACGCTGCTGATTCCTTTGAGAATGCACACAGAATCAGTCTGGAGGAGAAAAGACAACGCAGGAAGAACCGTGCCCCACCAACACCGCCTATGGAGACTTTCTGCTGTGCCTTTTGCAACTGGACTTGCCCATCTCGCATCAGCATCTTTAGCCATCAGCGCGCTTGCAGCAAGCGTGGGGAGAGCCCTGCCCACATCTTCGTCCGAGAAGCCCAGCCATGATGATGAAAATCAAGACTTGTAAACTTGATGAACACCAAAAGAGACTAGAAAGATCCCTTTCTGGAGGTCTGGCATCTAAAGTGTGTCTTGGTAGCCAGATCCATCGAAGTGGATGGATCCTCATTCCAAATAAATGAACGCAAGTGCCTTCCTGCCCCTTACAGGCAGAGGGGCTCACTCAGCTCCACCCAAACCCTTTGCCTGTGTAAAGGGAATTTAGAGAAGGTGTGAATTATTCGGCTGAGAGAGAGAATGTAATTTCGTGTAAACAGCCAACTCCGTTGTTAGAGGGAGACTTGGGAATAAACACGGGCCATACAGCCGGCTATGACTTTCTACTTGGAGCCGTCGCACATCTTCAGATTTTCAACACGTATTAATCATGTCAAAGTAATGCCCAGCCCCCGGTGCCTTCCTGTACCGTATTGCTTTGTGTACAAGCTAAGTCTTGCCTTGCACTAATTGCTTTCTCCTGCAGCTTTAAATTGAGGGTGGCTTTCTTGTGCATTTAATTGCTTCCCTCTGCAGCTCGCAAGGAAAAGGTAGTTGAAGGTGGCTTCTAAACAAAGATATACAGTAATTAAAAGCTCTTTTAAAGAGAGCTTTTCTGTGCAGCACCTGCTGTTAATGGAGTACTTTGTGTACAGTTCTGTGGGGTCTTTGAATCCAGTGCATTATTTCAGAAGTAATGTGTTGTTGGAGGATTTCTGCATTTGATGTGGGGACCTATATATGTTAATTATTGATGTTGAGGAAAAAAAAACCCAGAAGGAGACTTCTCCTTTCCCCCAGACAAATCCAGCCCATAAAAATGGTTTGGTAAAGTGGAAACTAAGCTTTTAAACTTTTCATTGCTTTGTGCATAACAATAAATTAATTTTATTGTTTTCCCCATCTGAAAAAAAATATCTTGCTACAATTTCCATTTAAAAAAAGTCATCATTTTGCTTATCAAAATTTCTTCTCAAGGAAGAAAAAATTCTGTAGTTTATGCGATTTAATAAGTGACAGTTACACATCTTAGTCCTTCCCTGTTGCCTTGCCTGCAGTTGAATTCCTTTTTCATACCCATGTTTCTGTCCCCTTGGTTCATCCTGTTGTCTTGCAAACAACAGCAGCTGACTTAAAAAAAAAAAAATTATCTCCATGGAATTCAGTGTTTTGATAAACTAATCCATCCTTGTGGGTTAGTCTTCCAAATGCTCATGTCTGAAGAGTAGTTTGTGGCGTGAAAGTAAAGCCCTATGACAAGAAAGACAGACTCTGCATAAGTTCCTGCTCTTTTCACTGGAGAAATAATGTAAAAGAGAAGAGTGCCAACTGTATTTATAAGGCATTTTGGGGTTTGCTTTGGTATTTGGTTGCATTCAATGGGTGGCAAATGATGATTCGATGGAAATTCCAGATGCTAAAACTGGAAATAGTTAAGCGAAGAAGGAAAATTACTCAGCAATTTTGTACTGCTGCAATAACAGCCTTGTCTCTAGGGTGAAAAGGGATGTTTGCCACAGTGGTATAAATAGGAGAAGAGATAACCACACTCCTATTGCCAGCATCAAGTTCAGGTGTTCAGAACTGACTCCTGTGTTTTCTTCTTTACGTCATGAGCACAGAAAGGGACTAAATAATTGGCTCATGAATTATTTGGACATTTCTTATTGCTACAGACTGGGTAAAAAAATTAAAAAAAGACATCTACAATGGCCCTACTGAGATGGTCAACACCAAGAATTTACAGAAGCTACTTATCTTGTGTTTAGGAAATGCCACAGTAAATCAGACAGCAATGGACCTTAAACATTATAATGAAGGTTATCACAAATGCATATTTTATTTATTTTTATGATACATAAGCCCATACACCTCCAACATGTGCACTTCAGAAGAAAATCTCCCAGACTCATTCAAGTGTATTTCCACAATACATAATGATTAATAATTTATTCCTGCACCAGCACTGACTTATTGCTATTTATTGAAACTCTTTGAAATGGCTCCCAGTGTTCAGAGTCTGATGCCTGACGATGCCAGTCCATCTATAGCTCCTTCCACTGAAAGAACTTGTTAGTTTGGACTGCCTGTTTGGAGGCTGCCTGTTGCCTAAATAAACTTTTCTCCAAGCCTCGAGCAACCTGTTAACAAAGCAGTTGCAACTGCTTTAACCACACTTTTACCAGCCTGTAATTTCAGAGTCACTAACCCTTTAGGATTATGAAGCTTATTCCCTGGCAAGCATCACTCCATCCTCTCAGACGCTAAATTAATGTCCAAGAATGTGATCACTTTGATGGGACCAGCTGTTTCTTCTGCTGCCAAAGCACTCCAAACGCTTTGGCAGCTTCCCTGAATGTGCTCAGTAAATGCTGACAAGGGCCATAGGAGTGTGCTCCGTGAGCTGCTCCGCAAAGAGGCGTCTGCGTGTGCAGCGCTGACCATGGCATTTGACTTCTGTGTTTGCGCCTTATTGCGCAGATCCGGGAGGGATCCAACAGGAATTCAGCAAGTGCAGGCTGTCAGCTCCCGGACGAACACCTTTTTAGCTTTTGTGCTTAAAACTGAAGAGGTGAGAAATACGCAAATACGCAGACAAAGGCATGAATTGGTATTTATTGAGCCTGCCTGTAAAACCGTCTTTATCTTTTGCAATCTTTACAAGAGGATCAAGGAATATCAGACCAGTTAAAAAGGTATTATTAGCAGGGCTAGGAACAGTGCTTGTCAGAGTTTCACAATGTTTCCTTTTACACGACCCTATTTGCAGTTGTTTTCAGCTGTTTATTACACTACATTTTGGGATTAAATTTTTCTCTGTTATGGGTCTGCCTTTGATTCTGGAAAACTTCTCTCAGTTCAACCCAGTCTGGGGGAAAAGCATCTTGAGATGGAGGCCGTTTTTCCTTTCAAGAGGTCTGTAAAGATCATGTTTCTGACAGGATTCAAGCAGGGACTTGAAATTTGTCCACGGGATGACATTTATGTCAGGGACAGCAAAAAAAAAAAAAAAAAAAAAAAAAAAAAAAAAAAAAAAAAATCCACAAAGAAAATTATATAAATGAGAACACTTCTGAAGAAGCTAGAAATAAACACAGGACGGACAAGGCATGGCTTAGAATGAGAAGATGTCCCCTAATTTTGAGGGACAAAGTTCAGGAAAGAAGGTTTAGACTCAAAGAAGCCATGGATGCCCCATCCCTGGAAGGGTTCCAGGCCAGGTTGGATGGGGCTCCGAGCAACCTGGTCAAGTGGAAAATTTCCCTGCCCATGCCAGCGATGTAGGAACTAGAGGATCTTTAAGATGCCTTTCAACCCAAACCGTTCTGTGATTCTCTGATGCAGATTCGTGCACTGCCACTTGTTCTCAAGGCTGACACCCACTTCGCTCATCACTGTAGATATGGCCATGCCGAGATCTGTAACCAAAGGCAAGAGAAGCAAAAATGGACTTGGACGGATTATGTTAGGAAAGCACGTCTGGACTTGTGTTCAGGGAGACAGAAAGAGAAAGAAGACAAGAAATGCTTGGAAAAATAGTGTTAAAACTGCAATGCTGCTGGAGAGGAGAACAGACTGGTTACGCAGGCCTTCTTTCCTGGAAGTAAAGTGTGAGCAGTCAGTCAGAGGGATTCATTCAGGCACGGAGACTGGAGCTGTGCTGTTAGGAAGAGGCTGGATGGGTAAGGAGAAACCGTGTAATGAAGGACACATGATTATGTGGCACTGGACACCTTGGCTTCCGAGGAAGGAATGAATGTTACTACTTATCTTAACTGTAGTTTTTCCTAACTTTTTGAAGTGCTTGGTTTCTATAAACAGATTCTTGGACAGCATTTTTCTTTGCTAGGAACTGTACAGACTCCTAATTGTGTCTCTTGTTTGAGGTCCTTGGTATTACTGAAAACATGAGTTAATTATATTGAAAGAAAACATAATAATCAGCCAAATCCCATTAAGCTCTTAACTGGTTTCAGTGCCTGCTACTTACTTAGTCCTCAGTGTCTCTTCTGACAGCAGAGCTTTGCCTTGAAGGGCAAGAACATCCCATCTGTTGAGCTCTGAGGGTGTAAATGCTCTTAAAAAGGAAAATATTTGTCTCTTTGGTGTTTATGAGAGCCTGGAAGACCCGGCGTTGCCTGCACTGGAAATGGATAATCTCCATCTCCCTCATGGCTAACTGCGCACAAATTGTGTCATCTTGTACACAAAGGGCAGATCCGATTGGGGCATATGTTATCGTATAGCTGCAGTCACACAGAGGCCCTCAACATGAATACTATTAAAATGTGAAACGCTCATAGATTATTTTAGGCTTCACAGAGAGCCATAACAGCTACTGCAATAAATCAGAGCAGTTGCCAGGCACTTGTGTGTCAGTGCACCCTAGCTGTCACTTCACAGGCTGCACTGGATCTCTGCGTCGTCGTCGCAGCCCGTCGGACGCCGCAGGCGCTTCCCAGGGCCTTCCAATGGAGTGCTGATGGTCTCCCGTGCACAGCTCGAGAGACCCAGAAGGGGCAAAATATGAGCCAAACCCTGTCTGAACAACCCGTCTTTTTAAACCTCACAAGGTTTCAGCCGAAATCCCTTCCCAGATCCCTTTGCTGTCCAACGAGGAGGGAACAGAATGGGGTTTTCCTGATGACAAGTGTGAGAACCAGCAACCAGTTTGTCAGAAATCCCTGTTCCTCCATTAAATGACCGTTTGCCGTGAAGCAGAAAGAGTGATGACCTTCAGCCCAGACATTTCCAGGTGCAACTGCACTACTGCTCTGTAGCAAATAATTTAAGTTTCCTTTGTAAGATTAGGAATTTCTATATTGCATTTAGCATAAGTAATGAAGCAGCAAGTGGTTTTGTTTCTGACTGTATTTGTTTCAATTCAGCTGGCTTTAGATAACTCAGTGGAACTAGTTATTAGGTATTACAGCAATGAGGATAGATTATATTAAAGATTTGGCCTTAAAAATTAAACTCATTAATCATTTTTAAGTATTGTATAAATAGAAACCTCTCACTGAAATGATAGAAACCAGATTCGTCAGAGGGGGAAAAAAACCCTCAAAACCCAACGTATAAATTAGGCTTAAAGTTTGATCGATGTGAAAACTACTACTTACTGAGGAAAGCCTCCTGGACTGTGGAATATTTAATAAAAAAATCTATCAATTCAGAATTAAGAGCTTTGGGAAACAAATATCAGCAGTTTAACTGAATAAGATAGTATAGTAAATTAAAAAACAGTATCAGCGTGCACATAATATTTCTTGATAGAAAAACTCTCTCTGATACAGAAGACTCCACATATTGAGAGCAGTTTTTGAAAATGTGTACTCTTATGTCGATGTTATCACTATGTAAGGAAAGTCTGAAAGGTATTAAATAACTTTTCTATAGAGATGAAGAAAGTCAGGGACAGGAAAAGGGATGGATCGCTGAACACAGAGCACATTCCTTTGGAATGCACTATTGTTGCTTTATTTCCCAAGCTGTTTAGATGAAGCCATAAATAACACCTAAGTACAAGGGCTGACCTTAAGTTCTATCGAGTGATCTATCATATTAATTAGAGTAATGAGATCTCACAAAAAAAAAAAAAAAATCCCTATCCTAATGAAAACACTGAAGTGATCCCCGTCAGGAGACTGGATTAGTTTGAAACAAGCTTGCCTAGAAATCAAGTTTTATCTTATGGGAAAGCTTAAGTCAGTAGGAAATCGTACAAGATACAGGTGTGGAAGATTTGCTGTACTATCTCGTTTACTTTCCAATTTTACCAAAGTTTATTACTGCACAGCTCTAAAATTGCCTGCCTACTCCTTTCCTTCAAATGCCTGAAGTGCTAAAGTTTGTCTTCGCTAGTGAGGCTGCTACATCAACTACTAGATCTTGATTTTGATCTTTTTAAATTCATCTCATTCTCTTTGGCCAACTACAGTGAAAGTATTAGCAAAAGAGGAAAACATTTGTTTCTGGAGGTACATGCCCGCTTTCACATCATTTGTTCAAGCCCTCTTTTACAAGACTTAGTCAACAACTTCTTTATTGTGTCCTTGGAACACAATTACCACTGAAGGGAATAAAAATATGTCTTCACTCCTTGTACTTTGCCCTCTGCTACTGAGATGCTTTCATTTAGAGATGTTCTGCTAGGTATTGCCACGTGCAAAGCTACACCGTTTCATCTTGTTTTATGACATGTGAATTTTGCCTAAGTCTTTAACTCAACAATATTTTTTCTTGCTGCTTCACACTGCAAATTTATCTCTAACTTAAAAGTTTTCTTTCACCTCAGATCTCTTTCAATAACTCTGCATTTCAGGCTCTTTTTACCTTCCTCCCTTTGCTACTCAACATTAATTATTTTTTCTCTGGTGGGATTAGCTTGCAATTTTCCAGGCTGAGCACAATTTTGCTTTAAGCCCACATTCCTAACCTATTCAGGTCCTCTTGCATTATTTCACTGGGGTTGATAACCTTTACTGATTCTAGTACCATCTGCAACTTTCATTAGTATTCTGTTTACTCTTTTCCCCTGGACCAAAATGAAGACATTAAGGCCTGACCTGACTCCTGCAGTACCTGCTAGATACTTCCTAGCAACTTTCAACTTTGTTTTTCATTACCCATCATTTAGAATTCTCTGGACGGATTTCAATGCGAGTGACAATAAAAAGATGTTTCTTCAACCTTAGAATATCTATTACAAAGAGTGGTATGTAAAACTAGAATCTCCCAAACCCTGTTAAAAGAGTCAGTAGACTTTGTCTTTGCATGGCTCACTACCACATTTATTGCTCAAAAAAAAGGACTAAATTCCTAAGCAGTAATAGTCTTTCTGGCTGGAAAATGAACATTATCTGTTCTTCTCATGATTTAACCCCAGCCAGCAGCTCAGCCCCCCACAGCTGCTTGTTCATTTCCCCCAAGAGGATGGAGGGAGAAACTCATGGATTGAGACAAAGCAAAACAAACCAAGGAATTCATTCCCCACTTTCCATGGGCAGTCAGGTGTCCAGCCACCCCCAGGAAAGCAGGGCTCCATCATGTCTTACGGTGACTTGGGAAGACAAATGCCATCACTCCAAGTGTCCCCACTTTACTTCTTCTCCCAGATTTTCATGCCAACCATGACACCGTATGGTCTGGGATACGCCTTGGGTCAGTTGGGATCAGCGCTCCCAGTTGTGTCCCCTCCCAACTCCTTGTGCACCCCCAGTCTCCTCACTGGTGGAGTGGGGGGAGAAACAGCAAAGGCCTTGACTGTGTGTAAGTCCTGCCCAGCAATAGTGAAAACATCCCTGAGTTATCAACACTGTTTTCAGCAAGAGTCCAAATCCCATCCCCATAGCAGCTACTGTGAAGAAAATTAACTCTACCCCAGACCAACTCAGTTCTTATCAAATTGCTCTGAAATGTGGTATACTCTGAGAATTTACAACATCTTAAAATATGATTTTAGTAGATAACATTAGTTAAAGGTTAATTTGCATTTTTCTGTTGTAGAATGAGTTCTGGGAGCGTCTGGACCTTCCTCTTTGAAAGAACTTAAAACAGAAGGAAGTTGCCGAATGTTTCTTGAGGATCTGGGTCTTCTTCCAGGGGGCAGAGTAAGAAATTCCCAGTGGTCCATGTTACATTGCCCTTTGGCTGCACGTACAATGTCTTGATTGCCCTGACAGAGGGAATGAGGCGTGTAGGGAGCGCCTGAATTATGGTGCACTGTAATGTGAAATGCCAAAATTAATCAATCCCCAACATATCCTACAAGTCTGTACGGTGGTACTGTACCCCTGTGGATCTGTGTATCCTCCAAATTAATGGAAGGTCCAACTCTTTGATTTTGGGAAGCATGTAGATGCTCACATACCATATAAATGCCAGGCAATGTGGATTACAGAGAGCTCTAGATCAGACCAGCATGTTCTGGAGGGTTGCTGCTGCTGCTGCTGCTGCTGTAGGTTACCTTGCAGCCCTTCCAGAAATCTCTTGCTTCTCAGAACACCTTTGTATTGCACCGTCAGGATGCTGCAGCAAGGTGAAATGGCTTAGGGATCCTTTCAACCCATGTTTTCTCAACCCATGTGAAAAACCCTACTTTGGAAACAGTACAAAGCCATCTGTATTGTCTTGGGCTGGAATGGTCAGATTTCTGTCATGGAGAAGATGATAAACTCTGAGGTCAACCTCAGTCTTTACCACAGCCTAGTCTGGCTTAACTTTTTCAGATGTTGAAGTCTATGTGAAACAAGAAATTGCCTTCCCCAAACAGAGTTTTGGTCTGAAAGACTAACTAGGGGTGCCTAGTCAGGTTCAAGGGAGGTTGACAGACCATAGCACTGAGAGTTCATCTTCATGCTCCCTGCAATACTAGGCCAGCTGGACATTGCTGCTGACTCTCTCAAAATTGCGAATAGCTCTGATGAGAAGGACTTCAGTGTATTGGTGGATGAGGGGCTGGACATGACCCAGCAGTGCGTGATTGAAGCCCAGAAAGCCAATTGTATCCTGGGCTGCATCAAAAGAGTGCAACCAGTAGCTCAAGGAAGATGATTCTGCCCCTCTACTCCGCTCTGGGGAGACCCCACGTGGAGTGCTGCATCCAGCTCTGGGGTCCTCAGAGCAAGAAAGGCATCGAGCTGTTGGGGCAGCTCCAGAGGAGGGACACAACAATTGTCAGAGAGCTGGAGCACCTCCTGTGAGGAACAGCTGAGAGAGCTGGTGTTGTTCAGCCTGGAGAAGAGAAGGTTCCAGGAAGCCTTTCAGTACTTAAAGGGGGCTTTTAAGAGAGATGGGGTGAAGCCATTTAGCAGGGCCAGTAGCAAAAAGACAAGGGCTAATGGTTTTAAGCTAAAAGAGAGTAGATTCAGACTAGATAAAAGGATGGAATTTATTACAGTGAGAGTGGTAAGACACTGGCAGAGGTTGCCCAGAGAGGTGATGGATGCCTCATCTGTGGAAGTGTTCAAGGCCAGGTTGGATGGGGCTTGGAGCAACCTGGCATAGCTGAAGATGTCCTTGCTCATTACAGGGATGGATGACCTTTAATGGTCCCTTCCAAACCCAACTATTCTATGAGACTCTGATAATACAGTCTATTATATCCAAAGTGGAGCTGTAAAAGTAAGGTGGGAATATTCCTTTGCAAATAAAATTATGATCAATCTCTAAAAATCAACAGTTTTAAGAGACTCTACTACTTCTTTTTCCAGGCATCTATACCTAAACATGCAAAGCCAAATGCATTGCTGTTGTAACCCAGTGTGAGTAGGAGAATTATGCTGGAGAATAATAAGGCTCCTGTGTATTTAACAGCATTCAAGAAACAACACCTTGGAGAGACAGCCCTGGGGTTTTTTTGTGGGGGTCTCTCTTTTTTTTTTTTTCCTTTTTAATTCCTGTCTCTTCTCTACACTGTGGAAGTGATGAGGAAACTGCTTCTGTGCTATTATGCAAAACCTTATTTGTCAATCTCTTCAAAAAATCAAGAAATATTCAAGAAAGCCAGGGAGGAAGTTCATTCCAGCTTTAGCTAATCTGCAGAAAATCCGGCCAACATGACTCCCATGTCACTGCTGCTCCTTTCATCTATTCTTTATAAGGAATCTATTGAACTTTAATTAATATGAAAAATTCAGGTTTTCATCTGATTTAAATGTGACTGACTTCATGCTGCTACTAAAAGTGGAACGAAGTCCAAGTGTGGTGGAAACAATGCTGAATATGTGGATTCAAGAGGGAATCTCGGAGCCCATAGAAAGTGTAATCTTACAGATCTGTAATGCCGTGTAACAGATAAGTAGGGGAATGCCAGAAACTAATTTATATAGATGTCTGTGATAAGGATAAGAGAGTGACACATGAAATATCTATATTATCCTCATCCTGGAAAGTTTTTTGAGAGCTAATCTCACTCTTTTTAGTCAGATTGCAGATTGTTAGAGGCCAGAATGTGAATTAATGCTGTCTGAGTTCAAAATAGAGAAGAGAAATTCCATGGAATACAATGAAATACATCTATCCTTCTTTGAAAGTCTGAGATGTAGAAGGAATAAAATATCAGTGCCTGTGTCTCTAAGTGCTGCAAAACCTTTGTTTTGTTGTGATGAGTTTGCAAAGCAAGCCCCAGAATTTGGAGTTAGATACGTGTCATGTAGCAATCAGGCTGATCTACAGAAAAATGCTAACAAACAGAATGGTTTCTTTAGAAATTAGATACCTTCATCAGGGCTGCAATTATATGTCTGTGTCTTCGCAGAGACCCCGTCTGAAAGTCAGAACTGATAAATGCTATCCTGTTTTTTTTTTCCCCAGAAGAGTAAGCACCTCAGATTTTATTGCCTCTCCAAGCTATAAGGACTGAAATCATCACCATCCTGCGATCTCTTTCAATAATGTTCCACAACAGAAAAATACACCCAGAACTTGAGTGATGGCATTTTACATGGGCATCTCCGAGTGATCTTTATTCTGATAGCTGTGGAACTCAGGAGGCACAGCTCTTCCAGCACACACACCCCATGTCTTCCAGGATTGCACACCTCACAGGAAGTCCTTACTACCTTGGAGACACAGCTGGAGTGATGCTAATGTGAATAGATCTACACAGGGTAGCCACCCACCTCCAGGCCACAGTGCATCAAAAGGCAGAATTATTTCCTTGAATACCTGTTGATTCCTTCCTATATTACATTCCATATATCTGTTTCTACAACTGCTCTTATGGTTGGCTGAAGCCAGGGAGAAACATGTTGAAAAATAAGTGTAAAAGTAATAAATAAAGACTATTGCTTAAAGTGAATGACTGAAATCTACATCTAAACATTCCTCAGACTTCACATCTGTGTACAATTTGGTGAAAAGAAAGCAGTGCTAAAATCAGATGAACTGTATCCTCAAAGTGTATTTCTCTCTATGAACTCCTAGAGTGATTTACATGGTTTAGTGGCAGACTTGGTAGTGATGGGTTAATGGTTGGACTTAACGATCATAGATTTTTTTTTTCCCAACCTAAATGATTCTATGATTTTAATTGGATTTATGATATCAATGATGGTTCCTGTAGCATTGTGATAATTCCTTCTTGAGCTCTAGGATGTTTTTTACCCTGAAATCCTGAAATGCAGCAGGTTAAAAAAAAAAAAAGAAAAAGAAAAAAAAAAAGAAAAAGGAAAAAAGTTTCTTTCCTTTATCTTTACTTGCTAAATTCATCAGTCATATTAGGAGCCATTAAACCAGCATCTTCAGCCCAGTTTCAATACAAAGAGCTAAGTCTTGCTCTACATATTTGGGTGAACAAGTAATATTTTCTAGGCAAATGCCATTACTTCAGTGGGGTCTGAGCATATTTTAAGCAAAATACTTTTTGGCACATGCAAAATGCTTTCTTAGAGCTTTACAAATTCAAACAAGGCTGAAACCTTCTCCCACAGCCCTCAGATTTGCTCAGCAGCAAGGGAGAGGTTAATAATGATCATGTAGGTCTAATGCTCTTCTTCAGTTCAGTTTCATGATAAAGCCAAGAGGCTTTTGGACTCAGCAATTTATCCAGTGATTGCCCATTTGGAGCAAGATGTGAAGAGGTGTTGGTCTTTCTTGTCCTGGCAAAATCAGCTCCAAAGTTCCCTTATATTTGAGACTGAGCCGAGTTTAGCCAAGGCTTCTGAAAAATCTCATGCTGAATTAAAAACGTAGAAATACATACAGTGTAATTCCAGCACCTTGATGCAGGATGACAAGAAGAATAATGAAAGCCTTGGCCTGTCCGTGAGCAGCTTCAGAAAATGTTTTCTGCGCACAAAAGTCTTAAATCTAAAACATTGATCAGCAAATATAATTGGCTAGGGTTTACCCCACACTTGATTAATGCCATTTTTTTAAAAGAACTTTTTTCATATTTTAAATGTTGTCCTGTCCATATTTGGAAATAATTCTCAGGGGTTTTCTTGCAGTACTTTCACTTGTGTCTCAAACTCTGACCATAGAGCAAGAACCAGCCTAGCAAAGAAGGTCTTTCTATCCAATGCCTGACTTAAAAAACCCATGTTTGCAAAGTGGCCAACGTGGTGGAAACAGATTTAGAAGTTTTGACAGTTTTGGTTTTTGTTGTTTGTTCTT